>JASFXZ010000040.1:658987-1259722 GCA_032209605.1 Mactromeris polynyma
GGGTTGTGTAACATAGTCAACATTTGTACATTAGAAGAAAAGATGATACCTAACTGATAAATGGGTTTTGTAACATAGTCAACATTTGCACATTAAATGAATTTCAACTATTTTATGACCCGCCAAAAAACAAATTGTTTAGATTTTTTTCAAATGTATCTTAATTTTCTCAAATTTGCAAAACTGTATAGTACACTGGTAGTTTCACTACATGAAAACATGAATAAATAAGAAATAAGTGTAACTTTCCATTTATCGGTTTATTTTTTAAGGCTAATTTTTACAGAGAAGAAAAAGGGTCATAATATTTTTTGGAATGGTAACAAAAATATAGCATTTTCAAATTATAAAGATTGAAACAACAGCTGTTTCATTTACCGCAGACATTATGCCTAATATGGATGGAATACCATGACAACGCCAAGAGATTGTAAAACATGCGTCCATGTACACATGCACATATCATTTATAATGATTAATTTAGTTATTCACATTTTGCATTGATGCCCTCGTTGTCGAATTATTAGAAGTGTATTGCTACTCAAGTTATGTTTGCTTTCATATTTAAATTATTGACCAACTGAGCAGTGTCAAAGATGTCCCGAATATTATGGGTTCAAACTTCAAAAATGTCAAGACTACACGTTGTTTAAAACTAATACTCGTTTTCCAGGAAGCGGACCCGAAAACGAATCAAATAAACATATCTAAAGAAAATGTTTCGTGAATAGGTAAACGTTGAAGCACCTCGTTTATGATGCGAATTAATAATGAAGCAATTTAGTATATAGGGACTGGGCTCTCAAGTAAACACAAAATACTTTTCACACTCTATTGTGTGGATAGGTTTGTGAATATGTGTCTTTCATTATCATGTCCTTTACCACTCCTGATAAATATCTACTTAACTGTCTCCAGACACGCGTTAAGAGGAAATAAATCAGCTTAACGTGTAAGCTAGTAGTATTAAAAGCATGGCAAAAGCATATATGAAAAGTTTATTGACAATGCACATGAATGGTTCTGGATAGGAATTAGTCCAATAATTAGTTCCAATTGATCTTTGATTAGATGAATAAGCCATAATCAATGAACTAATGTCTGTTCAAACGCAGATCCATTTATATACTGTAAATGCAGCATAATTGTATTTTCAATGGCTTTACTCGAAAACAGGCTTCAATGCACAAACAAAGGCACCAATATGAACCCATCAAAAGTTCATATGAAGTCGTTTACATTTTATCGAAAAACATGTTATTTGTTCAGTAACGGTAAAGTGGACAGCAGGGGAGGCCATATTCACTTAGCAGAACATCCCTTGACAAAGAAAAGTGTGGAGACTCAAGGAAGAAGAGAACACAAAATAAAAAAGAAATGTTAGTGCTTAGAAACTAAACAACAAGACATATTTATAGATAGACGTGGTTAGACGTCACTGATTCATGTATACCTGTCTGATGCAATTAAGAACATCGGCATACAGCGAGTGCAAACAAAAATGTGAGGAACTAGGTTAAATTTAAAGTTTACTAGATAACTTATCTGCATCGATATTAAATGTTCAGATGAAATTTAATTGGAAACTATTTGTACATGGATAACTAATATTCTTGATAAAGCAGTTGTTTCGAAAAAAAATGTATTTATTTGGAATTTAATACATTTTTCAAAATTAATTGAACATACCTTTAGTGTACAATGACTTTCATGGATCAATATCTTACGAATTTTCTTTGCTCCGGTCTGAGCATGAGGTCGCCACAAGATTCCTCAATTGAGTGCGTTTTATGCCATTGCTTCTGCTTCATCCCAGGTCATTTTTAACCTTTCGAATTCGGCCTCAACAGTTCTGTGCCAGGTGGTATTATGTCTAGTTCTTTGCCTCTATCCCAAATGTAGTCCAGCGCATGGCTAATTTCGTGATGTTTGATGCTTACATCCTGAAGACATGCATCAGCTAACATATGAATAGTCTATATGGTCGACCAAGCCATTCCTTGTGCCGCCCCTGTTCCCTTGCGTATTTGCCCTTGCACCTCCTCAAATGCCTGATGTTTTATGGACTGTTATTTTCTGGGAGGTCTGTGTTGGGAGGCATTGTCTTATGTATGTGGCATTCCCTGTAGCAACTCGTTATCTCTTCTTTTATGTATAGTAGAGATGTAACGTGGTCATAACATAATACAGAAACGACTGAGGCAACAATGGTGAGATATTGACAGTGATCTCTTATCAGATGTGCTGACCCTCCAACATTCACCACGTACATCAAGACACATGTCAAGTGTCTGTTGTAAATTTGTCTTTTATTTGCATTGCTTCGATTCCCAAGTTGGTTGAAATCTTTGGAGTGCTATTCTTGCTTTGGCTAGTCAGCTCTTGGTGTCTGTTTGTGTAATCCTCAGTGTTGTGTATTGACAGATAATGTCGTATATTTCCGCATTCGTGTCTACATATTTATTTCTATGAAAACGGTTACTCATACACTTACTGTTTGACATTTTATAGCTTATCTGAAAATTAAGAACTTTATACAAACGTATAATTACAAGTTGTAATACAGCTGAACATATCTAGGAGTGGACGGCTAAGATTATTAACGTAAAAAAACAAACAACATCAAAGGTATCGATCTTGAAAGACATCGTCATGTGCGGATTACTTACTATACTTAGAAATGAGGACATTCTTGCACGTTATCTGGGGGTGATAATTAGTAAGGCGAAAGTACAAATCGTGTGTATAGCAGTGTTTGCATCATTTAATTAAAAGGTGAAACTGTTTCATCGTAATTTAATTCTTTAATGAATTAATAAATCAGACAATCAATTTATTTCAAATAAGGTTCTTAAACATAATTTATAATCATAGTAAGCACATAAATGCTATATTGTTTATCTCTGCCTAACTGACATATGAATATGTCGAAAGGAATCTAAAGAAGCAGTTAATAACTAATAATTAAAAGGCATTTCTGCTGGACGCCTTTGATAATGAAGTATTGTCGCATTTTGCTGCAACTAAACAAACGCGAGTTCATTTGTAGTACCATCGATTATTTTGTGTTCATTTATTTCTTTAGCAGCATAGCAGATGTAGAAAGAACAATGCATCCATTTTCTGCTTGGTTAATCGAATCATATTTAGCAAAGCCTAAGTGTGATATTTATATAATGCTCTGCATTCGACACTCTACGTATGTCGTTGACGTTATTCTGAAATACAACAATATGTATAAACGTACATGTATCAAGATTAGAACATTGAGGATTATTTGTACTGACGTTGATAAGCCGAAAATATTGAAATCTTGACCAAATAAATTTCGTTCTTGTTGAAGATATATCATGCTAATGCAGACAAGTCTGAGTAGATAAAGAGCCCACATTTGGATAAAGTGCATACTTCCAGACGAAATACGAATTGGTCTGCTGACGTAGAATATTGAAAGCGATGTACTTTCTTATATTTTTATATATTTTTTCAGGTTACTTTATGATTTATTGTTGTTATGCGTTGATGTAAAATAGCATAGACAGATTATACTGTGGACAAAGACATTATGTCGTTATTTATGTTCGGTAATGGACATAGTGATGTTATTCATTTCAGAGATTATATTTTTCAAATATATCTATATATGGACTAAGTGATAGGTATCAAATAAGTTTTCATATTAAGTAGCATTAAGGTATACATGGGCGGATCCAGGATTTTGTCGGGGGGGGGGGGGAACTTTTCGGTCATTTTTTGGTTTTGCTCAAGCCTTTCAAAACGGCAATGACTGTGTTTATTTTTTTTGTTTTTAAGTTATTGAGCATAAAACCAATTCAGATGGACTTCATTAAGTCTTATAATTAAAGCTCTCTGTATATTTTCGTATTCAGACTCAGACATACATGTAAGGTTGGGGAATTTTAGGGGTGTGCACCTAGATCCGCTACTGGGTATATGATAATCCATGTATGAGCTTCCTTGCAAAATTATTAAAGAATAAAATCACCGTTGACATGTAAATTTAAGGTGACGTTTTTATATGTCTTTGTTCCATTAAATCGTATGATACCAGAGATAACTGCTAGGAAACCGTACATGCATATTAAGTAATTCAAAATAATTTTGATGTTAGTCTCGTTGTTGTCTATATTTCTACAAGAAATAATTTGTCACACACCAATTTGCAGTATAAACAGCAAAACTGCGTTGCTGAGGTTCTATATGTTCTACTAGTGAATAAGTTATAAATACGTTTTACTAATTAAGCATATATTTATAGATATTCTCATTTTCGTTTTCAATATCAAATTAGATGCATGCAGACTAATGTTTTAGTTAGACATGAATATAAGCTTAGTTGAAATGACTTTATCGTTTACGATATAGCTCCAACTTTGCACATATTGAATTTCAATATAAATTCTAACATATCATATACTCAGTCAAAGACTGTCAGCAAGATTGAAATTTTGGTTTGGCGTTTTGCCAAAATCCATAATATTACTGCAAATGTTCATTTTCGAATGGCCATTCAGTCTTGGCAATTTTCTTTTCGTATCCCCGTCAGAATTTCACAGGCTTCCGTTTTATCAGCTTTAATGTGGTCACATCATTAGTGTCGAACTTTTAGCTGCCACTAAAAAGTATCGTTTTCATATGCAAATCCAGTATTTAATGTCTGGGGTGGGCATATGGATACTTTATTGAAACTGCTCATAAATTATATAGTAGCACACTTTAGAAGTACACGTTTCGTCTAAGGGCATCTTTTCGAGTATAAAATAATGCATTCATGTGTTCGATTGTATCAAGCAAGCATCGTTACTACTTGTAGCTCTCGTTGTCGTTGAAAAGTCTATCATTGCAAGATATTGGTGTGTACCGGTCCGCTCCTGATCCGCTAATGATTTTAACTAGAATAATTATTCAATAGGTATACGTATTGAAAACATATCGCAGGATTAATATAACACATTTCGGTTTTATATTCCAAAGTGTGAGAAATCACTGTATTTTTCGTGAACTCTAAATGACATAAACAATAATTTGACAGTGAATGTATTATCTTGTGAACTATAAACCTATCGTCAGTAATGTATATTATTGACACAAATGTAATTCTCTCCACCCACCTGAGGAATAAAAATGTATTAAAATTGAATAACAGATTGCTCAAGATCGGTCATTCAACTAATAAATTACTATATATACTAAACTTCATCTAATTTGACGAAGTTTATTAAGCAAACCCAGGTGCTGATCACTCATTCAGAATAATTATTTAAGCAATTTATTGTGTATACATTTATGTAATATGAATAGCAGAATTATCCATATGATATATCATAGTGCTACTTGGTAAGACGTTCACGGCAACTACAGCCCTGCTATTACTAGCGCGAATTAATGAGTAGGGTTTTAAACTTTTATTAGTTCCTTTAATTACGTTGGTATACTTTCTTTGATACTCTCGTCTCGTTCATTTACGATGACAAAACAATAATCAAATATTATCAGCTTTTAGAGATTACTGTACAAAGCGTAACATTCATAACATTATACAGGGTGTCCGAAAAGAAAGGTAACACTTTGAAATCTTCACAATTTTGTGAAATGTTGGAGTATTTAGATGAAATTTATATCATAATAGAGGCCAAACGTTAACATTTTGGTTGTTTCTGTAAAAGTCGCCGTAAATTTAATAACGTTGTGGCGTGATGACGTCATCGGAAAAAAATGTTATTTTAAAGATGACGCGACTGACGTCTGATCAGCGTATTGTTTTCGTGAACAAATATTATGAAACAAAATGTGTCACAGACGTGCGAAGGAAGTTTAAAAAATCATTTTAAGAAAATGACCGTGAGCAGGAAGCATATTTACAATATTGTGAATAAATTTGAAAGATTTGGATCAGTTGAATATGCTCAGAAATCAGGTCGGCCAATGACGAGTAGAAGCGAGGAAAATGTAAGTTCACTTCGGGAGCTGCTACAAACCAGTCCGGAAAAGTCATTGAGACGAACCTCATCATAGACAGGTATTCCAAAATCTTCAGTTCATGCTATAATGAAGAAAGATCTAAAACTGTTTCCTTACAAAATTCAAATAATGCAGAAATTAACCGTCACTGACCAAGTTCAAAGACTTGCATTTTGCCACTGGGCAGTTGACGTATCCGACAATTACGCTGACGCATTTTGCAATATTTGGTTTAGCGACGAGTCACATTTTTTATTATCTGGTCATGTATGTAAGCAGAATATGAGGTTCTGGGCTAATGGACAGCCGCATTGTTTCACACAGAGACCACTACACAGTGAAAAGGTGACAGTTTGGTGTGCGACGTCATCACATGGAGTGATTGGTCCATTTGTGTTTAACAGTACTGTAAATTCTCAACGGTATCTGTCTCTTCTAAGGAACAAATTTATCCCTGCTCTTCAAAAACAAACTCAGAATATACAAAATGCATGGTTCATGCAAGATAATGCTACCGCACACACATCTAATGTGGTATTAGATTGTCTACACGAAACATTCGGCGACAGGATGATATCCCGACGATACCCAGACGTTAAAAATTGTGGAATTTCGTGGCCCGCACACATCTCAACTCGTGCGACTTCTTTCTCTAGGGATACCTGAAGTCAGTTGTATACAGACCAAATCCTGTCAGGAAATGTGTGGTAATATTATTAATAATTTCATAGTACGAGTAAAACAAGGAAAGGTGATGAAAGGCCGTCATTTGGAGAACGTCATTAATTATTAAAACGACGTCAGAGACAAATTCAGGTAGTTATAAGAAAAAAATGTAAATAATTCATTGATCAATATATTTAACTCAAATTGTTACCATAACAACTTTCATCTTTGCTCTACAATTATACAAAGTTTAGTATGTTTATCTTGTAACAAATGAAAGTTATTGGGGTATGAAAGTGTTACTATTCTTTTCGGACACCCTGTATATAAATATACTACAGAAAGGATATAGACGGGGTGATTACTTGTGATAATCTCCTGTTGACTGGATTACCATAATCCGAGTAAAACGTGTATGTAATTCCGAAGTGTAAAAAGTATATAAGCACAAAATCACAGATGTTGTTTATATACCATTTTTCATAGTTTCAAGGCAATCGTTGATATTCGCAATAAAAAAATACTTATTTACATTATGAATCTCAGTCTATGAAAACATATTCAGTGAGGTTCAGCAAAACTATTTATTCACTCTCAAATTTACCCTCGACGGCGTCGAATAAAGCTGCATAAGGAAAGCATTTTACGGCTAACGACACGTATCATGTTGCTGCTAATTCAAGAGATATTGAATCTAATCACACGATAGTGTGCGTATTTGGTGCAATCTGTTACGAGATTTTTACACAATAATTAGAAATAGGTTTCATTAATGTGGTCGATTACTTCAGATTAATTTCCACAGGAGCATATGAAATGTTCTTGAGTGAGATTAAGGAAAAACACAATGTTCCATACATCACCCCCGGTTAATCTGTTCAGCTACCGGTGTGTTTTATCAACGGAATTAGTCCAGTTTCAAAAGAGAAATAATTCAATTATCTTAGTATTTGTTCTAAAAATGCGAGTAAAAGTAGAATCAACTTCCAAGAGTAACCACTCCGTTTATGCATTAAAATATTTTTTGAAATATAATTATAGCATTTATTAAAAGTAAATTCAAGTAAATAATGCATCCATTTACGCAGCTACGATCGATAATTGCTGTATATTAGTTTTGTCATTGTTCATCATACATAGACAGGGGCACTACGTCAATGCATCACGCAATAATGGACGTGATATGTGTCTTTAAAAATAATGCCATACCAAATTGAATCTATGTTTACCGTCAGGTTCATTTTTGAAAACCCACCTACCATGCAGGAAAAAAACAAACAAAGCGTCGATAAAAGTTATATTTATTATGTATAACATTTTTCGTGTCATAAGCAAATTTGAACAACAAGATAGAAAATACTAAATACCAGTATACAAAACAACAAACTATCCAAAGTACAGTGATGACATCTATTATTTGTTAGAAATTCTGATGAGGTTGCGGAAAATCCCTACATGGGTTTTCATGTCTTGGTTGGAAAGTACCATAAAGACATCAGAGGAGAACGAAAAATGACATGCCGTTCAAAAAAACGCTAATTAATGTCCTAATCACGATATAATAAAGGATATGAATTTTGTATGATGTTTCAGGCTTAGACCGCCTGTGTATGAAAGTCATATGATATTCAGACCGTTCACCACTGGGGTAAATGAATGATGTTAGTTGTTCAAATCCTTAATATCGTGTGTGTATGAACTATGTATGGTAATTCGACCATTACCCATAGTGCATCTTAGTGGTATAATTACTATATATATATGTAATATTCTTAAGTTGTTGCCATATTTATAACTAGATAATCTCCCATTCTATAATATAAAACATATATACCATAGATGGGAATGTGACTAATTTATGGACATTGTTACACTCTCATGATTGTATTATTGTACATGGTGAAGCCCAGAGCATCCCTAGTGCTTGCATACAATCTGTAGTCCGTTTCTGTCTTTAAAGTCCGAACGTGATTTAAAATCCTCATCCACATGCATTTATTACTATTTTGTCTTAGTGACGAGTTGACTATCAATGAATAAAAGAGAGAGAATACGTAACTATAGGGAAAGCCACATACATAAGACAATGCACTTATTACACAATAATGCGTGGAGAGCCGAACATTATGTACAAATTGAAACAATACAATTGTTAACACCTCGTCAACAAATTATCTTGAGACAGTTTAGAATTTAAGATAAACAGGTAAATACTAAGGAATGTTAACAGAAGAATAGAAATCCGTACATATGAAAAACACGTGTAAATGGTGTACAAATTCGTTTCTGAAAAAGTCAAAAGTATTTTAGCCAAGTAATACAGAATACTTAAACGCGATTTAAGTGCCTTTTACAGATAAGTCTAAACGAAATCGAAACAAAAGACAAATATGAAAATAGCACTCGGTAAAAGTGACATTTTTTATATTGGTAACTGAGAAATGATGAGGCCAAACAAGAAAAGAAAGACGGCAAATCACTAGTTTTACCTTAACATAGTTAAGACACTTTCAGTGAAATGCAAAAAATATTATATATAGCTATATCTAGATCTACAATTAAAACATTGACATACTAGTACTTCTTCTGTAGTTTCTAGTATAAAATTGTATTGTATTGTGTACCTGTACGAAGTATCGTTCATATAATTTAGAGACAGTTGTTGTTTAATTTCATGAAACTGTACGCTAATAGTTTACGTTGTTGATACAGGGATTATTGCACTATTTCTCCGACAGAAAAGTATAAATGAATCATTTGTAGTAGTGCTTCATAAACTTAAAAAGGCATGCTAAACTTTCAAACATATGACTTTGTATAATACGGGTTTGGTTAACAATAGTAGGAATAACAACGTTGTTACATAAGTATAACATTTTGCAAATAACAATTGAGTATTATGTATGTTAGCTGATAATTATTATCACGTATATTGTAAATGTGTAAGCACTGTGTTCACGTGTTTGACTAGCGGAGAATATTTGTGATTGTCATATAAGTTTTGAAATCATAGTAATGTAGTGCACAATCCATAGTAAAACAATTTTCCAAGTATAAACCAGAACGAAGGTCCAGATATTTTCCTCAAGTTATTCAAAGTTTCTAATTGGTAAATGTTGTTGAATAAATATATCCGAACCAAATAAATGAACGTCTGTCTTGACAATTTGACATTGTTTACTTCGTTTTTGATTTCATCAGATTTTACGCAGTTTTTCAACAATTCGTCCGTCACATACGGTCGCCAGTTGACCTAACGAGTTTTCATTGAATCAATTATGAACCAGTCCTAATGGGCTCTTCCGCAAGCAACTGACTATGTAGCCAGTAGCCGATCATACCCGTATCTGTCTGATGACAGTCTAACCCTGTACCAACTCAGCTAACCGCGCGGACTGACCTTCTTTGCATGCTGCACTAAATACATGTCATCACATAAGTCTAGACTGCATATGTAATATGTATTTGTTGAAATACTGCTATGTCATGCTTTTGGGCGTAGACGTATGAAGTATTTGTACATAACTACATGATCCTCTGCTTGTAACAAAAAAACAGACAAAATAACATGATATATTTACTTTTCAAACCGATTCACAATTATAATAAACCATAATTGCTAGAAAGATGGAACCACCTTGTTTGTACTTTCATCAATATTATAATTGACGCAATTACAGATTTATATCTATGGAAACATTCACTTCAATGCTTACTGTGTGGGATTGTATAGCTTATCTGAATGTTATGCGAACGTATGATTAACGTCATAATACAGCTAAAAACCTCTGGCAGTGGGCGGTTAAGATGATTAAAATAACACTATCATAAAAACATCAAAGGTATCGATTTACTAACTATCCTTCGAAATGAGGACATTCAACTCAAGGTTGCTTCTTACGTGTTATCTTGGGTAATAATAAGTGAGGCGAAAGGAAAACGTGCATATAGAAGTGATCGTTAAACTTAGATTAAAATTGAAATTGTCTTGAAAATACATTCATAGTTATATGAAAAAAAAGTAACCAAGTAAGTTTAAACTCGTAAAGTTACATTAAGGCCTATGATGCTCCATATATGGGTACCCTTGCAGGAGTAGTATGTGTATTTTCGTACTCATATATCAAACAATTACCAATCTGGAGGCCGATGTGTCTAGAAAATGCATCATTGTCTGCCTGAAAGATCGTGTCGATTTGATAAGGAAATATAAACTAAACAAAACATATTACCAATGATGTTACAAAATGAAAATGGAACGACAAGGACAGCACGACACAACAACAAAATAATTAAGGTATAAAATCACAGTTGTCATGTCAATTTAAGGTGACGTTTTAAAGACGTGTTTGTTCCATTAAGTCGTATAATATCACAAACAAGTTGCTAGGAAATAATTGATGTTAGTCTCGTTGTTGTTTATGTTTCTACAAGAAACCATTTGTCACACACCAATGTGCAGTATTAATAGCAACACTGCATTGCTTGCATAATTATCATGAATACTGTTTGTTGTTTCTAATATGTTCTAGTGAATGATATAAATACTTTACGAATTAAGCATATATTTATTGAAATTCTCATTTTGTCTTCAAGATCAAGCAGACTAACTATTTAGGTTAGACATGCATGCAAGCTTAGTTGAAATGTTGAAATTACTTTATCGCATACGATCTTATATATTGAATTTCAAAATAAACTATTACATACTATATATTGTGTCAAAGTCACTCAGCAAAATTTGAAATTCTGATTTGGCGTTAACGGATATCCATAAATTGACAATAAATGTTCGTTTTCGGATGACCAGTCAGGTTCGGCCATTTTCTTTACGCATCCCCATCAGTATTTCATAGGCTTGCCTGTTATCAGCTTAAATGCGGTCACAACCAACATTAGTGCAGAACTTACCGCTGCCAATTTAAGTATCGTTTCCGGATGCAAATGCAATATTTAAGGTCTTGGGCGAGGATATGTATATTTTATCGAAACTGCTCATAAATAATATATTTACATACGCTAGAAGTACACATTCCGCCTACGTACATCCTTGTAAGTATAAATAGTGCATGTATATGTTCGAGGGTATCAAGTAAGCATCGTTTTTCCTTTTGGCTCTCCTTGTCTCGTCGTGGAAAATATTATACTTGAAAGAGTTTTGAGTGCGCCGGGTCTGCCCCTGAATCCGCTTATGATTATAACAAGAATCATCTTTCATTAGGTATACGTATTGATTACATATCACTTGATTAATTTATAACATTTCGGTTTTTTATTTCAAAGCGTGAACTCTTATTGACAGACATAATAATTTTACATGAATAATATTATTTTGTTACCTATAAATCTATCGTCAGTAATGAATAGTATAGACACAACTGTAATGCACTCAACCTGTGGAATACAAAAGTAATAAAATTGTAGTATATCTAATACAAATCGCTTAAAAACGGTAAATCAACTGATATAATACTCAATTTCAACATATTTGGCGAAGTTTAATCAGTTATGGCAGGTACTGATCACACATTCAGAATAATTTGTTCGCAATTGATTTTTGAACATTTCTGTATAATGAATAGCAGAAATATCCTAATGATATATCATAGTGCTATTTGGTAATTCGTACACTGCAATCATAGCCCTCTTACCTGTTCGACTTTATGAGTAGGGCTTTAAACTTTATTTATTTCAACATTAATTACGACGTTGTTATAATTTCTCCGGTCTTGTTCATTTACTTCTACAAACATGAGGTACAAACTGTCAGCGTTTTAGAGATTACTATATAACCTTTACTTTCAAGTGGCTTCGTGGCGCAACGGTAGCGCGTCTGACTCCAGATCAGAAGGTTGCGTGTTCGAATCACGTCGGGGTCATACTTTTTCTTATTTGTTTTATTATTTTTCTAAAAAAACATAGAGTTGAAAGGTATCAAACCAATATAAGTTTAAATAAATATGAAAGTGTTTTTGTTCACTGGGGTTTCATTTACAAAAATCTCAAAGTTTGAAAATCGCACATATTTAAAGATAATGCGATAAAAATGCCGACCATGTTTATACAAACGTTTTTTTCCTCAACATTTTATGCATTATTACACGCACATGTTCAATCTATTTCAAACGAACTATTTCGTTTTTATGATGACATTTGCAACGTGGATATTACATTCTTGACGAGTTTTAAATGAATATGTCAAGACTATTTCTTTATAAATTAACGAAACGGAAATAAAAAAAAGTTTTCGGTGCAGTACATGGTTGGTATTATCGAATGACAGCAAGAACATGTATAGTTAAATGCAGGCTCAGATGGAGGACAATTATTCTGATTCATGAAAGTAAGATAATTTATTTTTGTCGGACGCTGAGACACGACAATAATTTCTGATGAAATTTATGATTTTGCTAAAATGAGTTTCTTATGGTGGCTGATTTATGCCATCTCGTTCTGCCTTTAAACGGAATGTTTTCATATTTGAAGTATGATTTCAGCTGCGGAGAGGGGTTATGTGTAAAAAGCGTTAGACTCATATAAAATTATATACAAATATATTGAATGAGGGTGATTACTTGTGACAATCTCCTGTGAGCTGGATTACCATAATTCGAGTAAAACGTATATGTAAATGCGAAGTGTAAAAAGTAAATATGCAAAAAAGCATTTGACACATATGTTGTTTATATACCATTTTGCAAAATTTCAAAGCAATCGTCGATATACACGCATTCGCAAGTGTAACTATTATTACACCTATATAATAACATACTTAATAGATGTATGTAGCAATGTTAATAAATTGAATGATAGAGTCATTGATTTTATCATATAAAATAAATTTAAAATATCACTTTACAATGAATTAGCATTGGTTATCAATTATCGTACATTGCTACATATCCAGAGCAGTCCTCTCTTCAGCATTAAGCGTTCTGCAACTACAATATCAATTTTGATGTATTAAAGGCTTTGAGTTCTTACCGTGCCTCGACTCATTAACGGTAAGAATGATGACACTTTCATGATCAATAATAAATATTTAAACAATAAATTATGAAACTGATGTTACATGTTATTATCACCATTTTATGCAGTAAGTAATTATTTACATTATTAGTGTCAGTCTAAGAAAATATATTCAGTGAGGTTCAGCGAAACTATTCATTCACTCTAAAATTTACCCTCGACGGCGTCAAACAAAGCAATGTAAGGAAAGCATTTTACGGCTGACGACACGTATCATGTTGCTGCTAATTCAAAGGGTGAACTACAAACATTGTGAACAGACTTTTCATGACGTATTGGTACAAGAGATATCGAATCTAATCACACGATAGTGTGCTCTTGGTGCAATCTGTTACTAGTTGTTTACAGTATAATTAGAAATAGGCCGATTACTTCAGATTAATTTCCACAGGAGCACATTCAATGATGTATGGAACATTGTGTTTTGCCTTAATCTCACTCAACGAGATTAAGGCAAAACACAATATTCCATACATCACACCCGGTTAATCTGTTCAGCTACCATTGTGTTTTATCAACGGAATTAGTCCAGTTTCAAAAGAGAAATAATCAACTTATTTTCCGCCGATCTTAGTATTTGTTCTTAAGATGCGTGTAAAGTAGAATCAATTTCAAAGAGTAACCACACCGTTTATGAATATTTACATTTGAAATAACGGTCTTTAAATATACATTTTCGGGACTCGGCAAGAAAAGTGATCCTAAAGTAAGGAGAATATCCCTGAATACAGAGGGACAGTGTAGTAATTAGTACTGTTTTCCGTCCAATAGTTTGCAAGTAGATCACTGAAAAAACATGTAGATGTGATAATGCATAATATTTTAGTTATAATAATAGTATTGATTAAAAGTAAATAATGCATCCATTTTCGAAGGTAATATCGATAACTGCTATATATCAGTTTTGACATTATTCATCGTACATAGACATAGACAACCCATGTAGATTTCAATACAACACACATTAATGGACACATATCCGTACGAATATCAGAGGAAGACGAGAAGACATTAATGGACAGCTGTTTACATTTACATTTATCTGAAATAAACGCCAGGCACTGGGATAACGTAACAGAACACTGACAAGTACGATATGCCTGCTGATCAGTGATCTATGCTTTCTCATTAGATTTAAGCCTCTCGGAAATCTTCCTCGTTCACGTTTATAAACAATTTGATGACATAAAATGATGATGCAATTGCATGACGAAACATAGGTTGCTTGACTATTCCAATAAATCCGACATCACTTGTTTTCGAATTAAAACGAGTAAATATTTGGTCTACGTGCTAACCTGGCGATGCATTATGATATTTGACTGTAATTAGATCAGTGTAGCAAACATCCAGGAAAATATTGATATAAACCCCAACTCTAGTTAGGTGCTCTACCGTTCCGCCACACTCTACTACACAGCTTAAACACTTGCCTAAATAGTTGATTATTTCCTTGAGTTTTAACTTAAAGATCTAATTTTCTAATTTATAGAGGATTTAATTCTTTATCTTTAATACTGTTGAATATCAATGAGGATGTCATTCAGCTGGTAAAATTAATGATGCTGTAATTTGGAGATCAGTCTAAAACCACACTATTAATATGGAAAAGTTAAGGTGCTGCTTAAAGTTACAGTCTCTGTAATTCTAATGAATGATACTAGTTTATAACAGGAACAAGCAACAACCCATTAAATTGCCAAATGATAATAATTGATCTGTTTTGATATATATATATACATGTATTCCTCAAGTGCATGTCTTAACACATTAAAATTAGGCTTAGCAATAAGCAAATAATAAAAATATTCAATTTTTAATCCTGTATGATACAGTTGATACTGTACTTTAAATGTGAACCATAAATTTGTAATTCCACATACACTCTATTCTATTCCATCTTCAAAATATCTGTTTTACCATTTGACTGATAATAACTTTGATTGACTCGGTATCTGCTAGCATGTATGAATCATCATATAGTTTATACAATATATACGTACTGATATAAAAATAAAATCGGAAATGCCAGACAATTTCGTGTTCATGTGATATGAAGAAGTTGAATTGATACAAAAGTTCATAACTGATGTTGATGTGAAATTTGGATATCATTTTTGTTTTGACCCCGAATTGGGGCATGTAGTCATCACAATAATGTCAGTCGGTCAGAATACATTTTGTCTCAACTATAATATTTGTACAATTGCTCACCATGATGAGATATATCACTTGCAAAAGATGGATCCATACAAGGGTACTAACTACTTTGTGTTTGTTGTCAGTAGTGTTTTCCATGGTCATTTTATTGAAAACACTTTGTTTCATTCTTTTTCATTTGTTAAACAGTGACTTCATAGTGCAGTTGTTGTAAACATGAAACTAGCTTTCATTTTGTATTGGGTCTACACAATTGCTCTCTCATTGCCATGAATTTCAATAGTGTGTGTTTTAGCATGCATGCTTGCATCAGTTATTTTTTTCACTATTAATCACTGAATAGTATTAATGACAAAAAGTTGTCAATAATCAATATAATTTTTGCTGATAACTTATTTTCAAATGAATGAAAGTAAAATACTGATTAGCAAATTACGAGTGTCGTGTAAGAACATTTGTGTTTGTGAATATTGTAGAAAGAAATTGATTGAGTTCATGAATTCAAACTTTGGTACAAATGTTTTTCAAACATCTCACAGTAATTTTGTGATACTCACTATAAAGAATAATTTATGGTATCCATTACTACATTGGTACAAATTAGTGAAGTGAATTTAGTTCTTTATTTACATATTTAGAAATAATACAAACTATTTTGTGATGATTTATTACATATTTGTTTGTGTTAATATATTACATGCATTTTTTTTATCAATCAGTAAGTGATACATTTTTTTACATGTTTTATCTGTTGTGAGAATAAATAAAAACATATATTACTAATATGGTCATTCAAACTTATTTGAGTATGTGGGTAGTTTCCGGAGTAGGTAGAGTTATGCCAAACAAACATGTTTCTAAGGATGATCTAGTCAGAAAACAAACACAGTAAGCTTGCTTAAATTATATATATGTTATATCCACAAAATGAAATAAACTACACAAAAAACATTATTTAATAAATGTTTATTGTAGTCCAATTACAGTCGTTGATTAAAATCATAACATTTTTCTGTCCATAGTTACACGATTCTTTTGAAATTGTTTGGACAAACACGTTTTTCCTTTCTGATTTTAACTTGTAGAATCATTTCATATCTATGGTTAATTGCATTTGCTGGTATTTGACAGGCTTGCACAATGTCTTTCCACTTGTCAAATTGCCATGTATCCATTTAAGGACGGGTATATCCATGTGCAGACATAGGCTGTGTAGCCGTCCATAAGTGAAGGCTACCATTGTAGATCCTCCACAATTTTACATGTGATGCAGCTTCCAGACATCTGAAAAATAGTTTATTAATTTGATTATGTATATATTAGTAGTCATGGTACTGGTCATAATTAATAAGTCAGGTACTGGTCATAATTTATAAGTCAATCTGATACATAAAATTTGTCATGAATTATCACTCTCTTTATTCACACGAAGTCACATTTCTTGCATGATTTATTGTTGGTATTGATGTTTGACCCAAACTTGAACAGTGACAGTGTCTGCCAATTTCTACCAGTACAGCCATGGGATTATACAAAAAACTGGTCAGTATCTGGGTTTGAATCCCACCAGCTCAGGTTTTTAGGAAGACAAATTACCAAAAAATAGTTCCAACCAAAAATATATCACTACCAAATTTGCTGAATTGCACGACACACTGACCCAACTTGAATCTATGAAAACATTTTGAAAATATAATTCAATTAAACTTGAACAATAATATGACAGTAAACGTAAACTGTCTTATTATACCTGATATAGTCCAATCAATCAATGGTTGCTTGAACTGTGTATCATACTATGTGCGAATGGTACCTTCTCCACTTCATGGAGGATCCATATTCAGAAAAGACATCAACTGCAAACCAATGAACATCTGCAAATAAATATGTACATCTATGAGATGTTTGTTTCTGCTACTAGCTGAATGGCCAAACTTCAGAAATATTTAGAATGGACATCAACTCACTTGCAAGTATATGTGCGTGCCCATAGAAGCCTTATATCCATGAACTCGTTGTAACATCCAAATTTCAAGTGATTGTGAGTTTGATGAACAAAAAATTAAAGTGAAAGTAGAATTGTCAAAAAGTGATGACGTGTAATATCTTCAAAGTCATTAAGCAATTATCTAGAAATGTTCAGTTAAATGTATACATAAATGATAAACGGTTGAAGATACTCAAGTATGACCGACGAAAGCATGTGTAAGCCAGAAATAGCTCAACATCGAAAGTAGCGACAAGGTCGTATTTTGTCGGCCAAGATCTATTGTTGAAGGTGTTTTTATATAGATCTACATGATAACAATTATTTGCTGAAGAATACGTGTGTAAATTGTTTGAACAAATAAAAGAAAATTAAAAGCCTTGTGATCTACCAGGCAGACAAAAGGAGAGATATTTACCTTTATTGCATATGTCACTAAATGTAGTAACAAATTTGCACTGTACATAAACGTATATGGACAACGTGAGGCCCATATCTATGATTATGTGAGCTGGTGTGCCGATATTTGGCATACTTCCGGGAGTGCCGAATCTCGATATTTGGTACACTTCCGATGTGACGTCATGGTTCAGCGCGGGAAACGTCGTCGTTCAGAAACGAAACATGGAATCGAAGGACGACGTTCAAATAACTTATCTGCCTGGCTGGATTAAAACGTCAAAGTTTGTATTTAAAATTTGTCAAAATCTGCAGTAAAAAGGTTATAAAACGGGACTGGTAGGCCTCACGTCGATATTGGCATACAAGGAGGGCTTTGGAAATTACACCCGTACTAAACAGTGAGTGATGAAAATGAATGTTTACATGGGCAATAGGAGGTATCTGCGAAGAAAACGGCATCTCTTCTTCAATTTTGTTCCGATTAAAAGAGCATTGCAGCCATATTTACGAACGTTACGAATTCGTAGCGTCTGCGTTCGTACGAAAATATTGATAAAACGGTCTTGCGATCGTAAGAATTGTGCGTAAGAACGTTGATAAAACGGGCCCAATATCCTTACATTCTCGTAGTGTCTGGATACATATTAACAAAATAAATATATTTAAAATGAAACCAAACAAGCTTTAAGACGTGGGATGTGTCTTTCGAAATAAGGCAATACCAAATCGAATCTATGTTTATCGTCAGATTCATTTTTCAAAATCAACGAAGTGTCGATAAAACAAAAGTTATAAATTTAATCTTTAAAATTGTTGTGACATAAAGAATTTGAACAACGAGATAAAAATACAATACACCAGTATACAAAACAACAAAGTATCCAAAGTACAATGATAAAAAAGAAAATCTCCAAATTGTTAGAATTTCAACTAAGTGACAGAAAATCCCTACGTTCGTTTTGATACCAAACAAACAGAAAGCAGTTTTGTGAAAATGAATTCCAATTCGGGTGGTTTAGAACTACCATAAAAACATCAGATGAGAAAAGAAACATGGTAAGCCGCGTTGACGCTAAATGTCCATATCACGAAATAATAGTGGATATGAATGTTGAATGATGTTTCAAGCTTAGATCGCCTGTGTATGATATTCCGAACCTTTAATCTTGGGGAAAATGATTGATAAATGTTGTTCAAATCCTTAACTTCTTGTGTGTGTGAATTATGTATTATATACCGACCCTTAACTCATAGTATATCTTAGTGATATAGGGCCCGTTTTATCAATATTCGTAAAAAAACTATTCTATTCTGTGATATTATGTTTTCTTAGTTTGTTGTAAACGAATGAAGGAATGTATGTTACAACATATTGATGTTATGCAAACAATACTCTAATTTGATTTATTTGGGAAAGGTTTATTGCACCGTAAACTAATATTGAACGTTACTGGACAATGCATTTATTTATGATATTTGTAAAAGGAACGGAATTTAGTTTCTCCGATGTAATATGCATATGCATTCATATGAATATCTTGTTGAAGTATAGTTTATAATATTATATATAGCAAGTGAATAGGTGTGTATCTATGACCAAAACTATTCATCAATATTGGACTAAATTCATGATATTAGTATTATGTAAACCTTGTATTGTTTCTGATAATACGACATCAATTATACAAATACTAATTTATTGAATCAAGTTGAAGCTAAAATATGACAAATTATCCAACGCGTATTTATATCTTGCCTATTTAAATGTTTAAGTAATATCAGAATGTTTATTCATGCGCCTTACCACATAAATAGTCATCATGTTTTTGTCGTTGGAGAAGGAAATAAGCAAATGTTCGCCTACTTTAAACGTTTCATAATGGCGATGTACTAACTATGAACACTATCCAGTTAACCTGAAATCTAATCCCAACTTTTGCAACATACTCGTAAATTAAAATGCCTGACTGGGACTGTGTTCCAAAAGAAGTGAACTATACAGACATATTAACGTTTTAGTCTTGTGAATCAAAGAAACCAATACGTTGACATGTGCAAAGACATGTTTTCAGCCTTCCTAGATAGTTATATATGTTTCAATTAAAACATGCGCAGTCTTTGGACCGCAATGATATCAGACATGCATCGCTGTTAGATAGATTCTTGTTTATGTTCACTTATAATTCATAATGAACACAATTAAAGGTATTAATCAACCTTCATTACAAGCATGACCATGTTTCTCTATTTATGGATGATTGTGTTTTATCGTAGAAGAATAATTGTATGTTTCGACAACAGGTCATTTGCTTATTATGACTGATTATCATTTTCGATATATACGATCATTTCAGCATCGACAATTATAATATATTATACATATAAAGTGAATCACATCATCCTTAGATGCGTTTGTGATATGCTTTTTGTTATATATACATCCGACATGTCTGTGCTTTAATAATTCTCTTGTTTAGCAGTTTTAATCAGCGTGATTTCCCCCATCTGAAATGCGCTTCTGTTATTTATACAAAGTCTGTCTCAAGTTATTAGATCGAATATTTTCCGCACGTCAACGGATTTATATCGGCAAGTGATCATTGCGAAATTTGAATGTATAAACTTAGTTCTTGCATGTTCTGGGAAACAACTGCTCTTTAACTTTAAAAAGATAAAGTCAAATTATGACAAACGTTCCGATATATATAGGAAATGTTTACCGTCAAAGGTATGAATTTAGCATAGATTTATTTGCTGTAAATATATTTTCAGCCATGAGGATTCTTCTCGTAGTCGCCCTTTTTGTGACTGCATGTGCTGGGTGGTCATGCAAAGGTAAATACTGCGGCGGCTGGAGCAGCGGCGGCTGGGGCGGCGGCTTGGGTGGCGGCATGGGAGGCGGCCACGGCGGTTATGGCGGCTGGGCAGGCGGCATGTGTGGATGGGATGCCTATGGTGGCGGCTATGGTGGTGGCTATGGTGGCGGCTACGGTGGCGGCTATGGTGGATACTTCAAGAAAATACTATTTTGCAAATATTGTAAATTTGGTGGTTATGGCGGATCTGGTGGCGGTTTCGGTGGCGGCTACGGTGGCGGTTACAGAGGTAACGGTGGCTGGGGAGGCGGCATGGATGGATGGGGCGGCTACGGTGGCTATGGTGGTTTTGGAAAGAAGGGTTAAATAACATTACCCTGTATCATCAATTACCAAACACTTCGACTGGAACTGTAAAATGGACTTGCATTTTGTTTTATTTTTGTGTAAATTAAACTATTATTTAGTAAACAGATTGCATCTTACATGCTTGCGTTGGTAATGTTATTTCAAGAAGATGTACACTACTAGCAACATTTAGATTTACATAATATTGCAATGATCCTGAAACAGATTTGTTCATTCCTGTATATAGGTCATAATCATCGTCGTTACTTCAAAATATACACACCATATACCACTCAAATGAATGAAATGAAAACTAAATATGTTGCTTTCATAAATCACTCGTGATTTCGGTCTGATAGCATAAAACAAATATATGTCAATAGTAATAGTTGTTGCAGTACATAAACCATACTACCGGAATTACTTACGAATATAAACATGTGTCATACAAACTAAACACAAGCTTAATTTCGTGAGATTTCCCTCACATAAACAAACGCCGAGTAGTAATACAATTATATGGACTGAAATTTGTCATTGAGTCGGCCAGCCCTTTATTGATATCTTGCATACAATGATACAAGATGTGCGCTTTGTGGAGCAATGCTCGGACAGCGCTCCTTCCGTATTACGATCCCACATAATTAGGTTTCCCGGGAAATGCGCTTTGATAAGATCAAGAGATTGAAATGATATGTATGACAACAACGACAACAATAATATCAATACAGTTAAACTTCAATAATAAACCACCCTTGGAACCCTTGAGAACTGGTTCTTATATCATAGTGGTTGAATAAAGAGCAACACAGTGAACATGGACATGGTGGTCTTAATCTTGTGGTGATTTTACTATTGAGGTGGTCTTTAAGTGAGGTTTAATTGTATCAAATTATCAAGCTCTACAACTTAAATGAGAATACGACGAAAATAATAATATACTCGTTTGAATAAATACTATCACAAATTTCCAGTTCTCAATTGAATGGCGATTCCGCAATTGTGTTCCTGATTTGAATGGGTTAAATAGTTAATTTGTTACACAGGTATTGCTCTAAAACACATCATATAGCCGGTATCACTGACAGTCAACGCATTTGTTTTAGTTAGAGAAGACATTGTTCGTTTATTGTATTGCTTTTTTCAAAGTAACAACAGCTACGGCAACAAAACAAGAATCCAAGCAATATTAACATAAGCTGCTAGGAACATACTAAAACAAACAAATAAAAACCTGTGACTTTGAAACAAATATATTTTTATTGCCTAAATTATGAATTCACAGACATTGCTGGCACGTAAATGACTCAAAACGTTTTGTCAAAATGTCTTGGGACTGTAAGCCCGGAGATACACTCTGGAAATGGTATTCCCTTTTCAGGACCAATATTTTATCATAAAACCATTAACACAACATATTCTCAATTAAAACAACCTTAATACTGTATCAAAATGGTGCAAAAATGACAGTTCTATTAGGAAATATGTTATTGATACAATACGGTTACTTACAAAGTATCGACTGGAATAAAATACGCAATGATATAATACAATAATATAACTTAAGTTCCCAACTTGCACTTGTATGTACATATACTTGTAATTTTCGTTGTGATCAATGTAACAATATTTGAATATATTGAAAATCCTAATTCATCAAAATCAATCAAATTTTACTTATTAACTTTATAACCGATACTGTTTTAATTTAAGTCACTACGCTGATTACCTTCAGTAATAATTCTTCACATGCTAGCGACTCAACTAACGAACGCAGGTAATGGACGGGACTACTTTTTCAGAACAACTCATTGCGCGTGAAAATACCAGTACCCTCCATCAACGTTTACGCGAGTTTATATGTACAATTTCAAGAAAATACCGTTTTGCAATTCAGACCACGTACTATTGTTAGCCAAAAAACTAAATAAAAATCAATCATCTAGCATTATGTAATTGACATATAGATCAACTTATATCATATTTAGTTTAAACATAACTACATAAGGCGAAGGATGCTTCGGATGACTGAAAACCATTGCTTAGCAAAGCCAGATGAATATTAACTAGAACATCACTCATATCTACACAGCATCGATTAATAACATTGGTCAATTAATACACATAAACTATTATTATGAAAATAAATACGGTAGGCAAGTGGGACAAGCAGAAACTATGTGGACTTTTCGTGCGTTCACAAACCAATTTAGCCAAGTTTCATTTTCAATAATAAAAAGTGCCCTGTATTATCAGCCTTAGAGTTTCATATTTCCATGTTCATATACGAATTGCGAGAAGCTACGTTTTCCTGGTGATATTTGTTTTTCATTGAATGAGATATAAATACTTTACTAATTAAGTATATATTATTGATATTCTTGATAGATGCAAACAGACTTATTTTTCAGATTAGACATGCATACAAGCTTAGTTGAAATGACTTTATCGTTCACGATTTTAGATATTGAATTTCAAAATAAAATTGTACATATTATAATTGTGGCAAAGTCTCTCAGCAAAATTTGGTAATCTGAATTGGTGTTAACGGATATCCATTAAATGACAATAAATGTTCGTTTTCGAATGACCATACAGTCTTGGCCATTTTCTTTACGCATCCCCATCAGTATGTCACAGGCTTGCGTGTTATCAGCTTAAATGCGGTCATAACATTAGTGCAGAACTTACCGCTGCCACTTTAAGTATCGTTTCCGGATGCAAATGCAGTATTTAAGGTCTTGGGCGGGCATATGTATACTTTATCGAAAATGCTCATAAATAATATATTTACATACGCTAGAAGTACACATGCCGCCAACGTTCATCCTTGTAAGTATAAATAGTGCATGTATGTGTTCGAGGGTATCAAGTAAGCTTCGTGTTTCCTTTTGGCTCTCCTTGTCGTGGAACATGTTATACTTGAAAGAGTTTTGGGTGCGCCGGGTCTGTCCCTGAATCCGCTTATGATTATAACAAGAATCATCTTTCATTAGGTATACGTATTCATTACATATCACTTGATTAATTTATAACATTTCGGTTTTTTATTTCAAAGCGTGAACTCTTATTGACAGACATAATAATTTTACATGAATGTATTATCCTGTTACCTATAGATATATCGTCAGTAATGAATACTATATACACAACTGTAAAATAAAAGAGAGAGAATACGTAACTACAGGGAACGCCACATACACAAGACAATGCCTCACCGCGCTGATCTCCACCTGTGGAATATAAAAGTAATAAAATGGTGGTATATCTAATACGAATCGCTTAAAACGGTCAATCAACTGATATAATATTTTATATACTCAACTTCAACAAATTTGGCGAAGTTTAATCAGTTAAGGCAGGTACTGATCACACAGTCAGAATAATTTGTTCGCAATTGATTTTTGAACATTTCTGTATAATGAATAGCAGAAATATCCTAATGATATAGCATAGTGCTGTTTGGTAATTCGTACACTGCAATCATAGCCCTCTCACCTGCTCGACTTTATGAGCAGGGCTTCTAACTTTTATTATTTCAACATTAATTACGACGTGTTATAATTTCTCCGGTTTTGTACATTTACTTTCATGAGGCACAAACTGACAGCGTTTTAGAAATTACTTTCAAGTGACTCCGTGGCGCAACGGTAGCGCGTCTGACTCCAGATCAGAAGGTTGCGTGTTCAAATCACGTCGGGGTCATACTTTTCCTTATTTGTTTTATTATTTTTCTAAAACCCATTGAGTTGAAAGGTATCAAACCAATATAAGTTTAAAATAAATATAAAAGTCTTTTTTTCACAGGGGTTACATTTACAAAAATCTCAAACTTTGAAAATCGTACATATTTAAAGATAATGCGATCAAAAATGCCGACCATGTTTACTCACACGTTGTAATTGACATAACTTTGTTTTTCCTCAACATTTTATGCATTATTACACGCAAATGTTCAATCTATTTCAAACGAACTATTTCTTTTTTATGATGACATTTGCAACGCGGATAGATTATATTATTGACGAGTTTTAAATGAACATGTCAAGACTATTTCTTTAAAGTTTAACGAAACGGAAATAAAAAATTCGTTTTCGATGCAGTACATGAATGGTATTATCGAATGACAGAAAGATCATGTATAGTTGAATGCACGCTCAGAAAGAGGACAATTACTCTGATAATGACATGAAAGTAAGATAATTATTTTTTGTCGGACACTGAGACAAGACAATACTTTCTGATGCAATTTATGATTTTGCTAAAATGAGTTTCTGCCTTCACACGGAATGTTTTGATATTTGAAGTATGAGTTCAGTTGCAGAGAGGGGTCATGTGTAAAAAGCGTTAGACTCATAACATTATATATAAATATACTAAATGAGGTGTGATTACTTGTGACAATCTCCTGTGAACTGGATTACCATAATCCGAGTAAAACGTATATGTAAATGCGAAGTGTAAAAAGTATATATGCACAAAATCACTTGGCACAGATGTTGTTTATATACCATTTAGCAAACTTTCAAAGCAATCGTTGATATACACGCATTCGCAAGCGTAAGTATTACTACACCTATATAATAACATACTTAATAGGTGGATGTAGCAAGGTTAATAAATTGAATGATAGAGTCAATGATTGTATCATATAAAATAATTTTACAATATCACTTTACAATGAATTAGCATCGGTTATCAATTATCGTACATTGCTACATATCCAGAGAAGCCCTCTCTTGAGCATTAAGCGTTCCGCAACTACAATATCAATTTTGCTGTATTAAAGGCTTTAGGTTCTTACCGTGCCTTGACTCATTAACGGTAAGAATTATGACACTTTCATGATCAATAATAAATATTTAAACAATAAATTATAAAACTGATGTAACATGTTATTATCATCATTCACACTTTTTTTGCAGTAATTATTTACATTATGAGTGTCTGTCTAAGAAAATGTAATCTGTGTGGTTCAGCGAAACTATTCATTCACGCCAACATTCACCCTCGACGGCGTCGAATAAAGCTGTATAAGGAAAGCATTTTACGGCTGACGACGCGTATCATGTTGCCGCTAATTCAAAGGGTGAACTACAAACATTTTGAACAGACTTTTCATGACGTATTGGTACAAGAGATATCGAATCTAATAACACGATAGTGTGCTCTTGGTGCAATCTGTTACGAGATTTTAACAGTATAATTAGAAAAAGTTTTCATTAACGTGGCCGATTACTTCAGATTAATTTCCACAGGGGGACATTAAATGATGTATGGAACATTGTGTTTTGCCTTAATCTCACTCAACGAGATTAAGGCAAAACACAATATTCCATACATCACACCCGGTTAATCTGTTCAGCTACCATTGTGTTTTATCAACGGAATTAGTCCAGTTTCAAAAGAGAAATAATCAAATTATTTTCTGTCGAACTTAATATTTGTTCTTAAAATGCGTGTTAAGTAGAATCAACTCCAAAGAGTAACAACACCGCTTATGATTAATTATATTTGAAATAACGGTCTTTAAATATACATTTTCGGGACTCGGCAAGAAAAGTGACCCTACAGTAAGGAGAATATCCCTGAATACAGAGGGACAGTGTAATAATTAGTACTGTTTGCCTTCCGATAGTTTGCAAGTTGGTCACTGATAAAACATGTAGATGTGTTAATGCATAATATTTTATTTATAATTATAGTATTTATTAAAAGTAAATTAAAGTAAATAATGCATCCATTTTCGCAGGTACTATCGATAAAACTGCTATATATCATTTTTGACATTGTTCATCATACATAGACAACCCAAGCAAACTTCAATACAACACACATTAATGGACACATATATGTACGAATATGAAACGAATAGGAAAGTCAATAATAACATCTTATTATTCATTTAAAATATTGATAAATGTAATCAGCTAGTCATTTGCAAGGCATTTTTGTAAACGGGATTAATGGTTCCGTTTGTATTTCCTATGCTCATGATTTGGTTGCAAATAATGGGCCTGTTTATCAATATTCTTACGAACGAGCGTTTTACGAAAATACCTACGACCGTTTTATGAACACGTTCGTAAGTATCACAGCGATCTTACGAATATGGATGTTCATGCGAAGAGTAAACCAGTCTACGCTCTTCACGGTGATGTAAAAATAGACGTTTCTCGTGCCATCTGTCAGTCATCTGGAGTGAAACAAAAGTATAACCGATGGTCCTTCTGTTGTCAGAAGGCAAACTAACTTATCAGAGGAAGACGAGAAGACTTTGATGGACTGCTGTTTACATTAACATTTATCTGAAATGAACGACAGGTACTTGGACAACGTAACAGAACACTGAAAAGTAAGATATGCCTGCTGATCAGTGATCTATGCTTTCTCATTAGAGTTTAGCTTCTCGGAAATCTTCCTAGTTCAGGTTTATAAACAATTTGATGACATAAAATGATGATGCAATTTCATTACGAAACATAGATCGCTTAACTATTTCAATATATGAGACATCACTTTTTTCGATTTTAAACGTTTACATATTTGGACTACGTGCTAACCTGGCAATGCATTATGATTCTTGACTGTTATTAGATCAAGGTAGCAAACATATTGATTTAAGGTAAGAGCACACTAATAAGAATGTAAATTTTGATTCATTTGGAATACCTTGGTTAATATCAATCCTTAGCCTATGTGTTAAGCCTCTTGCCTTACATGCGAAAAGGTCTAGGGTTCAAATCCCCGCTTGGCCCAAAACAAATTCTTTGCTTTTTTCATGATGTTTCTTGTTTTACTGACTTTTATGACAAGGAAACTGATATTAATTGATAAAATATAAATAATATCAATTTGTTTCTAAAAAAATGCCATATTTCTCCAAAGTTTGATAATTCTGCATGGTAAAATTTGATACATACATTTTACAAGATGTAATCAAAGCAAAACTGGACAGTCAAAGGTTTTCATTTTGTTATATTTTGTTAAAGAGGTGTTGAGGGTAATTTTGATGTCCATTATGTTAGAGTACTCACGTTATTGTGTATGATTATGCTACCTTAAAAATTGGTATTTTCTTATTGAGACTTAAAAAATTACGTCATTTACATGAGGGTGTATGCATTTGAAGTACCACGTATATTTTTACAAAGCAAACTATTTTCGAGTTTTATCCTTATGATATCACTAGCACTTTCTTTTTAAGAATAACACAAATCCATGATAAAAAAGGCTCATTTTGAACTAAAAAAATATTTTTTATGCACGAAGAACATGAGTGGATTTTGTGACCTCTCAAAGCAAGTCGGCTTAATCTTAAAACTTGAAAATCTTTAAAACGGCACGGTAAAACTTTGTAATATTTTGCACTTAGTTGTCTTATGTGATCCAGAAACTCATGGAAACAGTTTAGTTAAGATTCTTGATGATGAGTATTAGAGTGCTCTTACCTTAAACACCAACTCTAGTAAGGTGCTCTACCGTTCCGCCATACTCTACTACACAGCTTAATAAACATGCCAAAATAGTTGATTATTTCATGAGTTTTAACTTAAAGATCTACTTTTCTAATTTATTGAGGATTTAATACTTTATTTTACAGTTGAATATCATACAGCTGGTGAAGTTAATGATGCTGTCTGTCGGATATCATCCTAAAACCATACTATTATTATGGAAGAGTTAAGGTGCTGCTTAAAGTTACATTCTCTGTAATTCTAATGAATGATAAGAGTGTATAACAGGATCAGTCAACAAACAATTAACTTGCAAAATGATACTAATTGATTTGTTTAGATTAATATATATTCATCAAAGTGCATGTCTTAACACATTAAAATTAGGCTTAGCAATAAGCAAGTAATGAAAAATTTCAATTGTTAAACTTGTATGACACAGTTGATACTGAACTTTAAATGTGAACCGTAAATTTTAAGTCCATGTGTAATTCCATATACACTCTATTCTATTCCATCTTCAAAATGTCTGTTTTACAATGTGACTGATTATAACTTTGATTGACTCGGTATCTGCTAGCATGTATGAATCATCATATAATTTATAACAAGATATACTTACTGATATATTTTGTTTTCAGAAATGCCAGACAAGTTCATCTGTTCATGTGATACGAAGAAGCTGAATTGATACAAAAGTTCATAACTGTTGTTGATGTGAAATATTGATATATCATTTTTTTGTTTTGACCCCGAATTGGGGCATGTACATCACACTGATGTCAGTCGGTCTGAATACATTTTGTTTCAACTATAACATTTATACAATTACTCAACATCTATCACTTGCAAACGATGGATCCATCCATCCAATGACACAATCAAGAGTACGAACTACTTTGTGTTTATTGTCAGTAGTGTTTTCCTTGGTCATTTTATTGATATAATTTGTTTCATTATTTTTCATTTGTTAAACAGTGACTTCATAGCGCAGTTGTTGTGAACATGAAACTAGCTTTCATTTTCCATTGGGTCTACACAATTGCTCTCTCATTGCCATGAATTTCAATAGTGTGTGTTTTAGCATGCATGCTTGCATCAATTAATTTTTGCACAATTAGTCACTGAATAGTATTAATGACAAAAATGTTGTCAATAATCCATCTCATTTTTGCTGATAACTTATTTTCAAATGAATGAAAGTAAAATACTGATTAGCAAATTATGACTGTCGTGAAAGATCATTTGTGTTTTTGAAAAGTGTAGAAAGAAATTGATTGAGTTCATGAATTTAAACTTAGGTTCAAATGTATTTCAAACATATCACATTAATTTGGTGATAATCACTAAAACGTATAATTGATGGTTTCAATTTTTTTAAATTACTACAATGGTACAAATTAGTGAAGTGAATTTAGAAATAATACAAACTATTTTGTAATGATTTATTAGTTTGTGTTGATATATTACATGTATATTTTTTATCCTTCAGTAAGTGATATATTTCTTTACATGTATTGTCTGTTGTGAGAATAAATCAAAACAAAATACGTGAATTGTAATGTTGATGCCTTTGAGAAAGAAACTACTGAAGAAAAAAAAATTGTTGTACAAGTATCATTTTCTATATGAAATTTCATCATGAAGACTTGACACTGCTTGTATGTAGGACCATACTAAATAAATGTTTGTGTGGCTGCAAAATTTAGTGAATTTAGTGAAGACAGACAGGTTGGTAATTATTTGTTCATCTATTACTAATATGGTCATTCAAACTTATTTGAGTATGTGGGCAGTTTCAGGAGTAGATAGGGTTATGCCAAACAACCATGTTTCTAAGGATGATCTAGTCAAAAACAAACACACTAAGATTGCTTAAATTACATATATTCTATATCCACAAAATAAAATAAACTATACACAAAAAAACATTATTAAATGAATGTTTATTGTAGTCCAATTACTGTCATTGATTAAAATCATAACATTTTTCTGTCCATAGTAGCAAAATTCTTCTGAAATAGTTAGGACTGGTAGAGTCATTTCATATCTATGGTTAATGGCATTTGCTGGTACTTGACAGGCTTGCACAATATATTTCCTCTTGTCAAATTGCCATGTATCCATTTAAGACGGGTATATCCATGTGCAGACATAGTTTGTGTAGCCGTCCATATGTGAAGGCTACCATTGTACATCCTCGACAATTTTACATGTGATGCAGCCACCAGACATCTGAAAAATAGTATGAAATAATGTAATTGAAGGCCACTTAAAAACGTGCTTGATGTAATATATTAAATTACACTTCATTTAATTTTATATAAATGCATATCATACATAGTTTTAGCCATACAATGACATTTTTGTTTACTTTAGTTTATTAATTTCATTATGTATACATGTATATTAGTCATGGTACTGGTCATAATTAATAAGTTAATCTGATACATAAAATGTCACACGAAGTCACATTTCTTGCATGTTTTATTGTTGGTACTGATGTTTGACCCAAACTTGAACAGTGGCTGTGTCTGCCAATCTCTACCTGTACAGCCATGGGATTAAACAATAAAACTGGTTTGTATCTGGGTTTGTATCCCACCAGCTGAGATTCTTAGGAAGCAAAATTACCAACAAATAGTTCCAACAAAAAAATGATCACTACCAAATTTGCTGAATTGCACGACACACTGACCCAACTTGAATCTATGAAAACATTTTGAAAATATAATTCAATTAAACTTGAACAATAATATGACAGTAAACGTAAACTGTCTTATTATACCTGATATAGTCCAATCAATCAATGGTTGCTTGAACTGTGTATCATACTATGTGCGAATGGTACCTTCTCCACTTCATGGAGGATCCATATTCAGAAAAGACATCAACTGCAAACCAATGAAAATCTTCAAATAAATACGTACATGTACGAGATGTTTGTTTCTGCTACTAGCTCAATAGCCAAACTTCAGAAAAATTTAGAATGGACATAACCTCACTTGCAAGTATATTTGCGTGCCCATAGAAGCCTAATTTCCATGAACTCGTTGTAAACATCCAAATTTCAAGTGATTGTGAATTTTGATGAACAAAAAAATAAAGTGAAAGTAGAATTGTCAAAAAGTGATGACGTGTAATATCTTCATAGTCATACAAAACATCAAGCAATCATCCAGCAATGTTCAGTTAAATGTAAACATAAATGAACTACGGTTGAAGATACTTAAGTATGACCGAAGAAAGCATTTGTAAGCCAGAAATAGCCTAACATCGACTGTAGCGACAAGGTCGTATTTTGTCGGCCAAGATCTATTGTTGAAGGTGTTTTTATACAGATCTACGTGATAACAATTATTTGCTGAAGTATGTGTAAATTGTTTGAACAAATAAAAGAAAATTAAAAGCCTTGTGATCTACCAGGCAGACAAAAGGAGAGATATTTAGAGGTTGTCATACGGGACTGGTGTGCATTACGGCGATATTGGCATACTAGGAGAGATATTGGCCCGAGTGCGCAGGAAACGTCGACGTTCAGAAACGAAACATTAAACAGACGACTGACGTTCAAATGGCTTATCCGCCTGTTTTGATTAAAACGTCATAGTTTGTATTTAAAATTTGTCAAAATCTTTGTGATAGACTTGTAAGAATTTGAAGTTACAATTTTAGAACTATAGATCTAGACAAGTTGATTCTAAATCATTTCTAAAATATTCAATTATTTTTAATACATTATTCAACTTGTTAACTTGTATACTGTTGTCTTGTTTTCTGATATAATTACGCAACTCTTCACTTGAGTCGAACATATGCAATAAAAAGATTATAAAACGGGACTGGTGTGCCTGACGGCGATATTGGCATACTAGGAGAGATATTGGCCCGAGGGCTTTAGACAATACACCCGTACTAAACGCCCCATTACACCGAACTCGTTCTCACTACGTTCTGAAAAATGTAGCCGAATGGGCGTAAACTGTGTGCTTACGGAGATGACCTAGTAGCAACTTTTTACGGTCTGTTTACGAACTTCATGGACGGACTCGGACGGGTTTGATCGGGAATGGTGCTCCATGGCGACCATCCCGTCCTGTAATTAGACGGAGTGTCAACGTTCTTACACCGAGATGGACGTACTACGAACAGAATTGCCGTACTTGGATCGTACTAGGGATGTGCTATGACGTGGTGCAGTCGGGTTTCAATTGGCAGTTACGTTCACAGAAAGACCAAACGCGACCACATTACGTCCTTAGTGCGTCGTTATTCCGTCTAAATATGATCAAAACAAAATAACAAGTTCTGAACAAGTTTGCAACACGTTTCTACACAGTTCTAAAAGTTTGCAGTAGGTTCTCAGTACGCTCGACTAGTTTTGAGTACGAGTATTGCGTACTTACGCAGTTCTTAAAATGTCCACCCCGTCTGCAGTACAATCAGACAATGTATGGTATAATTAGGGGCCGTTGTCTCACTGGTTTAGCATTTTGGCACAATATTTTTACAGTTTACATCGATGCTTGTCACAACTGTTGTGGACTATACAGCTTAAAGCGGCGAACGAGAATGAGATCTGGCGGAAACTTGCTGGGTTTTTATAGCCGTCAGGCCAGGACGTGATTACAATTACGTTTTGAACGCAGTAGGGACGAGATGAGGACGTGGTCAAAACAAGTTAAACTGTCTCTGAACGAGGTGATCGAGTTACGCACAAGTTAGAACGGATTTCGACGTAAAAGAAACGAAGTAGAACTAGTTACGAACGGGTTTAAACTGACGACAGACGGGCTTTGACTGCTTGGAAACGGTGTGCCCATGAGGTGAACGGGCAATATTACCCGATCTGAACTTGAGATAAACGGACTGCAGACGGGATAAAGACAAGATGGACGTATCGAGGACTGTTTATGAACTAACTATGGTCGCATTACAGACATTGTCAGGCCAAAGTTATACGTTCTAGCCAGACCACAACCCGTTTTACGATTTTTTAGGACGGGTTCGGACGTTTTGAGAACTAGTTTGGTGTGACTGAAACTTACACAGTGAATAATAAAAATGAATGTTTACCTGGGCAATAGGAGGTATCTGCGTAGAAAACTGCATCTCTTCTTCAAATTTGTCCCGATTAAAAGAGCATTGCAGCCACATTCACGAACGTTACGAATGCCTATAACCATTCGTAGCATTTCCGCTAAAATTACGAATTCGTACCGTCTGTGTTCGTACGGAAATATTGATAAAACTCTCTTGCGATCGTAAGAACGTCGTCAGAAAAGCTTACGAAAATTGTGTGCGTAAGAACGTTAATAAAACGGGCCCAATATCCTTACATACTCTTAGTATCTGGTTACATATTACCGTCAGGTTCATTTTTCAAAATCATGCAGGGAAATAAACGAAGTGTCGATAACAAAACAAAAGTTATAAATGTAATCTATACATTTTTTGTGACATAAAGAATTTGAACAACGATATAAAAATACAATACACCACTATACAAAACAACAAAGTATCCAAAGTACAATGATAAAATAGAAAATCTCCAAATTGTTAGAATTTCTACTGAGTTACAGAAAATCCCAACGTTCGTTTTGATATATCTAAAATAGGCTACTTTTGGTTCAGTAACGCGTCGATACCAAACTACTAAAAGCAGTTTTGTGAAAAATGAAATCCAATTCGGGTGGTTTAGAACTACCATAAAAACATCAGATGAGAAAAGAAAATTTAATATGGTAAGCCGCGTTGACGTTAAATGGTGTCCTTATCACGAAATAATAGTGGAAATGAATGTTGAATGATGTTTCAAGCTTAGATCGCCCGTGTATGGAATTCTGTACCTTTAATCTTGGGGAAAATGACTGATGTATGTTGTTCAAATCCTTAACTTCTTGTGTGTGTGAATTATGTATTATATACCGACCCTTAACTCATAGTATATCTTAGTAATTTTAATGTTGTTACAAAAGTGTAAAACGTTGCAAATTGTATTTGATGATTATGTAGTTTAGCTGATCATTGATAGGACTTATCACGTGTATTGTACGTGTGTAACAGCATTGAATTTCCCGCATTTGTTAACAAAACCCGCATTATAAATATTACTTTTTAAACCGATTCACAGTTATAACAAACCACAATAGACTGAAAGATGGAACACCATTGTTTGTACTTTAAATGTTTAATGTTATTTTTGACGCAATTGCTTTCACTTCCATTTTATATTTATATAATCATGCAATATATCTATATCGTGTTGGTAATTTTCGGACGTGTATGCTCTGATGACAATGTCATCCAAAAATGATCACATTTACAAGGGTTAAACACTCAACTGTATGCAGGTGGTCTTATGTCTAGCCTTTGGTCTCTTTCCAGGTGGAGCCCAGCGAATGGCTTCTATCGTGATGTGTGATGCTAACATCATGAAGACATGCCTCAGCTAACCTATGAATGAGGTTCTTTCTTGTCTGGTAGAGATGTGACGTAGTCGGAAGATTATACAGACACGACTGAGGCAACCATGTTGAGAGCTTGACAGTGATTTACTATCAGATTTGCTGCCCCTCCAACATTCATCACGTACATCAAGACATATTACACGTTGCTGTGGTTTTGTCGTTTGTTTCATTGCTTCGACTTTAAAATTGCGTGTAATCTTACTTTAGCTATTCAGCTCTTAATGTATTTTTGTGTAGTCCTCAATGGTGTATCGACAGATAACGTCGTATACTTCCGCATTCGTGTCTACAGATATATATCTACTGTTTGACATTTTATAGCTTATCTGTAAAATTTAGAATTGAATGCGAATGTATAAGTACACGTCATAATACGGATAAAACTACTAGGAGTGGGCGGCTAAGATGATGAAAATAAAACTATTTTAAAAAACCGTCAAAGTTATCGATCTTGTAAAGACATCATCGTGCGATTTACTTACTATACTTAGAAATGAGCATATTCTAGGTTGCTTCTTACGTGTTATCTTGGATAATAATTAGTGAGGCGAAAGGAAAGCGTGCATATAGGCGTGATCGTTAAATTTATGTAAAAAGTGAAAGTGTTTCATCGTATTTGAATTCATACATTCAATAACGATAAAACAATTTCGCATATAAATGTTATATTGTTTATCTCTGCCTAACTGACACATAAGTTTATCGTAAATAATTTACAGAGTGCATTAACATAATTAACTTGCATTGTCTGCCAAAATACCATACAGTCCGACAGATTATACTGTTGACAAAGACATTATGTCGTTATTTAAGTTCGGTTATGGACAAATCGATGTTAATCATATAATGCATTTCTGAAATTATACTTTTCAAATATACATAGTTTTGAATGCGTACGTATCATGAAACTGCACACTTACTTCTTAAATTTGGTACCACAATACATGTACATTGCGGTAGTATCCAATACAGAGTCGTTTCAAGCTGAATATCATATTAGCCTGTAATGTTTATAGTAGATTTTATGATATTGCTGAACTCGGGGTTTAAAGATGTGTTTGGCCACATGAGCGTTAAATGTGTGAAAGGGTTTCATTAAGAGTTGCCGCCACATTGGTTAGAAGATTCCATATTGACACCAAAAAAAATCTTAATTTGTAGACCGGTTAGTTTAACAGTTTATCGTGTGTTTACACTTGTTGATCTTCCTGATTGCATCCATATATCTTTGATGTCTCTTCACGTGATGGCAGTTTTAAATGTATGTAGTTGATGTTGTAGTTTGTTGTACTTGCGTTTGGCGTTATCAGTGATTGGGCCCTGATGAATATTTAAATCGCACACGGATAGTGACGGAGTCACATCGGCAGTTTTAGGAAATCACAACCAGGCAAAATATTACTTTTTTAAACAACAAATAATGTCTACAATGTTATATTTCGAAGGCTAAACAGACATTACTGATAACCATCAACAATTGTGTGTAAAATCGTTCATTTTACAAGTATATGTGGCAATGTTCGCAGTTTTCATGAATAAAAATGACTCTTCATGGGCATTAGTAAAAACAATTGCAATGTAAATCATATTTAAAAAAAAAGTAAAACAAACGCTTGTTAAGCAAGAATTTTCTGAAAAACAGACAAACGGCGTAGATGGAATGATGGTATGTTAAATATAAATTTATTTAAAACAAAACAGTAGAAGTTTTCCACTGAAAACAATGAGTAAATTATCACGCTATACAAATAGTTCTCGCATGATTTGTTCAGTTGTTTTTAACATGGACTGTCTTCAAAAACTGACAAACAAACTGTTATTATTGCTTTATACCGTTGTTTATAGTAAAAAGACACACAACTTGCTATTCATAAAAAAAAAATTATATGAGATTATTTAAAACATTCGTAACAAGAATCGCCAGAACTCAGATTTTGCCAGAGGGGTATGCTACGGGAAAGGAAGTATCTTTCAACGATAATATTTTGGAAACTATAATATTTAAATAAACCATTTCAATATTTGTTTGATAAACTAACACATGGTATCTACTTTGTACGTTTTTTTTTGCATTAAGTTTTAATAAAAGCTTGGTAAAAGGGTACAAAATCACCGTTGTCAAGTCAATTTAAGGTAACGTTTTTAAATGGCTTTGGTCCATTAAATCGTGTAATACTAAAACCGTACATGTATATTATGGAACTCAACATATTTGAATTTAGTCTCGTTGTTTGTATATGTTTCTTCAAGAAACTATTTGCTACACACCAGTGTACAGTTTAAATAGTAACACTGCAAATATACAGGTTTGTTGTTTCTAATATGTTCTGGTGAATGAGATATAAATACTTTACTAATTAAGCATATATTTATTGATATTCTAAAGTTGTCTTCAAGATCCAAATAGATGCATCCAGACTAATACTATTTTCAGGTTAGACATGCATACAAGCTTAGTTGAAATGACTTTATTGTTTACGATTACAGATATTGAATTTCAAAAAAAATCTTACATATTATATATTGTGTTAAAGTTTCTCAGCAAGATTTGAAATTCTAATTTGGCGTTAACGGAAATCCATAAAATTACTATAAATGTTCGTTTTCGAATGACCATTCAGTCTTGGCCATTTTCTTTACGCATCACAATCAGTATGTCACAGTCAGCTTAAACGGGGTCACAATATTAGTGCGAACTTTAACCGCAAATGCAGTATTTAATATCCCGGGGTGGGCATATGTGTACTTTATTGAAACTGCTCATAAATGATATACTAACATACGCTAGAGGTACACATTCCGCCAATGTGCATCCTTTCAAGTATAAATAATAGTGTATTTATGTGTATCAAGCAAGCATCGTTGGTCTTTTTGACACTTCTTGTCGTAGAAAAGTGTATACTTGAAATAATTTTGGGTGCGCCGGGTCTGCCTTTGAATCCGCTTATGATTTTTACAAGAAACATCATTCAATAGGTATACGTATTGAAAAGAAATCGCTTGGTTAATTTAAATTATTTTGGTTTTACATTCCATAGTGTGAACTCTAATCGACAGGCATATTAATTCTACATTCAGTGTCTTATCTTGTAACCTATAACTATGTCGTCAGTAAAGTATATTACTGACACAACTGTAACTCACTCCGCCTGTGGATTAAGATTGTATTAAAATTGAAGTTTATCTAGTACGAATCGCTTAAGTACACAATTGATATAATACAAAATAGACTCAACTTCAACAAATTTTGGGAAGTTTATTCAGCAAAGCCAGGTGCTGATCACTCATTCAGAATAATTCGTTAGCAATTGTTTTTTAAACATTTCTGTGTAATGAATAGTAGAATTATCTTAATGATACATCATAGTACTACTTGGTAATACGTTCACTGCAACTACAGCCCTGCTTTTACCAGCGCGAATTAATGAGTAGGGTTTTAAACTTTTATTATTTGAACCTTTAATTACGTTAGTATAATTTCTCTGATACTCTCGTTACGTTCATTTACTAACACCAAACATGAATCACATACTATCACCGTTTTTATATTACTATATTACAACAGTCGTCAAGTGACTCCGTGGCGCAACGGTAGCGCGTCTGACTCCAGATCAGAAGGTTGCGTGTTCGAATCACGTCGGGGTCATACTTTTTCTCATTCATTTTATTATTTTTCTGATCAAACTTAAGAGTTGAAAAATATCAAGTTAAGTTTAAAGGAATTTGTTTTCACAGTGGTTAAATTTGGAAAAAAGCTCATAATATAATGCGATCAAATCTGCTGACCATGTTTATACAAACGTTGCAAGTGATATTACTTTGTTTTTTCTCAACATGTTATGCATTATAACACGATACACGCACATGTTCAATCTATTTCAAACGAACAATTTCATTTTTAAGATGACATGTGCAACGCGGATATTACATTATTGACGAGTTTTAAATGAACATGTCAAGACTATCCCTTTAAAGTTGAACGCAACGGAAATAATTTCGTTTTCGATGCAGTATTATCGAATGCCCGAAAGAACATGTATAGTTTAATGCACGCTCAGATAAAGGACAATGTCTCTGATAATGACAAGATTGTAAGATCATGTGTCGGACGATGAGATAAGACTGTCATAGTTGATGGAATTCATGATTTTGCTAAAATTGGTTTCCTAAAGTGGCTGATTTATGACATCTCGTTCTGTTTCAAACGGAATATTTTGATATTTAAAGTATGATTTCAGCTGCGGAGAAGGTTCATGTGTAAAAGCGTTAGACTCATAACATTATATATAAATATACTACAGAATGGATATAGACGGGGTGATTACTTGTGACAATCTCCTGTGGACTGGATTACCATAATCCGAGTAAAACGTGTATGTAATTGCGAAGTGTAAAAAGTATACTTGGCACAGATGTTTTTTATATACCATTTTCATAGTTTCAAATCAATCGTTGATATTCACGCATTCGCAATTGTCCGCATTATTAAACCACTATAATTACATACTTACTACGTTACTAAATTGAACGATAGAGTCGTTGATTGTATCATATTAAATGACTTTACAATGACCCAGGTCTAACAATTGGTTCAGCATTTGTCACCAAGTATCCTGACTACATTGCGACCTCTCCAGAGCAGCCCTCCCGTGAGCAAAAAACGTTCTGCAACAACAATATCAATTTTGATGTTGCAAAAGCATTAAGTACTTACCGCGCATTTTTGTAAACAGGATTAATGGTTCTGTTTGTATTTCGTACGTGTAAATAACCATGTACGTTCAATGTGCATGAATTGCAAATACTATCCTTTAAAAGTATCTTGTTGCATAAAAACATACGAAATAGATTTAGAATGGAGCCAAAAAAGCAATTAGACGTACACTATGTCTTTCAAACTAAGGCCATACCAAAGTGAAGCTATGTCTACCGCCAGGTTCATTTTTCAAAACAAACGAAGTGTCGATAATAACAAAATTTACATTTGTAATCTATAACATTTGTCTGTGACATAAACATAGAATTTGAGCAACAAGATAGAATACAAAACAACAAAGTATCCAAAGTACGATGATAGAACAGAAACTCTCTCGAGTTGTTAGCATTTCTGATTTTGTTCCAGAAAATCCGTACGTTCGTTTTGATGTCTAAAAGCCAGGACGAGTTGTCTTCCGTGTTAACAAATTAAGCTTGGGAAATTTGAATACACATAATCAGTTTTTAGCAGTTTACAGATTACAAAATGACTATGCTTCATTCTGTGTAGGATTATATGTAAGTCATTGTGTTTAAACTGTGTGTGTTTTATCAGTATCACCCGGTTAGCTCAACTGCTAATTGAAGTTGTGGGTTCGAACTCCATGCGAAGCGTTATCTCTTCAGTGACAATTTGACAGAAGATCGTGAAACCAAAATCATTCGTTCTCCACCTCTGAACTCTGGTTTATGTGAAGAAATTTCCATTCCATTGCGAAGGAGCAGGCTAGTACTCGTTGGTAACATAGAAGAACTGCTTTAGTCAACTGATCGCAGTTTATAACTGAATTGCTGTTGAATAAGTCCAAAACAAACAAAACTACGATCAGTATGTTGAATATACACATGTGCTTTTACATATTTTGGCAAAACATGACATTTTATATATGCGTGTATAAGTACCTTCCTGTCTTTGTTACTGATAAATTTAAACTTTAGAATTAAAATATGTCGTATTGTCATTGTATTGTTACGTTTTAATGTCAAATCTATTTCCATGTGTTTATTTTGACTCATTCCATTATAATGTTAGCATTCATTCACTAGTAAACAGGGTCTTGACAAACATTGATTTACGTCATTCTTACAAAACATGGCACATTACTTTTTGTTACACACCCTAGCGAAACTCACTCAAATCCTCGTGAAGCAATTATCCATTCAGCGTTTAACAAAACAAAACACAATTGTTAATAGTCTATCAATTGCAGTTATATCATTGTATCAACATGTGAAGTCGTCTATTATAACACATCCGGTTAAATAAGGTTGCATGTGCATTTTAAACACTCAATTACACATGATACAAATTTGAATTGAACCTAATCGATGAGTATCCTTAAATAAACCCAAGACGTACGAGATCAAAGATCTCTAAGCAAACTTAGACATTAATGTATAAGTTTGTATAAGAAACAAACATCAAAGGCAGATGTAAATTGTAGTATGGGTGGTTTCGCGCGGAACACTAGTATGGAGACGACCGCCCACAACTGTAATCGCCAAAAAGTGTAATAGTTTACGTACTATACAACCTCACTTAGAGATCACATTCAAATTATTACCACCCCATAAGTACAATCGTATTTGCATGGACCTGTTTTGGACTCGATAATACGACCACCTCATTGACCTCACATCTCAGACCATCATTCATCAGAACCGACAGTGATCCTTGTATTGAGGTTTCATCAAACTTTATCGCTGGAGGCTTATCAGTCGCTGGTCAGACTACTATTTTATTCCTTTTTCATTTTGTTCGTGGGAGGAGCAGTTATTGTTTAAGTTATCTCAAATTATTACACACATGAACAACAACCAAATTGGGTTTCAAAATACTTAATATGCATATACATGTTCAATGAAAATGTAACCTTTATGTGATTGTCAAGTTGACCCCTGAAATTGTGCAAGCGTTTTTACCTAATAAAGACATTTTTTCTAACTAATTTTGTGAGCCACTTTCAGTCGGTGGTGATCAGTCGGTAGAGAATCACACTCTTAAGACCGGGATCATTGGTTCGAGCCCCTCGTTGGGCGCTTACATTTTCCATGTTTCTTTTGTTTTATTTTGAACACTTTCAATGGTCTGTTTGGTGTGGAAGATTGTTTATCATATCTTTATATACAATATTCGTTTACAACATTTTTCCAAAGAAAATAATTATTTTGACTGTTATTTTTACTTCTATCATTACGTCTAGGCCATATTAAATTAATTAAATTCTTATCGTCACGTTCATTTTCACATATACCTACCAGGCAGGAAAAAACAAACAAAGTATCGCAGTATCTAACCATGTATTTGCTCTTTACAATGTATACAATGTATATTGTTTATGGCTATAAATGTTGTAACATTTAATGCTGAATAAAACTTATGTTATGTTATGTTATGATAGCAAAGCAAATTGTATGTTTGTCATTTATAACTGTTTTCGTGACAAAAAACAATGAATTGAAACAGCAAGATATAAAATTCAATATACCTATATACTAAACAACGTAAAGTGCAAAGTACATGAAGCTGAATAAATACAGCATTCCATTATTATTGTCATTGCAAGGAAAGACATATATGCCAAACTGGTTTTTGTATTTCCGAGAGATACATGTGGTTTAGATGTCTTTTATTTCGAAATTAAGGCATTATGCCCATGATTCATTATTACAAGTTACATTGTATAATAACTACATACTTTTTGTTACATCAAGAAATAATACATTTTTAATTACTGGTATACATCATTCTTATAGAAAACACATATGAACATATGCATCACATTGTACATATGCATGTTAATATGAATAAAGGAAATACATGTGGTTTAGCTGTACACCGGAATCTTCAGTAAAGTGTCAGTTTCTATTGAAATAATTAACACCCTTAACAAAGAAAATAATGATATTGACTGAGATCATAGGTAACAATGAAAGAGATCACAAAAAATCAGTTCCACTCAAGAAAACAGAGACGTAGCACCAAAAACTTCAATGTCTGATCAACTGTGATGGTGACAGGTGATATAACGTCTGTGAGACTTAAGTAATTAATTATTAACTGTAACAAATTACAATTCTATAAATCATACTTTCAGAGGGCACTAATCAAGTTTCTTGTATTATTGCGTCACAATTTCTCGAAACTAATTTCAAATTCATGAAATTTCAGTTTTAATTAATTGATCAAAATTATTATTATACTTCTGGCTATAAGTTATATTGCATTTCGTTCAGCAATGATGTAAGAAATGGCGTTGGTAAATAATGATTATTCTGTAGTTCAATTAAGAGAGTATTTGCGTAATTGCTTTTTATTTCCAGAAATTGGAACTTAATATTGTAACATGGTAGATTGGTAGTATATTAATTAGTAGTAATCATCAAATCCTTAATTATCGAACTATATACCAGTACATTTTCATTATGGTTTGAATGTCTTAATAGTATTTTTTAAAGGACTATTCTTCTTAAGTTTAATCATGTAATAGCTAGTATATAACTTTTACAGTAAAGCAATACAGTAAAACCTTACTTAAAGCCAACCTCAATAATAACACCACCTCAAATTAATAACACAGTTTTCAAGTCCATGTTCACAGTTTTGCTCTTTGTCAAACTCAATACCAAGACCACCTCAATATTAAGATCAGTTTTCTAGGGTCCCAATGATGGTCTTATTATTGTGGTTTTACTGTAAATACAATAATGTGCACTACAGTTGGATTTGATGAAGTCGAATTTGGCAGTTTGGATTTCCATGACAATATTATGCATGGTCAGTATCAGTTCAAGCATTATAAGCAGGATTTAAAACAAAATCATATCATATAACATGTATTAGTAATATTTCAGATGAAAAACTTTATATCAGCGTAGGTCTCCTAATACGAATACTAATCACGTTAAGTATGAAACCGAATTGAGTAAGACGTCACTTTGTGCTTGGGTGATACGTGTAATTAAACCAATTATGTAATGTACTTATTATTTATAATACGATCACGGCTGGCAATTTTATTTTGGAAAATAAGGAAGTTTACTTTTGGTACTGTCAAATTGCACATGTTGGTCGGGTAAATCAGGCTAATTGCACAAGCGTTAATTTTGCAAAAGAAACACATGTTTACAAAGATAATAATCTAATCTACCTCATGCTGTCGATATTTTTCCAAACATACATAAAATTAAGTTTTTATTCCAAAATAACAACAACAGAAACAAAGATAAGGTACGGAAAATCTATCTTTTTATATTTTATTGATATAATTTTGAAAATGACTCGACAGCATAAGCTAGTATACTTTACTATACAGTATACATGTGTACATATATATTGATAAACTTGTCAAAACACATGGCATGGCGACTTCACCACCTAAAGCGGAATATCAAATCCTCTTTCTTGACCGAGATATGGTTGAATCATCCAACTGTATTCAGCTATAGTCGTTGTCCGGTTATACAATTGTTGACGAGGAGTAAGGATATATTCCGGCGGCATTCTATAAGATTTACTCAAAGATTTGATATTCAATGAGTGTAGTGATAATTCACAACCTGACAGAATTATGTCAAAACAGTATCCGGTCTAACTTTATTACGGAATTATATGGATGATAGGAGCGGAAATGAAGGAACTGCGGGGTAATGAAAGGTCATAAAATGGTTAAGCTTTAGGAAATTGGGCTGTTTTTATTCTGTCTTTGATTGCTTGTGGTTAACCAATGTCTTTAGGCTAAAGATTTAATATGAGTTTGAGAGTTTTGCATTCTTACTTTACCCAGTACATCAAAATTCATATCCGAAATTTAGACATTTTGTAAAATTGAAGTCATGAGAAATATGTATTCAACAGAAGTTAGTTATAATATAATTGCCTAGGAACGCCAAATATGCCGAATTTATCCGATAACGGTGACTTCTGGCTTTGAATCGCTTCCTTTAAACGCCAGTTGATTTTACGATAATTATATATCTCGCAGCGTTCCAAAGCAAAGTTCTCTGATGACAAACGTGCGGTATTTCGCTTGATCAACTTGTAGTATCAACTGTTGTCAGATATATAGTCCGGCTGTCTCAATAGTTAATGAATTTGTCTATTTCAGACCGGACATGGACGTTAAGCTTAATAATGAAGTCGTTCCAAGAAAATGATCTTTTAAGACCAAATCAACTCCACGTGTACGTATTGAATGGCAGCATAGACCTATAGCGATATTTGTATAGTTTACACATTACGCACACGAATGGTCATTATTTTGTCAAGCAAATCACTAAACGCATTATATGAAAGCTCTGGAGGGCCATTGGGACTGATATCAACATGGTTGTGACGTTTGTGATACAGTAAAACACCTACACCATAGGTAGAGAATACAGCCCCTCCACCTCTTTAGTACACCTATTCTGTAATTTGAAAATAACTGTGCAACAAATGATAGTAACAGAGAAATAAAATGTCAAACTGGAGAGTGAAAATATACGTGTTAATCCTGGTCTCTTCTTGCTACCGTATGTAATTTAAATCTAAGAATAACTACAGTGCGACATCCGCATTTAATGACTCTTTAAGTTTTGGCTTTAAAAGATGTGCTAACTCATTCATCAACATTTCTCTTTGGAATGGAATACACGCATTCGCTTGGCTATAATTATTGGATAATAATGTTACTGTTGCATACTCGTTCTAAGATGGTAAATCGCTATTGAAAAGACACACCTTTTTCATTGTATTTCCGGGCAATTCATACGGGTAATGGGGCATTGAGCTCTTTTGCCAGACTGTGGCTATGGTTATGACCTCTTTGGTATAACAAACGGGCAAAACTGTATGTTCCTAAGTATGTATAATGGCAAGCAATGTATATGCAAAGTATCTAAACCGTTATAATCCTCGAATAAAGGTAATATAACTTGCAACATTCGATAAGTCTGTGTACATACATCACGGTACATGAAATGCGCGGCATTGTATCATATTAAGTAAAAGCCACAAAACAAAAGTTACAAGTCATAATTCAAAAGTCAAAACTATGTAGAAATAAGTCATAATGGCTCGCCATGGCTTCCATAGTTTTACATTGTTTCGTTCAGTATGAACAAATCAAAAGCAAATAGAAAGTTAAGGCTAACGATATTAGTTTACATGAATTGCGTCACAAGTTCTTAAAGTTATCATTGTTCACTATCGATGACTGCTACCTGTCTTACTACCAGTCTTAGCGCCACATTCAGGGATTGCATATTTCGTGAAGTTATCATTGTTCACTATCGATGACTGCTACCTGTCTTACTACCAGTCTTTGTGCCACATTCAGGGATTGCATATTTCGTGAAGTTATCATTGTTCACTATCGATGACTGCTACCTGTCTTACTATCAGTCTTTGTGCCACATTCAGGGATTGCATATTTCGTGAAGTTATCATTGTTCACTATCGATGACTGCTACCTGTCTTACTACCAGTCTTTGTGCCACATTCAGGGATTGCATATTTCGTGAAGTTATCATTGTTCACTATCGATGACTGCTACCTGTCTTACTACCAGTCTTTGTGCCACATTCAGGGATTGCATATTTCGTGAAGTTATCATTGTTCACTATCGATGACTGCTACCTGTCTTACTACCAGTTTTAGCGCCACATTCAGGGATTGCATATTTCGTGATCAAACTCGCTCCACACAGGGTTCGATCTCACGGCGTTCGGATCAGCAGTCAGGGGCTGCTTCCCTCGGCCACTTGGGTGACGGACTAGAGTATTAATCCAAGCGCAATTTAATATTAACCGAGTTGTCGCCATATATTTGCATAATATTGTCGTCATCAAAATGTATATATAAGTAATCACGCATGTTTAGTATATACCATTGAGCCTCCTCAAGTGCCTTATGTTTTATGGACTTTTGTTTTCCCGGAGGTCTGTGTGGAGAGACATCGTCTTATGTATGTGGCGTTTCCTATAGTAACTTATGCTCTCTCGTTTATAATAGGCCTTTGTATTTGGCATAATTATGTCGAGTTACTTGGGGTTCAAACGCATCACCCGCTTGAACCATAACTATGGTCACTTATTTTAATATAGAAATTCAGTTAACATGTTAACTCACACCATTCGCTACCTCGCGTGTCTAAAGACTTGCTCGAAATGTTAGCCAATCGAGTGGCTCAATTTTTTGAAATGTTACAGTTTCTTATTAGTAAAGAGAGAGAGAGAGAGAGAGAGAGAGAGAGAGAGAGAGAGATGTTTTAATAACGCATTTATTTCAAATTGACTTGTCTTGGAAATGGTTTCTGTCAGGTTGAAATATTGCATTTCCTGACGTGATGTAATATTAAAACGTCATATTTTTCGTCAACATCAAGGTTTATAATCAAACTATCAATCAATACTTCTAAAAGAAGGTTATCGTGCAAGAAAATGAGCTGTGGTAGGATTTATAATGTGCTAGTTATCGCTTGTGACTCGGCTTTAACTTCTAGCAAATATTTAACCAACTCTTTCGTTCGTTACTTCTTAAATTTAACAAGGTGTCCGTGACCATATAACTGTAATTAGGAGCGTTCGAAACATAATTTATTAAATTAACATGTAATTTTCAGACCTATTCAAGTTTCTGATGCGTGAAAGAAATGGACAAATGTTATTAAAATTGCTACTCGAGGAAATAGTTTACACTAATTGTGCGACAAAAAAATACGAAGATTAACATTGTCACACACAGAAAATGTAAATTCATAAACCGCTTTGGAAAAAGCTACAGAAATGTTAGACTTAGTTTATTAGTAAATAGCGTGACTGAGTGAATCTGCACCATTCTTACACGATGCACATATATGCATTTGTTATTATCGTTCGTTGAAAACGAGCGTACGGTAATGTTTGACATAATAACTTTCGTCACGTGGTTTAGAATTTAAAAACAAACTTGCTTCAGTTACATTAAATTAAATGAGGAACAAACCCGAGTCTCTGAGGACACCAACTGACATGTGACGATAATTATAATGATGAGTTCATCGATTGATACTGAAGATAAACAAATATTTATTGTATTGTTAATAAATGGTGGATACATTACACAGATGAAAATCAAACAAATATTTCAATGTAAATATAAATCATTATGCAAATATGCGATACGTGGGCAATGTGAAAAAGTATATATGAAAATATATTTTGCGCGGTATAACTATTAGCGTGCACCACAGATGTTGTTTCTTCTCACAATCACTTCTTGTGTTTCGTTTCGACAAGATCTGAATGAGTGAAACGTTATATAACAGTATTGTATTGCAATAATTAATTACATCAAACAAAGAACGCCTGCTTATATTACTATACGTTTATACGTTTATTGGTACAATATGCACATACAGTGCCTTTGACCATTAACAAAATAAACATAATATGAGATGGTCAAGACAGTAAATATACATGTTACAAATACAATATCAAACATGTAATATAAGCAAACACAGAACAGAACAAAGATATTTGTGTATAAGAATGAATATTAATTGTAAACAGCAATGGAATAACATTTTAGTGTCTTAATGTTACGCAATAATAAATATATATAACTATACGTGAACGGAGAAGATATTTTAAGAGCAGCACATCTTACTATGAAGCAATTAATGTAAGTTTGTCTTGTCTCAATACTAAGAGCAATATTTTAATGCGTATGCAGCCCTTGGTCGGCGCAACTTGAAGGTTAAGATTGGTTGTGCAACATAAAAAATGCCGAGTTGTTACGATTGCTGGTCACTCCAGATCCACAATGGATTTCGGGAAATTCACCGAAATTCAGTGGATTTCGGTAAGGTAACGTACCCTTTATCAAACGATTAACCAATCTGCGTCCTTGTTACAAACGTTGTTCGGTTGAAGAGAAATTGCCTTGGTGATTAACGTAAGATTTGATTGTTATACACAACACCGATATGAAAATAACAAAACAATGTTAGTACGGCTGCGCCGAAAAACATCTTCTCGTTCCTGGAACAATTGTTCTTGTATGAAATTACACACGTTGAAAAAATACATCATGTGTTAATGAATACATTTTTAAACTGGTGCTGTCGATCTTAATTATTTTTCACGCGCAATACTATATCATTCGAACGACTGATGTCAAGATTTGTCAAGAAAGAACGTGGCTAAAATATAAGGTTGTTAGTCGGTAGTAGAGGAAATAATTGAAAATCGGAAAACTCCGGACCTTAACGGCGTGTGAAGCTAGCTACTTATTCAACTTTGAACATTCACCTTCCACCATATACTTAATTCAACTTTTAGCATTCAACTTTCGTCCCAGTTACTTATTCAACTTTCAGCCCATTTACTTATTCAACTTTCAACATACAACTTTCGCCATTTACTTATTCAACTTTCAGCCCATTTACTTATTCAACTTTCGTCCCATTTACTTATTCAACTTTCAGCTTTCAACTTTCGTCCCAGTTACTTATTCAACTTTCAGCCCATTTACTTATTCAACTTTCAACATACAACTTTCGCCATTTACTTATTCAACTTTCAGCCCATTTACTTATTCAACTTTCAACATACAACTTTCGCCATTTACTTATTCAACTTTCAGCCCATTTACTTATTCAACTTTCGTCCCATTTACTTATTCAACTTTCAGCATTCAACTTTCGCCATTTACTTATTCAACTTTCAACATACAACTTTCGCCATTTACTTATTCAACTTTCGTCCCATTTACTTATTCAACTTTCAGCATTCAACTTTCGTCCCATTTACTTATTCAACTTTCAGCATTCAACTTTCGTCCCATTTACTTATTCAACTTTCAGCCCATTTACTTATTCAACTTTTAGCATTCAACTTTCGTCCCAGTTACTTATTCAACTTTCAGCATTCAACTTTCGTCCCATTTACTTATTCAACTTTCAGCTTTCAACTTTCGTCCCATTTACTTATTCAACTTTCGGCATTCAACTTTCGTCCCATTTACTTATTCAACTTTCAGCATTCAACTTTCGTCCCATTTACTTATTCAACTTTCGGCATTCAACTTTCGTCCCATTTACTTATTCAACTTTCAGCATTCAACTTTCGTCCCAATTACTTATTCAACTTTCAGCTTTCAACTTTCGTCCCATTTACTTATTCAACTTTCGGCATTCAACTTTCGTCCCATTTACTTATTCAACTTTCAGCATTCAACTTTCGTCCCATTTACTTATTCAACTTTCGGCATTCAACTTTCGTCCCATTTACTTATTCAACTTTCAGCATTCAATAGGTGATAAATTGAGTACTTACTAAATGTGCTTTGTAGAACGCACTTTGGTTTTAACCCAACAATGGTATTGAACACCAATCATCATTATCATTATTATCAATAATTATTATGATAGTTATTGTTATTATCATCATTTAACAGTTATTATCATCATTTAACAGATAACACCAATGTGCGTTAGCAATTCATCAAACAAATGTGTTTAAAAATGTGTTTAAACTTATTATTTCTGTAAGGTTTCGTTAAAAATCCACAAAATGCACAATGTAAAAGACGAAGCGCTGAAAAATAATCTATATGCCTACTATATTGTACTTGTACATAAAAGGGGCACAACTCATGGAAAAATCATTCGACCGACAGTGGTTAAGGAACATTGGTTATGATGCATAAGTCAGTTTATGTCCTTTTCTATTTTTTTATATAGTTATCTTATTAAAATATTCGTTTCAGTAAGACATTTTAAAGAGAAGTGACATAAATGCGGCGCCGATGCACATGTCCGCCACATTAAGCTTACGTGAACTAAATGCGGCATATAATTCTTGACTAGGTATTTGGAGAGGCTTGCTATACATAAGCTGTAAAGAAAATTTGTCAATCTAAAGTAGTTTTAATGACTGAAAACACTGTGGTTAACGCTACCGACGGCGTAACGCAACCTAGTGAGCACGGTTTCTTGGAAACTTGATTGAAAGTATTAACGCTTTAGAATATACAGGTTTCATTACAGCAATATAGTTTTGAAAAGGTATGTATACTGACATAAATTCATGCACATTTAAGACAGATGGCTTAATCCACGACGGTCGTTTAACACTTATATGTCATTTATACAAAGATAAACCTAAATGCCTATAGGAGAAATGCAAACTCTAATCCTCAATAGGATATATTTCAAATTTTATGTCAGTTAGATTATTCTAAATCAACTGGGAAACAAATGTGTACAACTTATGTTTATCTCTCTCAAACATTCCACGCAAGGTTACTTACCAGCATCCACGTCAAATAAAAGTAATATTATGTTCATTTTCTTTTCGTTTACTTGCCTAAACAAAAAGATTGTTTTAATCAGTTATACATTTACAATGTTTCTTATTGAGGATGTTTTAGCATATGTAACAACAATACTAGAAAGTTCAATGTTGAATAAGTAGCTATCTTCCCACACCCGGAAATCAAGACATCACTGAGCAAATTTCTAATTGGTAACTTTGTTTCATTGAAAACCATACCATATAATTATATTACTATTTTATGACACTGAATGTTGAAGTTGCTGTCGATTATAAGTTTTTTTAATTTCAATAAACGGTCAAAGTGGATTAATATTTTCGGAAATTTTGTACTAAACATTATTTATACGACGGTGTTTGCATTGTTGAAGTTCCACTCGCTTTTTACAAAGTATGCCTCAAATCCTGTAGTACAAACAACAATATACCGTAACAAGTCTAGTCTAGATAAATTAGTTCATTGCAAAGTACAAAAATTGCCAGATTTTTACAAAGAAAAGGATGGCATGAATATAACAGGGTACAACATATATACACATATCAATGCAGGCAATGCGCATCTTGTACACGGCGCAATTGTTAGAATGCACTTTTCCGGTTCCTCTTATTCATTAAGTAAAGTGGAGTTTGATTCCGGAGTGTATAACTGTTTTTCTAAATTAAGTTTGTCCGTTACCAGTACTGCTGTGTTCCCATCCTTTCTGGCGTTAATCAATATTTGAATTAATTCCATTCGTTGTAGCTGTACTTCTGCTGGATACTATTCGGATGTATTGTACAGAGAACTCTTAAGTTTTAGTTCCCTCAATGCTTTAGTTTCTGTCAATTTTGATACCGTATCCTTAATTTTATTTCAATTTGTCGGATCTAGCCAGCACGATTTATTTATACTCTGTGTGCTCTATCATAATCTCGTTTTTGCTTTTGCTCTGCTAATATGCAATGTTTTAATGAGGAACGTGTGAATCTGTGACATCGCACTCGAATCGCAGTGAAAACAAAGACAGGATTTAATTTTCTCACTGAACTTCAAAGGATTTTGTTTGTAGCGCTGGTAAAAACCCAAATTCCATGTATGAGAAAGTTTGTTTAGTGTAATCTGTTACATTTCCTTAATACCAATACCATCGATCATTTATAAATAATTGCTCTTTATACCATGTTGGACTTGATATAACGTCCCGCATTTAGGGACACCAAAGCTATGAGAAAAGTCGCCTCTCCGAACTGTGTTAACTTCTTGTCTAAAAGATTTATGTAATTATCAACGTCTGAATTGTATCACGGGCGAGTTACAACGTAATTGTCGGGATAAGTATCACTATCTTGGCTCGCTACGTGTAATAAAACATAAACAAATCAAATTACAATCTGTTACTTGTGGTTTATATCGCAAATTTACGTTACGACCATATGGTACAAGTTTTTTTAAAGCAACTCTAAATTTTGCTGGCAAATGACCTTTAAATATCTGACCGTTATAACACACAGTAGCGGATCCGTAGTCCAGTGGTAACGCGCTTGGACTTGTAATCATGGGATCGCAGGTTCGATTCCCCACTCCATCACTGACCGTACTAACAGTCTTTCGGACGAGACTTTAAAAACCGATGTCCCGTGTATGATGCTTTACATCGAGCACGTAAAAGAACCAGGGGTGCTTCGGGAACGGGGCATCTTCTGTATCATGCACTATCCTCCAAAAAGCTAATATGACTATCATTCTTCCGGAGGCGTCGCCCATGTGGGAAACCGTTGGCGACGATAAATAAATGCAAATAAATGCAAATACAACACACAGTCTGAAATGCACACAACCCGAATTCAAACAAAAGAATTTCGTGTGCTTATTATTGCAGGTTTAAAGGTGGAAGTAGAGGTAGAAGCAGTAGAAGGTGCAAATGCAGTAGTAGTGGCAACAAAAGCAGTAGAAGTAATAGTAGAAGTAGTATTAATAACAGTAGTAGCAGTATCAAGTATTAGCAGTAACAACAGTAGTAGCAGTAACACCAGTAGTAGCAGTAACAACAGTAGTATCAGTATCAAGTAGTAGCAGTAACAACAGTAGTAGCAGTAACAACAGTAGTAGCAGTATCAAGTAGTAGCAGTAACAACAGTAGTAGCAGTAACAACAGTAGTAGCAGTAACAACAGTAGTAGCAGTATCAAGTATTAGCAGTAACAACAGTAGTAGCAGTAACAACAGTAGTAGCAGTAACAACAGTAGTAGCAGTATCAAGTATTAGCAGTAACAACAGTAGTAGCAGTAACAACAGTAGTAGCAGTATCAAGTAGTAGCAGTAACAACAGTAGTAGCAGTAACAACAGTAGTAGCAGTATCAAGTAGTAGCAGTAACAACAGTAGTAGCAGTAACAACAGTAGTAGCAGTAACAACAGTAGTAGCAGTATCAAGTATTAGCAGTAACAACAGTAGTAGCAGTAACAACAGTAGTAGCAGTAACAACAGTAGTAGCTGTATCAAGTAGTAGCAGTAACAACAGTAGTAGCAATAACAACAGTAGTAGCAGTATCAAGTAGTAGCAGTAACAACAGTAGTAGCAGTAACAACAGCAGTAGCAGTATCAAGTAGTAACAGTAACAACAGTAGTAGCAGTAACAACAATAGTAGCAGTATCAACAGTAGTAGCAGTAACAACAGTAGTAGCAGTAACAACAGTAGTAGCAGTAACAACAGTAGTAGCAGTAACAACAGTAGTAGCAATATCAAGTAGTAGCAGTAGCAACAGTAGTAGCAGTAACAACAGTAGTAGCAGTATCAAGTAGTAGCAGTAACAACAGTAGTAGCAGTAACAACAATAGTAGCAGTATCAACAGTAGTAGCAGTATCAAGTAGAAGCAGTAACAACAGTAGTAGCAGTAACAACAGTAGTAGCAGTAACAACAGTAGTAGCAGTAACAACAGTAGTGCAGTATCAAGGAGTAGCAGTAACAACAGTAGTAGCAGTCACAACAGTAGTAGCAGTATCAAGTAGTAACAGTAACAACAGTAGTAGCAGTAACAACAGTAGTATCAGTATCAAGTAGTAGCAGTAACAACAGTAGTAGCAATATCAAGTAGTATCAGTTACAGCAGTAGTAGCAGTATCAAGTAGTAGCAGTAACAACAGTAGTAGCGGTAACAACAGTAGTAGCAGTAACAACAGTAGTAGCAGTATCAAGTAGTAGCAGTATCAACAGTAGTAGCAGTAACAACAGTAGTAGCAGTAACAACAGTAGTAGCAGTATCAAGTAGTAGCAGTAACAACAGTAGTAACAGTAACAACAGTAGTAGCAGTAACAACAGTAGTAGCAGTGTCAAGTAGTGGCAGTAACAACAGTAGTAGCAGTAACAACAGTAGTCGCAGTAACAACAGTAGTAGCAGTATTAACAAAAGTAACCGTAGCAGTAACAACAGTAGATGCAGTAACAGCAGTCATATTAACGAACATTGCGTGTGTGGTTGGTATTTTCAGTGACTTAAACGTATGGTATTTTACTACTCGTCATGTGAACGCGTTTACAGTGGCGTTGATGGCTCCGGTGTTTGTTTGGTGTGTGTATGTTTACGACAAAACTCTTAATATTGCCATATATCTCTACGTAACATCAGCTAACATAATTTAATGACACAGTTTTCTATGTATGTATCTATATCTTGCAAATATGTCCACAGGGATGCGACATGTTTGTATGAAGATAAATTGGAACCATTATATGCATTGTCAAGAATAAGTACAACAAAAGATTCGTGTTTTCCAGGTTCATATATTTGTATATTTCTGACTTGTCAAGAAACAGTTTATAGTGTCTCATTTATCTAGTTACATTGGATGAGTAATTTTCGAGCAAAGTTCACTCCTTTCCTTACCAATGATAACGCGCAATGGCTATATGTGGACAGACAATCTTATCACGTAATATGAGGATTACGGAAATCAAATTGTCAGTTAGTACTCATTATCTAAATGTAATTAGGTCTACTTCAGATATACCGTGTATTGTTGAAGAAAACTATGCTGACCAATAAACAGGGAGGTAATCATATATCAATGAATCACAGGAGTGACCGTGGATTTATCAATGACCTTTTCAAACTGAACACTCTTGTCACTAAGTACATTGTACACAAATCGTGAACTAATATGATTGATATAAGAAATGGTTACCAGAATTTCACATTCGATTTTAGATTTGAGACTAATTAATCATTAAAAAATTGAAATAATATTTGATCCATGTGCATAATAATGATGTTCTTTTATTTTGTGAATACTATACCGACTGGAAGTGTTGTGATAACAAACACTGAACAATAACTTATACCAACAAATATCGGTAATTCTATGTTCATCTTCTTTGCCGTCATCAACAACATCAACAGCAATATCAACATCATCATTATATCATTACATTTTTGTGACATTGGGTACATACAATTTGTAATCTCGTATACAAATCGATCACTGGATATTTTGTGTCAGACTTACGGCATCCATGCATTCCTTTGTTACTGTTTCAATGTGAATCGTTGCCGATTCGAGTGTCCTCAAAACATAGCAAACAGCATGGATCTTTTTCCCCTGTATTGGTTCAGAATGAATTTTGGTTAATCAATTATGCAGACAGATATATGGATAATGAGAATGAATGGGTTGTGATACAAATGGTCGCCATTCCATTTTGTATAATGTGCATTAGTGTCCTTAATCAAGATTTATTGCCTCGCACACATTCCACTAAATGTTTAGCCATCATGGTTTGAGACAATAAATACGTTTATGAATTGAAAATTATACATTTCATTTAGGATTAGGCTGGTTTTTGCTAGACGTTTTCATATATCTGAATGTAAATGAAGATACGCCGATAATATAGGGTATCATTTGACTACAGAAACAATTCCTATTGTCTTCTTTATGTTGCATAAATCTTTACAATAAACGTTATGCTATTTAATTTCCTTTGAGCAAAGCCTATTTTTTAAACAATTACTGCATAAATTAAATCAAGTCCTTCACCATAAAACTTAAAAAAACTAAAATCATATAAGTTATTCATGAGACATTACAAAGCTGGTATTTCAAGTGAGCTTAACTTTAGATACGGGTACTGATGGTTAAATATGAATCGAGCGGTATGCGCTCTAAATGCTACCGATTAACAGCGACAATTTGTAAGTAACAACATTGCATGCAACAAGCAAATAACTTCCATAGAAATATTACATCAAAGACCATAAAAGTGAATCTCGAAAAGATAAAAAACAGACATTTTCAATTTAATCACATGGATGATCCCGATCTTCATAGTCAATTAGACGCTTCTGCCGGAAATCAGACTAAAAGTTCCTCGATAACGGAAACGGGGGACTCAACATTTATTGTCTACGGTAATGGCATAATTGGGGACTAACAATTTACAGTTACATGACGTATTAGATCAAATAAACGCACAGAAGTTCGATGCGTACGAGGCCAATTTTATTAAATAATCCACACGCCATGGGTCATAAGACAAAATCTAATGTGGCTTGTGAACAGCTTATCACGTACCACTTGCGTGATCAGTTGTCAGTTGACGTGCGTCTTCGGTTAATTATGAAGTTCAATGGTGTACTTCGATCAAGATAGCTATGCAGTGATTGACTTTTAATCAAGTAACTTTATTTAATATCGCATCGAATTTCGGTCTGATAAATTAATTAATCGATTATCAAAATGTTATTTAATATCTTACTACTGAAATAATATTTTTACAGCAGAATAGTGACTAACGACACATTTTTGTTGTGCCCCCACTTAGCAAGGGGGTCATATAGATTTGCCCGTGTCAGTCCGTCCGTCACAAACTCTTGTGTCACTCATATCTCCAAAAGAATATAAGCCAGAGTCATAAAACTTTACAGGAATTATCACCAGCTTATGTAGTTGTGCTCCTGGGCTTTGGTTTCATGTTTAGCTGTGCCCATTAAGTGCAAAGTTATGGCCCTTGACTTATTGAAAACATAGCAAACAGAGCATGCAATCTTGTGTGGCGCGTATCTCCAAAAGTATAGTACCAAGACTCACATAACTTTAGAGGAATACTCACCAGCATGTGTAGTTGTGCACCTGGGGTTTTATGTATGATTGATTACGCCAGTAAGTGCAAAGTTATAGCTCTTGAATATCACCATAATCAGTACAGTTGTTCACTTGGTAATTTTGATACACATTTACAAACAATGAGCAGAATAATAGCATTTGCTTTTTGACAAAGGCTGGAAGTGGGATGACTGTGTCCTATGGACACATTTCTAGTTTCAGATTTATTTTGATATAAATTTTATGTCATTCAAATGGATACGTATATCATACTTTGCGGTAATTTTTTTGCCAATCCAAATGACGGGGCAGCTAGTATCGCGTTTCCATACCATTCTTGAACACTCATTTGATCTCGAAACCCCGTCAGACCTGCCTAAATTGGTCTACAATAATTTCGGTTCTTCCGACTACAATACGTTTGTATATCCAAAACCTAAAAAGGAAATAATATACGACCTTAGTAACTGACTCGTACTAAAACTTGTGGGTGGGGTGCCACAAACAATACATTTGAAAGAATGATGTTATGTTGCTTTAAGTAGCTTGAAACAATGTTTCGAATTGATCGGGAGATATTTGTGTCATGAAATAATTATATTCTATTATAAAAAAAAATAATAATAATAAAAATGTTACATAAAACCCTTTGGACATTATTGATATTTGAACAGTACAGACGTCAAGCAGTTGATATTTTACACCAGTAGTACTTTAAAACCAGACGCGTAGAAGACATTTTGAAAATGTCATTTGGCATGTTATATCCGCGATGTAGAATATTGAAGTATTACACTGGGAATCATTCAACACTGATAGCAGGTGCATACGTCAGCCATTTAAAGTAATATTTTGAGGGGAAAAAACTATAGCTGCTATTTCGAAAACCTGCGTCAATGTCAGAATTCCTAGAAAAATGGATACATGTTTAAACAAAATAATTTTTCCATTTTATCAACATTTTAGACGGATAGCACCGGGTATTTTAAAAAGATTGAGTGAATTATTTACTATTTTATATACGTTCATCCCGTGGTGAATATGAATTGTTTTCTATATTAGGTCCCGATCAACTGAATAAATATGGGGTAGTGTGTTTAATTTAATATCATCAACTGTAATTAGATTAGAACATTGTGCGTGTATCATTTCAGCTAGTTTAGAAAAATAATATGGAAAGGAAAAAATTAATAAGGACACGAAACCAAGAGTAGTAGTCGGCATCAATATCAAAAATCATATTTAAAAATACGGCTGAGTACTATGAATTGGGTTGGTAACTGTTTAATTAAATTGTGATTTTCTTGATAATCTAACTGACACATTATTAAAATGAACACGAAAAATGTTGAATATTGAATTTTTGAATAAATGCGATATGATATACAGATATATGTAATATATACAAGTGTATTATAAAGTTATATTATACCCATGGGTTGTTCAATTGTTTACCTAAACAAAGATGATTAGTATACTTGATATAGTAACATCAATACATACTAGTATGCATACCAAAGAATACACCAATATCGTTTTCCTCTGCATTTGTCCAAAAAAAGAAGTTTGTATTATCATTAAAGCGGGTTTTTTAATAAGTGTGTCCTTGAGTAATGTGTTAAAGATATTTTTATCATGGCTTATACACTGCAGTAGTTTTTAGCCAATGTAACAACAATACTGGATTAATTCCATTCAAAACGTTTATGTTCAGATGAGCCAGATACATATTTCAATACACCCTATCAACACTTATTCTCCAAGAAATTCGATCAAGTAGAAGATGACGATAAACACTTAAACACATCAGTGGCAATTTTCTTGAGAACAAAGAATAAGACAAAAATTCCGGTCGACTTTTATGTAATATATATATAAGCCAAAAACTGTCCAATATTTCCGATATTGAAACGTCTCAGTCGAGAAGCGACGATGACTGTTCAATATCGGAAATATTAGACAGTTTGGGGTTTATATGTTACTTAAATTACTGCTTGATACCTGTCGTCTAATATGTTTGTCTACCGGTACAATATTAAGCCCTTAACAATGGACAGCGAAACATATTGTACGACCCTGTGAGAAATACGGGACAGTATTGCCGATACGGTACAGAGAGAACAAAGGCATGATGCCCCAGCTGTAATTTAATCAGCGTGCCCATATTTCTATTAAAACTCACTCGTATTTAACTCAAAATGGCCCTGTTCACGACAGTAATATGCTATTTGCGGAAAGCACATGACAATGTATTCAATTTATACCGTTTTCAGAATCTGGAAGAGCTCGTTAATCGCCATTTGCCCAACGAAAGTAGTTAGCTATTTCCGGAGGGCACACCGCGGGAAATGATCACATGATTTTAAAATTTCCAGATTTTTTTACAGTTTTCAGTATCAAGTGGTAATCATACATTAAAATAAAGATAAGCTGCATAGCATTGTAGCCTTCACTGTACCTTTGTTCCACTTTAATTGCCCTATAAAAAGACAAGCACAACGAAGTGACAGATCTTTCCGTCTTGGTCATGTTGAACAGTAGTACAGCAGTAATAGCGATGACTGGCTTTTTTAGCTAATATTTTTTCCATATATTTCAAATATCAATTTGTAGGAGACACACAAGAAAATGCGTATTAAAACATAGTTTCGGATAGCACCATACTCGATCTTCAAGAGGGTCCGATGTAGCTTTAAAGTGATATGAACAATTTGAAGAAGTATAACGAAAGGCGATCGTATTGTTTATTAGCCCGTTTATATTTCTTACGAAAACGTACGACTGTTTAATAAGTTGCAATATAATTTCTATAAACTACATTTATAACAAGAAAATAATGGTACATAATATGTTAATCGTTTCGTAAAAAAGTAGACCTGAGTGCGGCCGCTCGCTTAATTAAATGCCGAGTTAACATAGAGATTTACCGATACTACTGATGCGTATAGTGACCTCTGTAATATTCAATGACATTTTAGTACTAATTTGTATGCATTTGTAGGACACTCTATTCGTTGAATGATGAACCGATTATCAGTATATATTACAAATGTATAGAAATAATGGCAAAGTGTCAAAACCGACGTAGAAAGAATGCATTGAAATCATTTTTTCAATATTGATTATCTGCGCTGATTTTGTATAGGCCTATCCATTGGGTTGTCTTTCAAGCACGAATGTATACCATATAAGATACAAGAAACAAAAGAATAGACAATTTTAATATAATTAAATGTGATAAAGAGAAATAAAAGAAACATCATAAACATACTATAATACGTTAACATATAACACAAAATAACAAAAGCATATCACAGCCAAGAACAATTGTTAAGAAGAAAAGAAGTAATACTAATATTATAATAGCATAATTATTAATAAAACCTACTGAAAATTGTTCAATCCCTATCTTTATGTGACTTTACTAACATCAGTGTATTGATAAAATCTACGAGTAAATCTAAAGTCTTCTAAACAAATAACAAACCGTTATTAACACAGTCATATACATATCACAAACACTATTTATTAAATGTTGAAAGGAGTCCCAAATTGTACATGTACTTGTAAAGCGGTTAATATATGACAATAGTTTGAACCCCTTTGTGTGATATTTCCATTTGAATTTCTATTCCCTTTTGTTACTAAACTTAACTATTTACTTGAGTAAGAGCATACCTAACACTAGTGAACGTGGTAAATTAAATATACTTCATTATTCTGATTTTATTTAAGTCACCGACCCATATATAGCCACGATTGTCTACAGCCACAGCATTCGGTTTGTTCAAACTGTATGTGAATGGCAGTGGTTTTCCCTGACTGTCCAACAAATGCAAAGTGTCGTCTTTCAGGTCTGAGAGAATTGTCAGTCCATGTGCGTCACAGGCTACCCCATCTGAGCTCCCAGAAGCTGTGTATGTGTACTTTGTATTTCCGTCAGAATTGATTACAATGTACTTGGCAGAGACCCCTGTCGAGACGACAAAGTCACCATTAACAGTATGACATACACGATACAGACTAAGTCCTCTGTTTATACGGATTTCCCTTATTTTACGACCAGTGATGGAGTATATCAAAACTTTCGCGTTGTGCATTTGTTTGGTTTTTGCCACTGCTACGTCGTTTCCAACAACTATTACATTAGAACCATCACGTGATGTGGTTATTCCCCTGAGGTAAAGATCTGTCTTTGCAAAGTACGATTCAAGGTGCGTTTTGTCTAATTTTCGTATAGCCATACCATTGTACTCAGTCAATAAAACAGTTCCGTCAACGAGGGTCGTCATATCATCAATATCATATTCCGTAGTGTCAACTTCAACTATACGACCAAAGATATCAAACCGCTGGATACGATTCTTGTATCCATTACAGACCCAAGCTGTGCCGTCACTTTGTACAGTGATAGACGAAGTACTCCGGAAATTTTGATCGGTGTTGAACGTGGAAACAAGCTGTAGTTCAACAGCTGGCAGTGGTACGAATAATCCTTCTGCAGAAAATTTCAGATCACCAACAGCTTGTTGTATTACCAGTTCATCGATATCTCCTTTTGCAAAGGTATGCCTCTTGCGCCAAAGCTTGTCTGTGAACGACGGAATATCAGCCTCTGTAAAACAAAGGGATTATAGTCGGGTGTCGTATTACCTGATTAATAATAACTGCAAACTATAATTCATCATCAAGCGCATTATTTAAGCATATATATTTTTCTAAATAAAAAGTATTGGCAGTAAAATGATAACATTTTATGCTTAAGTTATATTATGTATTTTAGGATATGAAAATAAGTGTACCTATATCTCATTATTCTCCGAAGCTTTAAATTTGTTGCAAGTACAAAGTTAAGTTTTGTGACACTTTGTGATACTTTACTGAACTATAATGAGGTAGTACTTAGTACTTTGTTATTTAATAACAGCAAACGTTTCTGTCCGGTGGAAGATTGCATATTGATACGATTTACCAAAGAAATGCGTTTTATTATGTAACTGTAACGTGACTTACCTTTCAAACTCTCGTTTAGATTTTGACTCGTATTAATAATTGCAACATCTGTCGCATTATCCATCTGTACAGACGCATTATCAAGCAAACCTCTTATATTTTCGGTCTTCTTATTTACCGCTTCGATGCAGTTGTCCAACTTCGCTATCGACTCTTCATGCTGTTGACGAACTGTTTGTACTAAATGATCCGTATGTTCATCTACTATGTCCTTGATTCGAAGTGCATGTTGTTTTATGGCAGTTGTTGTGTGTTCCGTCTCTTCTTCCAGGGTCATTTTTCTGTTCTTAATTTCAATAGCTTCAGCTTTAAGTCTAGCAAGATGTCCTTTCGCGGTTATCATGGCTGTGGAAACTTTCAATTTTCTTTCATCGGCTATTTCTTTGACAGATGTTGTTTGATGGCCTTCATGATCAATCACTTTGCAATCACGGCAAATGGGTACATCGCACTTTTTACAATGGAATTTTACTTCTTCATGCTGGTGAAGATCGCAATACACTTTAAGTTTCAGCTTGTCATTCACCGCTCTTATGGACGGCATAATGTTTACGTGATGTTCACGTCCCATTTTCATACGGAGATGTAATTTATTACATTTTTCACAAAAGAACTCATCGCATTCGGAACATTTATAGAATGCTGGGCTATCTTCACATACGTCACATATAATAAGATCCGTTCCTAACGGACATCGACCAAATTTCTTAGGTGTTCTTGGTTCCTTTGGTAGACGTATACCAGCGCGACAAATTGGACAATGGCAGTGTTTTCCACGACTGTGACGAAGTATATAATTCTCTAGACAATGTGCACAGAAGTTATGCAGCCCTGGTAATATCCATTGATAATCTACTTTATTCTTGCAAACATTACATTTCATTGGATTTCCCTTGGTCAGTTTCACGCTACCTGTAGCTGTCCCAGGCCGTGAATATCTTGATACCACTGATGATGGTCTAGAGTATGTTGGTGGACTCGGGCTCAGAGCCCGAGACGTTGGTGTCGGACTCAGTGTCGTATATCGAGTCATCTGAGAACTAGGTCGCGATGGGGACGTTTTGTTCTCCGTATAACGTGTCATTTGAGAACAAGGTCTTGAAAGTGCCATATTTATCCTTTTTCTGCAATTTTTACAAAATAACCTGCTAGAATCTACAATATTTTAATTCCATTTCTGTCCGTCAAATATTATATTTCTTTCAAATTCATCTTCAAACATTTAGCACACACACTCTATCAGTGTTAAAGTAGAAGAATCTTTTCTGATCGGTCTGTCTAAATACGTCACATTTCATAAATTAAACTGGCCATCTGCCATGTCCACCAGGTTCAGTTCTGTAGATGAAAGACCATTATGTAGATGAAGGCAATACCGAATCATCTGAATAAGAGCATTATACCCACATCACAAAAGATTTCATTCACAAAACAATCATGTGTATTTGCTATTGAAAGGCAAAAAAGCTTGACGATTTGATTTAAAGTCATCTCCCTCAGTGTCATTATATTTGAAACCAATATTACAAACTTTAAATCTTTAAGTGACACATGGCTGACTGTTTAATGTTCAAATATTTAATTACAGTTTTAATTAATCGTAATACTGAATCAATTTTTCAACTTAATATACAATTTGAAGTGGCACACTCCTAAACTAGATAAATATACAATAAGACAATTGCTGTATAGTATTCTGTTTATACATAATCACCATGATCATTATATTTAGCTAGATTTTAATAAGATTAAATACCGCTAGTTATTTCATTGTAATACTAGATATACATACAAATATATCACATCTATATATTAGTTTGATTAACCTCAGTTAGTGTTACAAGACCATACCGATCGACAAAGATAATAGCGCCAAATTGACTCCATAAAGATATTATATTTCAAGTGTTTGGTATCTGAAACAAAGGATATTGGTAATATTATACTTGGCTATGATAATCATATAGGAGAACATTTTATAAATGCTGGCCAACCTTTGGAATGTCATGTCGTATGTACATGTACGCGTGTTCAATTGTAACCATGTAAACTATAAGTCGTAGCTGTCGTTGTTTCACTATGACGTTAATAAGTGAATGTATTTTTTCTAATGTACATTGATGTGAACGATTCATGGCCAAACCAACTGGTACCCAAGGTAGCATTTCAAATCTCGAAACTGGACTAAACATTTTATCAAAAATGAACGATACATTTTTAAATACGTTACTGGAATTATCTGAAAAGGAGAAGGAAGCGGAAGGAAGGAGACCACAGTCAGGGCGCCAAAGTTCCGTTCTGTTCTCTCGACCACCAAGTTCCATCCTTGTATCAAGACCACCAAGTGCAGCTATATATGGAGTACCACCTAGCTCAATGAAAAGGCCGCGAAGACCACCTAGTACCAGTACATTGAAACCAAGATATCGTCGAAGTAGCGAACATCATGAACGAAGACCTCCCAGCGTCTCAACAATAGCTCGTCCTATCAGCTCTAATGCTATCCGGAAACCGAATAATATTAAATGCAAAGTTTGCTCTGAAGGTTATCGCTTTCCCGGTAACACGCCGTGTTTCGATCACTATTGTGCACAGTGTCTCGAGGACCATGTTTTGACGTTCAAACGGGGTACAGGTTGTGATTGCCCATTGTGCAGAAGTGGTATACTTTTACCATCCAATCGACATAGAAGTGAATCTTCAAAGATTTTAAATAAATCTGAATTAAATGTGTGCAGTTATTGTCAAGACGCTAGACTTGCTCAGTATCGGTGTGGTTCGTGTGAAGAATTCTTTTGTGAGAAATGTAACAGAGATTTCCTTAAAAGAATGAGACTTGACACATTCAATGTATCCCATCTAGGTGATTTAACAGGAGATAACGACGTTCCTCTAATAATGCCTATCGGAATGGACGATGAGTCCTTAGATTCAATTTCTCTGCCATCACTCTTACCAAAGGGATTTGGACTTCGCTGCAGTGAACACGAGGAGGAAGAACTGCGATACCATTGTAAAGAATGCGATAAAAGTATATGCAGAGATTGCAAAATCCTAAGCCATGAAGGTCATGAAACTGTAGGATTAGACGATGTCTATGAGGAGAGAAAACATCAGTTGTCACAGGAAATTAAACTGTCAAACGCTAATATACGAAAATTACATGCAGAATGTGCGGAAATAAACTCCAAACGCTTGGAGATAGATCAAGAATCGAGAGACGCAATTTCTAAAATAGAGAACCACGCGAATGAAGCGAAACGTATGATTGATGATTTATCAAAATCGTTTATCAAGACTATTCGTATTCAAAATACACAGGGTCGTGGTAAACTGGAGGAATGCCGAGATGTTGTAAAAGACAAAGTTAAAATGTTGCAGAAACTCGTTGAAGACGGACGAGTGTTGATAGAAACAGAAAACGGTCTCGACATTGTTGACCAGGCACCAGAGTTAACGAAGAAGCTAAAAGGTATGTATAAGACATATATAATTTTTTTTGTCAATATACCATTGTATGAGTACACATCTATGGTAACCCATTTACTAAAACATTCTAAAGTTTAATACATTTTAAAGTCAATATTTGATCAAAGCCACTAGCCTATATTTAATAAAATAGATTATGATACTAAATGTTTAAAGAATTCTTAGGGATAAGGTAATATATATACGTACGCATGAACGCTATTTTATTTATACTAAAGGTAAATCATCCTTCCTGATGTGTCCTTAACCTGTAATTGGGCAATGTCATGGAATGTGCTACAATCAAAATGTTGTCAGTAAATAAAGGATAAGTTGTCTACTATCATGTATGATTCGTTTATACTATTTCTTTGATGGTAAGTGTTACAAAAAACGTTCTATACAATAAATATTTCAAACTTAACTGAGTAAACATGTTTGCCTTTCACAGAAGTGGACATATCACCGACTGCCGACAGACTTTGGAGGAAGAAGTATGTTTTTGAACCAAGAGATCTTAAACAACACTCATCCCGCAAGTTGTTTGGTAAACTCGGTACAGTAATTGAGGGTTTGATGAAAACTGTTCCTTCGGTTGAACTTCAGGTAATCTTGCATACATTAATTATCCTAGTCCAACTATTTACAACGACCCGATAGCATCTTGATATTTTTCCTAGGAGCTGAATACAACAGAAATATTATATTAAAATGTTGATATAAAAGTCATTACAACGAATTTGTTAAAGAAATAACAACATATAACGGTCTATTATTGCTGTTTATTTCATGGCATGGAGAGGTGTTTAAGTCTGTTATTGTGTCCGTACGTGTTCAGTTATTAATGTGAACATGGTGTAATAGGGTATATTTACGATTACACGACTAAAGATTCAATGCCACTATGATTAGGGATTTGGTTAAGGTTTAAATGAATAAATATATTTGTAGTAGTACATGTATTGCATAATGCTTCGTTCAGTATTCAAATAATAATAATGCTTTGGTATTATTTCTCACTAACTCATGTTCGAAACTCAGAAATAAATACGTTAAAAATATCTTTGAATGTTAGATATTCAGGTATTAATTTTCACGTTTAAATGATTCAATTTTCCTTATAGGTCGAAAACACATTTAACAGTGACCAACAATACAAGAGTACGACAGCTTTGGCTCCAATGTCGGACGGTACGGTATGGGTCTGCAATGGATATAAGAATCGTATTCACAAGTTCGATATGGAAGGAAATGTATTACAAAGCGAGACACTAGACTTTGACGTGGACGACATGACAGAAGCAGCTAATGGCTTATTATTTCTGACAGAACGAAACGGTAAAACAATCAGAAAACTGAACAATAAAAAATTAACGATATTTGCTAGAGCAGATTTGTATTTGCGTGGAGTATCCAAATCACGAGATGATACAATGATTATAGCATGCGGTAACGATGTTCCTGTGGCGTGTCTCAGAGAATCGGCGATATCTAAACTGTTCACGTTTAATATGAGAGGCAAGCTTATCCGAGAGTTCACTCTGGACATTGGTAAGAGTGGTGTTGGTTTATTCCGGATTTGTCAGACTATTAACGACGAATATGTTGTTTCTACTGGTATTTCAGCAATGTATTATATTGTAAGTGAGAATGGGGAGATGAAGTACCGTTATAGTGCGGCATCTACGGCAGACGGGGTTGCATGTGATGCTCATGGTTTAATTTATCTATCTGCATGCAAAGACGATACATTGTACATCCTTGATTGCAAAGGTGTTCCGATTCCTTCTACATATGCAATGCATAAACCAACTGCCGTAGCAATAGATAAGAACGATGTTGTTTGGGTTGGTGATTGGAGCAAAATACATGTGCTCAAATACAAAACGTAAAAAGCAAATTATGTTATCTGAATTCAAATCAGGTATTTTCAAATGCGTGTGTATCCTTTTCCTGCGTTGCATTGAACATCACCCTTATGTAATACAATTATAGCAATACACTAGCAGCTACACCTATCATTTTAGTTGAGCTATTTTAATCTAAGTTTGCAGTCACCATAGGATTGATTCTTGTAAGTTTACAATTCTCACTTCATCGTATTTTACGTATATACAAAATGAAACGATTTATATGTATAATGAATTTGTAAAACATATACAGTAGAGTTGGTATGTGTTAAAGCGAATAACATAAAAAATATCAAAATCTGAATAACGCTGTTATATGTTTGAGATCTACGTCGTTTTTCAACGATACATTGTGATGAACAGATGTACAGCGTCTAGTTACCAGCGTTCCTGTGATACCAACTAGTACAAACATGTTCTTCTAAAAGAAAATGACAACGTATCTTAATTAAGTAAAGGCGTAGGTCAAGTGAGTCTAAATATTTTAAGTTCAGACAAATTATTACGGAGAAAAGATACCACTCCCTAGTTCGATTCTACAACCTCTAGATTAACAGTCAAGCGGACTGTCGACTGAGGACTTTTCAATTGAAATACAATATCACCATCGCGGAAAATGTAATCAGCTGTACATAATTGCACACATAAGTTCACTAATCAATGACACTTTGCTTACTCCGATTGTGTCGCGCCACAATGTCTTATTATGAATTGAACATTTCACTAAACTCATTAGTTTGCAATCAGTCCCGAGATATTCGTTCTAGGCAGTATTTACATCACATTTATGACAGTTGGATTATAGTACTTTTTGCCATCACATTTGGCATTTCTTTCTCACACATTTGACACCATATCGCCAATAATTAACTGTGTGAAGCATTAATTCCATAGGGGAAAAGAATATGCAATAAAAACGCAGTAAAATGTTTTGCTTTAAACCTATCTGCTAGTGCATCTAGGGCGTTTGTTAATTAACAGTCAACCAATTATTGTCGCACCTTTCTTGTATGCGAAACGGAAAGACAAACGCAATGAACACAAGGAGCACTGTACAAACAGTCTGGAAGAAAGACTCTGGACCAGATATTTATCGTTTGATTTTGACTAATTAAAGTGAGCAACGTGTAAAAGCTACTTAATTCCTGATGACATATTAAAGTGAGCAAGTATCGTAGCGAAGACCACATTCACAATGGTATTCTTTACTTTCCAGTCGTCCTCTTATCAAACGTATTAATATGCCCCAGTCATAGTGTCACGTTTTGGCTGCCACGTTTAGCTACGTTGGGAAACGTGGCTACAACGTGAGCAAATGTAAAACAATGTGGCTAAAACGTGAAATCGAATTTTTAATTTTGGACCTGTTCAAAACTCGCTGGCGTTTCCCCGCAACGTACTACAACGTGGCAACAACGTGACAAGAACATGGTACAACGTAGCATAACGTAGCCAAAACGTAACATAACGTGAACATAGCGCGTCCCGCCGGTTGATACGTTATGTTGTGTTTGTTGACACGTAGTATGCTACGTTCCTCGTGCCGCGCTATGCCATGCTGTGTCACGCTATGATACGTTGTAACACGTACTACGTTATGATCTGCGTTATGCTACGGTTTTCTACGTTGTACGACTTTGTGCTACGTTTCTGGTTTGTTGTGGTACGTTTTGATACGTTGTGGTACGCTTTATATGATACGCTCTACCTCGTCAAGGATGTCCGATGCTGTCTGCCGGAGACCACACATATATACCACCACTCTAGGACCTCAAATAATTTGTGTTCTTGCTTAAGCCCAAGTGCTGAACCTCTACCATGGATCTTTAACTGGCGAATGCTGCCCTAGCCCCGGACCAAGACATGCTGCAAAATAGGCTCCTGCTCAAGAGGGTATAAGAATAAGGGGAGATCATGCGAATCATGTTCTGCAGGGACTGGCCACTGCGACGCGAAAAGTTTGACCAGTACCATCAACTCATGGAGGAGCTTAGGAGGGAGGATGTTGCCGCCTTTAAGAACTTCTCTGGAGTTAACCCCCTCCTAGTCCAGGAGCAGGTGGACAGGCTGACCCCAAGAATGAAGGAGAAGAACAGCTGGTTCCAGATGGCGCTGCCAGCGGTCACTCTCCATCACCTCGCCACTGGAGACAACTACCACTCGCTATTGTACTCCACAACAGTAGCCCACAACACTATATCCTACATGGTTAAATAAGTCTGCGAGGCCATCGTATCAGAGTACTCTGAATATTTCCTCAACATCCCCACTGCACAGTGGCCGGGAAGCACGTGCCATTAGAAAGCAAAAGAAGGGCGAATCCATGCACTTTAACTACAAGGGGCACCACTCCATCGTGGACCCTTCCTAGACTGGTCCTCTTCACCAATTGTCCTCGCTGTCCCTCTCACGACTCCACGGTCCCTGCCACGGCCTCTACATGTTGTGGGACTGCTGCGGCTGCATCCCCTCTTCTTCATCTTCTTCCTTGTGTGCCTGGGGTAACGCCCTCCTGGACAATTTGGCGGCGATCTGTTTTCCTATTTGCATGTTAAGAATGGATATTTACCTCGCTCGGAATCCAGTGCGTGCCAAGTTTTAACGGAACGTGGTTGCATCGTGGCGGCAGCGAGGCATAACGATGCACAACGTGGAACAACGTGGCGACAGCGAGGCGACGTCATGACGGCAGCGAGGCATAACCCAACTTTGATATTCGATGTCACCTCTCAATCGTGTCACAGCGGGACTAGAACGAGGCTACAGCGTGGCTATCACGTTGCGATAACGTGGCACATCGTGGCACCCGGCTGAAATTTCCAAAATCGTTGGTGTCAGAAACTGGGCACAACTGCGCGGCCAAAACGTGACACTATGACTGGGGCATAACAAAAGTCAATCGAAAGTGTTTAAACACACTTTGAGATTGAATACGATTTACAGCAGTCATTGTTTGTTTGTAAAAAAATGTACAATAGCCTGGCGGTGACATTTCAACTTCAAGAATTCTCAAATTCAACTTAATAAATTCACGATTCATCTTCATGAATTCACGATTTCATCTTCATGAATTCACGATTTCACGTATCGTAGCGAAGACAACAATCACAATGTCATTCATTAATTGAAACTGTTTGTTTCTTTTATTGAGCGGGATAATGTACTGAAACTATAACATATATTGTTTCGGAGGTAACATTCTTCCTCTTATCTTTCGAATTAATAACAGAAGTCAATCGAAAGAGCTTGAACAAACTTTGAGATTGAATACGATTTACAGCAGTAATTGTTTGTTTAATTATAGCCATATGCTGTACGTAAAGTAATTAAACACATATTTAAGACGAGTAATATCAGGGAAACTACTGCTACAAAGCTAATAGTGTATACGTGGCAGCGGTTGTCTCCTCTATATTTAGTATAATGAATTCTTGCTATGTTACTTAAAGGTAGGCGAGTCTTGATCATTGGACCAAATATGAGATAATCGATTATAATATTTTGTATATGCCTTTTTACTGATATACGTTAAGAGTCTACATTGTCAACTTTCTAACATCTTTCCCAAACAACAAATACATCAGTCCGATACATGTATTGTTTGTCTTGGCCTACACGCCGTTTCAGCGCGAGTATAGGAAATACATGTATTGGACTACATACTACGTTCTTATCCTATCTCGATATACATTCAAACAATGCGCAATGAAGAGAGGATATTAAGGACACTACAACTGGGCAAAATACGAACGATGATAATAATGGTTGTAATTATGTTGATGACAATCTGAATTATGATATTAAACGGTGATGTCAAGGATGTTGAAAAATACCAAAAATGTGGGTCGTTGTAATATTGTACTTAAAACAGAACAGCATGCACCAGTACAAAGAATGTTGGTGAACTACTCGATAGCGTTCCTACCACACCAAGGTGTAACAATACACCTTGTTAAGGTGACAACTTTCACATGACTGTCGAGTTACTGTATATCTTGGACGTCAGTGATTTGATGGGAGAACACACGGAATCCTTCATGCAAAAGCGGAGCTTTAAGTAATACGCCACACAGCAAGGTGTTTGTTATTTAATTGTATTACTTCGTAGAACGATAACAATTTATCACTATGATGATACTATTCGATATTGAGATGAAATAACAACGTTTCGTGGAAAATCTCAAGTGGTCTATCTTGTCAGTTCAGATATGAATTATCGCCATAATTGTAATATCATTACTGCGTGGATCACCGATTTTGTCATTAAGAAATTAGCCATTATAATGAATATTTATATTTTACTACTAGTGTCTTCGACACTGGTGGTGTTGTGTAAATCAGTTTGTTATACAGTATCGGGTCCCTCGGGATCTCCTGAATGCATTGCGTTGGAAGGATACGAAGGTCTTCAGTGGGCGACGTGTTTAACGGATGTTTATATCCGAACATATTCTAAAGGCAAGCATGTGTGTGAAGACACAACAACTATATACTGTTATTACCAGTGTATGATGGAGCTGCATACTAGAAAGGCTGGTAAGTCAAATTTGCATACATACATTTTTTTTAAATTACTGGTAAAATCAGTCTAAACGTTGTGTAAAACATTTGCCTCATCTGGGTATTGAACAGCCGACATCAATATTAGCAATTTTTGCCGTCTTATATGTATTTTCGTTTCGGCCCTGTTCTGTTGGATTGTTTTAAGCTGTGTGTGGGAACACACATTTTAAGAATGCAATAATTTTAACTGTACTTTTGCCTAGTAAAGACAAATCCTATCTTTCCCTTGATAGAGGGGATGTTGAAATATTTCTATGCAATTCAAGTATTTTGTTCGGATAATTTGTGAAGTGAATACCTAGCGTTGAAGCCTCACTTGATATCCAAATTAGTTTTGTTTTATAATATGTTTTATCTGTATGACGCAAATATCCTATCCATAGATCCGTACATTGTGGTCCATTTAATTTTAATCCGTATACCTGACTGGATTTTTCAAATGCGATGAGAATCGGAAAATAACTTTCTGTGCCATCAAAGAAAACACTCGCGTCGCAAAATTGTTTGTTTTATTTCGGTATTGATAATGTTAAGCCAATTTATGTTTTTATTTTGTAGACATTATACATAGTGGGGTAATCCAACATTTTGCATTTATTAACACAACGATCGACATACGAGGGGCATTTCAAAAGTAATGCAACTGATTATCGTGCGGCCTCGTCTTGCGCGGGAATTTCGTGAAAATCGTACCGATGTAGCGATACATCAATTCCCTACACATGTATACCAAATTAACAGGTGTTCACGCAGTATTGTCGCTAATACAGTTATAAAAGCAACATATAGTCATTGACACTATAGTAAAATGGTCGGCAAGAGAAGTGTAAAGGCAGCTGAAATTCGAGGTTATGTAAAGACTCGATGCCAGCTTGGCGTATCAGCGAAGGAGATTTTTGACGAATTGTGTGTTGTTCATGGACAGAATGAAGTGTCGTATGCCACCGTCACAAGGTGGATTAAGAAGTTTAAAAGCGGTTGTGTCTCCATTAATGATGCACCAAAATCGGGACGTCCTTGTAGTGCTACTTCTAACACTATGGTTAAAAAAGTATGTGATGTGGTTAAGTCTGACGCCAGACTAACTATTCATCAGATAGCTAGTATAGTTGGTATTTCAGCCGCAAGCGTATTCCGCATTGTAAAACGTCATTTAAAAATGAGACGTATTACAGCTAGATGGATCCCTCATTTGTTGTCAGACAAGCAAAAGCGTGTCCGACTTGAAATTGCTAGAAAACTGCTTAAAATGTTTCCAAAATATCAAAGAAAGCAGTTTTCTGACATTATTACCGGAGATAAGACATGGGTACATTTTTTCGAGCCTACCAGAAAAATTAACAACAAAATATGGGCTACCAAAAACTGTCGCCGCCCCTCAATTGCCAAAAGATTGATCAGTGCTAAGAAAGCAATGTTTGTTATTTTCTTTGATATCCGTGGTCCTATTACGCAATTGGTTGTACCAAATAGAAAATCTGTGACTGGTATATTTTATAAAGAAAAAGTGTTGAAGAAACTTAAAAAACAATGTTTCAAACGTCGCCCACACGCTGGCTTTAAGCACATATCCCTGTTGCATGACAACGCCCCTGTGCATAAGTCTGCTATTGTGAAAAGTTCGAGTTCTTCCACATGCACCATATTCCCCCGACCTAGCCCCGTGTGACTATTTCTTGTTCCCTAAACTGAAAAAACATTTAGCTGGTATACGGTATAGGTCCCGACAGGCCATGGGGTCCGCTGTTTATCAGTGTATGCTGGGTATACCTGAAAATGAGTATGAAGATGCCTTTAAGAACTGGATTAAACGTTTGAAACTTTGTGTACGTAACAAGGGGGATTACTTTGAGGGTATGACGCGTAAATAATTTAAAATCTATCAAACGCGCGCTTTATATTACCCAAGTTGCATCACAGTTGAAATGCCCCTCGTAGGTGCTAACGTGCATACAGCAATGCCACTACAGATGTTGACACTATACTTGCTATGAAACCTTAAGTATGCACAATAATAACGCTAATATCTGCCATAGTTAACCACGTATTTAGCACGACAGTTGTCTGATTATCCGGTCAACATTCACGCGATAACATTTGTTGTTTTGGGGTTTAGACACCTTTATGAACGTTTATTATCTTAAGTCAACCATAGGGGTTCGGCTCAGTGTGTTGTCAATAAATAGCACCTGCAGATGAAATAAAACATGTCAGAAGCTTCCAGGAGCAGATTTTAGTCCAACACCCATCTAATAGTACCAATATATAAAGAAGGGGAATAACATACAAATGCAGCCGACGTGCACTACATTCATTCGGGGCTAAATATTTTTTTTTACGCAATAGTTACTTTCAAAAACCTATATGTTCCAAAAACCTAAGATATTTATCTATCCAACCACGGGTAAGTTTTGTCAATCGGTGCGCAACTAACGAAGAAATCGCAACCTCAACATCCAACAAAACTACAAAACGGTCAACTCGGAAAAGATCTTGGTTCAAACAGTTACCGCTATCACCACCTGTAAAATAACACTTTTACGGCACATGCGGACAAAAAGTCACCACCAATGATTCCAGCTATGTCAAAGGTAACGATTTAAGTTTACTTTACTAACCATTCAACTCTTTCCAAGCTACAGTTACGAATATTTCTTCCGATCGTTCACTTTCTCATCTATCCGGACATGTTTTTATTCCAAAGCGAGGCTCATTGCTCGATGTAAACGGCAATTTCATTGGTTGGCGCTAAATGACGTAATGGACTCTTGGTGCCTGGCGTAACTTGTTGACCTGATAACGAATAGGGAAACCATGTAAATTTTGACACATTGCGGGAAAATAATGATGAACGCACAGCAAAAGCTAGCCATTAAAACGGCTATTGATGGCCATAACTTTGTCCTTCTAGGTTCAGCGGGGACCGGCAAGTCTACAGTGGTAGCAGAAATAGTAAAGGAACTCACTTCCAATGGAAAGAAAGTGGCACTGACGTGCGCAACCGGGATTGCGTGCCGTGTGTACGACCAGAAACTTAAGGTACGCGTTTCCTAGAGTATAACACGCTGATATGTATGTAAACAAAGATTGACACTGTATGGTCCAGTCTAGTGTATGTTTTAAGTGAATAATGCGACAAATATTTTATGCAGGAATGTTGACAAAACGAATAGAACAATATTTATGTAAAACAAGATTCAAGTGGAAAGAGTATTTCACCCAATCCTGTTAATAACATTTGATATAAACATTGTTTTAACCCAACGCAATATAGACCTAAATAACAATAACTCCAGCGCGATAAAATACATAAACAAAATCGGGTATATTTATCAATTCTGAATATTTAGGAGCATACAAACTTTATACATTGTGCTGTTGGTTTTAATGCTTCCATGTGTCAACTATTTTAACCCATAACAAAAATTTAAGCTGTTTTTGTACTGCAATTTATTGCACTAGTTGTATTGAATAATTGAAAATGAATTGACCTAGTAAAAATAAAACCATTAATGGATTAGATTTATCCTTTTATTTATTAACATAGCATTGTCTTGATAAATGCATCAACTTCTTAAATAAAAGTGCATATAAAATATACATGTAATATAAACAGTAAAGAAATTAACTACTATATGCCTACTTCAAATGGGTATTTCAGTGCATTTATGTTCATCATAATGTTCTTATTTTTTACAGGCTACTACTGTTCACAGGTTTTTGGGCATAGGTGATGGAAGGCATGAACCCACAGAGATTGGTCCATGGATCCTTAGCAGCCCCAGTCATGCAGATGTAATTAACCACATTCGTGAGACAGACGTTGTTATTATTGATGAATGTTCAATGATAAGTGCCAGAACACTGCATTCTATTTCAGAAGTTCTTTCGCTAAAAGATCAGTCAAAAATGTTTGGGGGAACTCAAGTTATACTATGTGGGGATTTCAGACAATTGCCTCCAGTTAAAGACATTTCATATGGAGATGATGGCTCCTATTGTTTTGAATCCAATTTCTTTGATACAGTGTTTCCCCATCGTGTGGTACTGACAGAAATTGTACGTCAGTCAGACAGGGAACTGATTAACTGCATATTAGAAGTGTCTAAAGGAAATGCTTCAGAAGAAACAGTGAAATTTATCCAATCTTTGAGCAGAAATTTGCAAGAAACTGATGTATCCGATATACATCTTTTTGCTAGAAATGACATTGTGGATGATTATAACCGAAAACAAATTTTGGACTTTCCTGGACAGTTATTTGAGTTTACTGCAACAGACGAAGGAGATGATCAATCGAAGCTGAAGAAATTGACTGTGCCGAAGAAATTATGGTTGAAGATTGGAATTCCAGTTATTCTGCTTCGGAATGTAACTGATAGATTGGTGAATGGGCTGCGAGGTGTAGTGTTTGATATAGATGAAGATGGGCCCATTGTGGAATTCAAGGATGTTGGTATAACTACACAAATGACCAAGTTTCCTTTCGAAGGTATGAAACATTTTTGTCAGTATTTTGCAAACTTTTTCATGATTTTTTAAGCATATTAAGGAAGCAAGTGCATTACTGGTACCATTTTTAAAACGTCCTTGGTATGAGGTAGCCTGTGATAGAACCCTGAATTAAAAAATCATTATGGTCACATCTGATTAAAAATATAAATTGTTTCCAGTTTTGATACTGTATTTTATAATTGGTGAATTCATAAAAAATAACTGAATTCATGAAAAATAACTAATTAGTGATCCTTGATCCTGGTCACAAGTGCAGATTTATACAGCTCTAGCTTGCTAATTAAGTATCAAGTGTATGTTGTTAGTGACTGCTGTTTAAAAACTAATACCACATTTTATCAATTTCTTTCCAACCTGCTAAATGTTATCACCTCTTCTTTTCTGGTAGTTTTCAGCCCAAGACTAAAGAGAAATGTGGCTATCCGTACACAATACCCAATCAAACCAGCTTTTGGCTTAACAGTGCACAAGGCGCAAGGCATGACTCTTGACAGGTAACTAGCACTGATTACTCAGTTTTCTTTCATTGATTAGTAAAATTTAAAAAAACAACAAGTTTTAGCTTAAAAGCCTGTACATGTAATATATTATTCTTGAACATTTAAACTTAATATTTACTATTACTGCCAAGCAAATGTAATATCTTATAAAACTGTCTGTTTAAGCAATAATGTGACCAGAAAATGTGAAATATTTTTCAGGGTACACATTGACTGCCGAGATATATTCCAAGCTGGTCAGTTGGGTGTCGCAGTTTCTAGAGTCAAGTCAAAGGAAGGTCTGTCCGTCTCAAATTTTCATCCAAAGTTCTGTATTAAGCACCCACGTAAGGTCACTGAATTCATTGACAAGGAAACGTTGAAGACATTAGAAGACAGAAGTTGTTGCAGAAACTGCAGAAGGTATTTACTTATTGTATTTATTTTACTGTTACATTAACAATCTTCTATTAGACCATACTACATTTATTACTGGATTTTTGTTTCCAGTTAATTGATCCTGAAAAAATAGGGGTAGTGTGAAAGCAATAAAATATTTTGGGTTTCTGCAAATTTTAAGGGTATGAAGGGATACTGGGCTGTGCTTAAAAAAGAATGTCTGTTTGCAGTATGAACCCTACCCAGCAAAATTTAGGTAGGTAGGGAAAAATCCAATGTATGTAGTTACATGTGATATACATACAATATTAGAAAATATCTCTCTAAATATCCCTAAACATTTCTATGTACACTTTAGTGGATAGGTAGAGTAACCACAAACAAATACTTTTTTAAGCATAGTACCAGAAACAATTTTATAGAGTTATAATAGAGTTTTAAACTTACAAATTAAGTGGATTCAGTGTTTCCAAAGGATCTCACTCTTATAACTTAAAATCGGATAGCTTGCAGTTTCTCAGGGACCATGTTTAAACTGTTTGGATTTAATCTCTTTCTTCTTAATGGTTGTTTGGTGAGAATTCCATATGGAGTTGTGTTCTCCTTTCCCCTTGCAGCATTAGCCTTTCTAGATATAGCACCCTGACCTACAATTACACTATTTTGAGCATTACAATATTGTTTTACATTTGGGTTGGTGTTTGCCCCGTGGTAGGTAGAGCGCTGCTGATTAAAATGATTTTCAACAATGTCAGAGTTCACTAAACCGGGCGTAATAGATCCAGTATGACCTGGCAAAACTTGCTGACATAGTTCCAAAAATCCAATTCCACATGCCTGAATGTCCTCATGACACTGAAGAGAGAGAATACTTTTATATCTATCCTTTGATGTAGAGTCATCAGCATTTTTCTTCCAGTTGAAAAACCAGTCACAGATTATTTTTAATTGTTTGAGTCTGGTATCACTTAACACTTTGATAGGTCTCATGTCCCTGAAGAATTCAATAAACTGTGATGTGATTTCTAACAATTCTATGACACCATTTAGAACTTCACCCTTCTCCCCAAGAGATGATTTATATTCTTGAAGGAGGTTTAACATATCTTTGTTAAGCACATCCTCCGCTAAATGATTTCTCATTTTTTCCTGTGAGTTTGGGCACATATGTTCATGGGTTAGTTTCCTATGCATACTCAGACAGTTTTGTTGATCCCAATCAAAGGCGTCGGTTAACATTTGCCACTGCACAGTGTAGCCACTTAGTAAAGTCAAATTTCGTGTACATCCTTTCTTAATTCCACTTTTTAAAATATTGTTTCTCACTTTTTTGATTACGTGCGAAAAATCCATCATAAAAATAACACTTCTGTTGAGAGAACATGGACTTGGTATTGAGAATGTTCTCGGGCCAATGTCATCAATATTATAATGCATAAAATTACGATTACATTGGGCCCCGTCCATACATGTGTAGAGAATACGAAATCCATATCGTTCAATTTTGTTTATAGCGTCCCAAAATATAAAGAAAACCTCTGGTCCCTGAACTTGGTGAGTGACAAAATGGGCCACAGGAAATCTGAAGCCTGTGAGTCCTAAAAATATTATTTGAAGAATGTGCGTACCAAGAGTCTTTTTCTTATTACCTTGACGTAATATATGGCACATATTCGCTCCCTCTCCCATATCAACGAAACCTACTAGATCACCTGACTGGTTCATCTGCAGATCTTCCTGTATAGCCATCTCATCGAAAATTAACCCACCAGACCAACCCAATTCCTCAAGATTTTTCCGGCTAGCCTCCTCATACATCCACTTAAAGATGTTTTCCTGAAACCCTACATCTTGCTTTACTGCATTTTTGTACAGGATAAGCAATGCAGGAGAAGGCAGAACCAAAATATTACATGATTGTAAAGTTTCATATCCATGAGGGCTACGCGAATATAGCTGTAAGCATGTGGAAATTACATTCCTACTCCACCGTCTCCCAGTTGCTTTTCTATCTTTGTTTTTAGCTTGGTCCATCAGCAAGTCTAGCATTGCATCACTTGCTCCTGGGATTAACTTTAGAAAATCATCTTTACATACATTGTCCGGTTTACTATTATCACTACAGACTGTAGCCTCTTGGTTTTTTGTAGTACCAAATGTCATCTTTTGGCAAACAATACAATTTAAAGTCTGGCTATTAAATTTAATTACTTTTTTGCATGAAAGTGACCTCAAAGTTCTTATACAATTAGCATTTTCATCTGGTTTCAATTGTTCAATAATATGAAATCTGCTTACAACTACACTTGAGGTTACTTTAACACCACAACACAATTTAATTTTTAATGCAGTCCTACATACAAGATTTACTCCTTGTTGGGTAAAGTTAAATTTATCATCTATACCAAGCCTTGACAAGTCAACTTTAACTTTACAAATTGTCATCATCCAGGTACTATCATTATTAAATGTTACAGTTTTCTTTATCTCATTACCATTTGAGATACAACCAGTCAATATTTCACAGGAGATGCTATCAGGTCCTGATTTTATTATGTTCAATCCTTCCTTAATTAATATCTCTGTCAAACCACTAAAAAGTAACTCCTTTGGAAGTGAATCATCTAGAATAATAACTACATTCTTATAAGTTGTTTGTCTAACTTGTCTTGTTTTGTCAACATACTTCCGACCTTTTTCTGCTTCTGGAAACAATGCTGTGAGATGATCAACAAAAATCCTGAATCCTACCGGAGTTTCACTACTTCCTTCCAGGCACTCAAACTTGTATCTTTCATATAAACTGTTTATTTCTAACTGTCCTTCAGCTGGACATATCCTGGATAATAACCTGTAAAATAATAATAATTATAATAATCCATTTGTGAAGTACAAAATGAAGTGAATGTTTATCAGCAGTAAAATTTGCCTTTCAATTGAAAGGTATACCATTGATAAGCTAAAGAAAGGTTTGCTTCCAGTATCAAAAAATATACCATGTAAAGATTATTTTGTAGATTTTATATATACAACCTACAAATGATAGTAATTAAATAAGGCTACAAGAGTATTGCAACTTGCAAGCAATACAGAAGTCCACTACCGGTAGAACCCCCAGTTTTTGTGGGCGGACGGACAGATGCACAGACGGACAGACAAACGGTGAAAATTGGATGGTTGTGCATAGTTCTCCTATTGCCCTTTACATGTATACCAAGTTTTATGTCAACATTGTTTGTACTTTTCAAGTTATGATATCATCCAGTTTTTGCGGACGGATAAACAGACGAACGGTGAAAATTAAAAGGTTGTGCATAATCCTTGCATTGCCTTTTACATGTATACCAAGTTTCATGTCAATATCATAAGTACTTTTCAAGTTATGACATGATCCAGTTTTTGCGTACTGACAGATGGACAGACGGAGTCGCTGTCAAAGTCAGTTAAAATTGAGATTACATAGCAAGAATGATAATTTGTAAATGAGTACCGTATTTTCCCTATATATATCCAATATCCACATATATATGTATACATTGTACGTATTCGTTTAAAACTATTTAACTTATAGGGTTATGATTTATTTTAAGATATCAAATAATTTGTTCGATAAAACAACTCAACAAATAGGGGGGGGGATAGAAAATGGTTGTATACAGTATATTATATTGTTAACTTTGTGCCTTACTTTTTTCAGAAACGAAACATCACAAGCAGTTATCTTAAATGATGATGCGCTTAGTGTTCCTATTGATGTAGACCTGAATTTAGAAGAGGATGATGTTGATGAAAATCAGTTTGATGAGGAATTCAACTTGGTAATACAGGAAATGGATTCTGATGCTGATAAATTACTTGAATTTTCTCTGCCAGATGATTTCTGCTGTGAAAAGTTGGTGAACAAAATAAAAACAGAACATCCATGTACTGAATCTCAACACAATATCAACCAAATTGTAACTGAATTGCCTTTGTTCAAATTGGAGTTATTTTGTAAGAAAGAATTTCTAGCTATTACGGAAATAGTTGATGATCTGAAAATAGCAGAACCAAGGTCAGTGCCAGCCAAGGAATTGGGACAGTTTTGTGTACGGCTTCGCAAGCACTTCACCAGTGTTTCTTACAAAATGAATTGTGTGTCATTGTTTGAGTATACCAATGAGAGATTAACAGATGACCACTTCAGTATTTGTTGTACTGTACAAGAATTTATTCGTGATTTTTTACTCAAGCAAAAAACCAACCTTTACCTCAACGAAAGCCAAAACATCAGAAGAAGATTTGTTACAAGTCCATCCAAAGCTAGACTTCGTTATGTCGCAGGTTTTTGTATTGCCAAACTTAGACACAATTATTCCCAGGAAAAAAACACACACAGATTTTCGCTATCTTCAGAAGGGCAAAGAATTTATGAAGAATCTGACTTCAGTTTAACCATATTAAATTTATTAAAAGAAGAAGAAGAATTTTTAAAATCATATACAACAGACGAATCATCCCTTATAGATATCACCCGGCGTCAAAATCTCGCCCGCAGCTTAACAAATATTCCTGATGACATTTTCTTTTTCTTCACCAGACTTTGTGAAATATGTTTGTCTCTGTTGGTGGCTGACAATTTGGATAAATTTGGAGAGGAAATGTTCACTTCTTGCTTAAATCATCTACTAAACAACAAGGACATTGAAACTGAATTCATAGAAAAGGTATCTTCAAAAATGACAGTAATTAATATTCAAACACAAACTTCCAGAAAACTTACAGAAAACCAGGACTTGAAATTTCAATATTCAAAAAAGATTTATGCTGAATTAGTCAAAAAATTCTTAAAGGTGCTGTTTGCGCAATTTAGAAAGGACGTTAAATCAAGTTATCATGTTGAAAAAACATTAGCTCACAGAAAACAAATACAGGTCTCAAAGAAAGCCAAACAAACTGTCAGTGCCACAGTGACTCAAGCAACTGCCAACACCAGCTTCACTGACACTACTGAGGCTAGCACCTCCACTACGGCTTCAACAAGTCACCAACCTCAAACGAAAAAGAGAAAGTCATCTGGTGGAAGACGTAAGTCCAAAGGAAAAACTTCAGCAACAAAGACTTCTGGTACCTATGTGGTAAGTAAATGTTATTTGCAGTAATAAGTAAGATTTAATTTACAAATTATCCACTAAAGTAAATACTAATTTATTTTAGGTCAACTGTAAAACAAGTTTTACTTCACTAATTCCTCTTAATACCTCATTTCTGAGGGTTTCCATAAGAGTATGAGAGATGTGCATGCTGATCTTATTCCACTAGTTAAGCTATCTGTATCCATCATGCTTATTTGGGTCTAACTTGTAGGTGTTGTTGTGTTGACATTCAACTATTTTTATTAATTACTGATTGACAATATTTCTGGTATACTGATTTGTTACAGATATAATACTGTCATTGACTAACTTATGCTGAAATAGTTATTCTAATATGTGCTTATTATTCTACCCACTATCTAATCAGGATGAGGCTGGGGAAACTATATGGGTGTGTCCATCATGCAGTAAGGAAGATGATGGTATACAACACATGATAGGCTGTGATATATGTGACGAATGGTATCATTGGTAAGTAGTGCTATTTTTGTATAAATTTATATTATTACTCAGATCTACTATTTTTAGCCTATCAACAGCATCAGGTAAAAGCTTGTATGAAATATTAAATGCAGTATATATGCAGCATGAATTATAAGTACAACTCCATATCATAATACCATTGTGGATGCACATTTCTTTTATATTGATAATATTATAATAAGGCATGATTTATAGACACTATATATACAGTGTAACCTCTCCGTAGCTGCCCTCCACAGAGTAACAATCATTCTTAAGCGACATAATCATTTGTTTCTAGAAGAAACCGTAAGCTATAAATGTTATCTCTACTGAGCAACAACCTCTATACAACAACCAAACTTTGTGTTTCCCAATGGGTCATTTTACTCTAGAGAGGTTGTACTGTATATAGCCTTATTATGATATTATCACAATTCTGTGCATTGCTTCTTTTTCAAACAAAAATGTTATTGTACATATATATGTTCAGTATGTGGTAGAGTGTCTGCTTAGAGTGCAAGTTGTCCAGGGTTCAGTCCCAGGCCGCAAAACACCAAAGTTGTCCAAAATTGTACTAATATCCCTTGCTTGGCGACTTTTTATGCTTAAAAATGTTCATTGATGTTAAAATCAACTTACTGATGATGTTAAGGCATAACAACCTCTATTTGTTATCATTTTTAATACAAACATTATTTCCAAAAAGTCTCAATAAAAAAATGGTACCAAAAAACGTCACCTACCTACCCCATTTTTTATTATTTTTACAGGAACCAAAGATTTTTCTAGGCCAAACTTAAAGCAGCTTATGAGATTGCGTGCGCTGATCCATTCTTTTTTCAGGGGAGGGGAGGGGGGGGGGGGTCCAGAGGGTGATCAGACTATCCTCTGACAAACGAGTACAAAGATATATAATAATTAAATTTCTTTATTATACTTGCATATTTTAGGAATTGTGTTGGCCTTACAACAGAGCCTGAGGAGGAAATGTGGTTTTGTCCCACCTGTGACTCAAAACATACCCAAAAGAAAAGGAGAGGGAAGAAGTCGTAATTGCCAATTAAGGACCCATTATGTGTGTGCATAATAACTATTCAGGACTGTGCACAGACTGGAAAATAAACATGTTTTATGATAACATACCAAGAAACAATCATTTTGTTCGTGGTTCTATTATTTTCTGAAAATTATTCAGCGAAAGTGCGACGCATTCATCCAAACCGCTAAAATAACTGTTTACAATCGACTGGAGACCGAATGCAAAGTAGAAATACGTTGGAGCGCCGGGTACCAAGAGTCCGGGCTTCGTCATTTAGCGCTAACCGCGCCAACCAATGAAATTGCCGTTTACATCGAGCAATGAGCCTCGCTTTGGAATAAAAACATGTCCGGATAGATGAGAAAGTGAACGATCGGAAGAAATATTCGTAACTGTAGCTTGGAAAGAGTTGAATGGTTAGTAAAGTAAACTTAAATCGTTACCTTTGACATAGCTGGAATCATTGGTGGTGACTTTTTGTCCGCATGTGCCGTAAAAGTGTTATTTTACAGGTGGTGATAGCGGTAACTGTTTGAACCAAGATCTTTTCCGAGTTGACCGTTTTGTAGTTTTGTTGGATGTTGAGGTTGCGATTTCTTCGTTAGTTGCGCACCGATTGACAAAACTTACCCGTGGTTGGATAGATAAATATCTTAGGTTTTTGGAACATATAGGTTTTTGAAAGTAACTATTGCGTAAAAAAAAATATTTAGCCCCGAATGAATGTAGTGCACGTCGGCTGCATTTGTATGTTATTCCCCTTCTTTATATATTGGTACTATTAGATGGGTGTTGGACTAAAATCTGCTCCTGGAAGCTTCTGACATGTTTTATTTCATCTGCAGGTGCTATTTATTGACAACACACTGAGCCGAACCCCTATGAAGTCAACAACTCACGACACAATCGTAGCTAAAATGTCTCCACTTTGCTAGCCAGCTGATTACAAAAAAACTGAATAACCGCCTAACATAAAGTAGTTCTCAAGAAAATATCTTGAAACTTGTCATAAGTTAAAGTGTGTGCTGAACATAGGCGTTACTTCGTTATTCCCTTATCTATTTATTCCCTAGGACAGATAGTACCTACATGTACGACAGGAGTCGCACAGTTGTTAAAATCACATATCGCACTGTTTATCCACGTGAAACTAAATTCAACATATACCTCCTCCCCCTTCATAAATGAAGCTAAACGTATGCGTTCCTGCAAAGATTCAAAAAAAATAAACGAGGAAAATACCTTAAACAGATTTACGATTTAGTGATAAAATATGCTTTATATATTAATTGTGAGGGAACAGGCGAACTTTTTCAACGCACTTGTATAAAGTTGGCTAAGCGCTGATAAAATTAGAAGTTAGATACATTGACATATAAACTAAACAAAATAAGAAACTTCCGCTAAGTTTGCCAGAACATAGTTGGATGAAAACAAATCGGAGAAATCATTGTTATATATGCGTTTAAAGTGTGTTCCATGATGCATCGTTTGGTGCAAAAATTATGGTCAGAGGTAAACAGAAAATGGGGAAAATTTTGACCAAGTGAGGTAGGGGTTAAAAACAAAAATAACACTTAATAATGGGTATGACCACCTCTTAAGTTGACCACTGCAGTGCATCGCCGGCTCATAGAATTGACTAAGGTGTTTATTTCTACCTGTCGAATATTGTTCCATTTCTGAATGAACGCTTGACGAAGTTCGTTGACGTTAGAAGTTGGGTTGGGACGACGCCTCACTCGTCTGTCCAGAATATCCCAGACGTGCTCGATTGGGTTGAGATCAGGACTTTTAGCGGGGTCAGTTATCAATGAAATCAATGTTATTTGTTATAAAAATGTATGAGATGTGGCCTTATCGTGCTGAAAAATCGAGATGTTGGCGTGATGAGCGAGAATGTCATCGCGGTAACGTTGAGCATTTAAATTGCCATTAATGACGACTAGTGGTGAACGATAACCATGGGCAATGGCTGCCCAAACCTTGACAGAACCCCACCCCCGAAACGACATCGTTTAAGAACACAAAAGTCAGTATAGCATTCATTTATCCTACGGTAGACGCGCACCCTTCCATCACCACGATATAAACACAATCAGGATTCATCCGAAAAAAGAATGGTAGTCAAGCGTCATCGTGTCCAACGAGTGTGTTCACGTGCCCAATTAAGACGATATACACGATGACGTTGCGTTAAAACGCATCCGACGTAAGGACGTCGTCGGTGTAAACTGTTCTCCCGCAGACGATTACGAACAGTGTGTCCACTGATTCGGTTATTATGAAGCCCAGGTGCGTTAGCAGCAGTAGCAGTGGCAGTTTAGAATCGATTGCGCAAATGCGTGTTCATGATATAGCGGTCTTGACCACCCGTTGTAACACGCGGACGTCCAAGACGTGGCAAGACGTCGGTGTGCCCTGTCGTTCTAACTCGTGCGCGAAGATTTCGTATCGCTCGACTCCCAACATGCATTGCAACCTCTTCTGTCGACATGTCAGCATCAAGCATGCAAAGTATTGGTTATTCTTAGCATACTAAAATGCTACAATGTAAAAAATGTTAATTTTTTTAAATATTTTGAAGCGTTTTCGTTCACTTGACAACAATGTCAGCAAGACAAGTGAAACAAATTGACCGAATACCACACGGGACATGTTGAACAAATCACGCACGTTGTTGACAATAAACAGTGCAAATATAATCGCTAAAATTCATGAATCCTGATAACACAGGTGAAGGCTAATATTACTTATCTACTTTCAATACACAATGATTTCTTTAACACAACAAACACTATGTGTACACATCGGAAGTTTCTTTTTTTGTTCAGTGTAGAAGTTGCAAATTTAATCAAAGTACTGAAGGCATCAATTTATTCACTGCTGTGTTGCTTTTTATTGACATGTGTGTCTGTTTTAATTATACCATACTAGCTTCAATAGTCATCGTCACGACGAGGACAATAATATATTTATACAAGTAGACAGTTTTATTGCAGAATGGGGTAATGTTTTATCTCTATTTTTAGCGTACGTCAATATGAATGTTTATGTACTCGTAATTCCACTAGCCACTGTGAAAATATTTATAAATAGCGCGCGGACCTGACAGAGAGTGCGGGAGCGATTTACTTGCATATTAACGCTAAGGGCAAGGTTGTGTTTGTTGGTCCAAACTCACACTTTCTTTATACGTATATAAAAACATTTTTATCGAAGTTATTGCCACATATATAGAAACGACATATCGAAATTCGTGCATTGTCATCAAAATGCGATAGAATCTTTGATGTAGGTCTCGTTTTGAAATCTTTACACCTAGGACAATTTATTATCCTAAGTTCAGCATCTCATTTTGAGTTGTTAAATGTCCCTTTATTAAAGGATAACATCGTTTGTCTTTATAGCATAATAATGAATGGTCGCCTCGATCGAAATGAGTCAGCATAATTATGCGAAGAACCTTTGATAAAGTGTGACTATTTCGTGTCGTGATTTGAAATGAATATGAGACCAAGTATCCGAATTGTGGTTACTGTATATCACTGTTAATACAATAACTACAAAAAACATATGTATTGTACAATACATTACGTTACAGTTTCATTTAGTTCTTTGTATGAGTTATAGAGTTCATATAGGAGGGACTTTAATATTCAATATATATCCCAACATTAACTTGAATAATCATTTAGACATCCTTCGCTTCAGCGATGAATGATTATAAGAGTGATGAGTATAATACTGTTCAGAGTTATCAGTCAGGCCGTTTCAAGTATGATAGATAACATTCTGAACAATATCGTCTTTGTAAATTCTTTCTAAGACTCTAAATATTTCTGTAATGTCTCTTGTACGAGTCAATTGTAGATATACGTGATATTAGTAATTTTATGAATATAAACTATGTCATATTTCAGGTGAGGTGACTGACGACTGTAAATGTAACATGACCGCAACGACAGCCAATCCTGAAACATCTACAATCATACCGAGCTCATGTTATAGTCCATCCGGAGATGATTGTTCCTGGTATCGTGAGTGCCTAGAGGTATGCTATCTGGTACCTATTTAAATTTTAAACAATCAAGCGATTTCCTCTTTCTCATAGTTGGGAGACACGATGATCATAATATTAAGTGTTATAACTGTGGAACTAGTATTACTCCTTCAATATCTTAGTTTCAGTCATAGTCATACATGTACTATACGATTTGTGTACGGCAAATGAATCAACATTTGGTTCTGCTTCCAGAAGAGTTAAAAGTCCTAGTATTCTCACAGGTTTACAACAATATTCATTGAAGTTCCTTTTTTTCCTTTCTCGTTTTAAAAATAAAATAGTGTTACAAGTTACAGAACCGGTATTGTTTTAAAACTAAAATATGTTTACACATTACAGAAACGGTATCCATGCAAACAACATGGCGAATCATATGCAATTGATTACGCTGAAAAGTTTTGCAATTTGTATGACGCACACGCGACACGTTTTGACGCTCAAGGTCAGCGATGGATTAATGCTGTCCGAAAATGCCTTCAGGTGAACCTTGTTCCTATTCTTCGTCCATTTGTGACCATGAGTTGCGAGGAAATAAAACATAAAGCTTTTGAGTCACATCCAGATTGTTATACATCGCCTGACAAAAATGCGCCATCTATTTGTGACATCGGTGTCAAGAATTGGTTGAGCGTGATTATGACAGTTAAGAGTGCATTTCTTCATGATGCCCCGCTCGATTCCCTTCGACAGATGACAGAGGTAGGATCAAGATGCGTATTTAGTTGGACCCAAAGTGCTGTCCAATTTCTCAAAATCGATTTCAGTGGGCGTTACATCAACGACTTCAGTCTTGTGTATAAAAACATCGTCGAGCACCTGGCAAATAACAGGAAGTGGTCGGATAAAGGCATTCAGTACTTTGGGTACCCCACTCCAGGCGACGAATCTTCCTTTCCTGTCACGGTTCTGATAATGCCTGCCATAGAATATGATTTTAACTACAATGGCAATATTGTCCCTAACATAACATCTGAAGTACTAAATGCAGCAAATGCCGTCAAGAATGGTCATGTGGTGTTTAGTTTACCAGGCAATGTACAAGCTAAGCATTTCAGCATCTGCGACGATAACACCTGTACTTCTACCAGAATGACTGTCGGAGTTCCAACACCGGCGAATTCTGCAGAACGTACCACAATGACAACACCGGCGAACTCTACAGAACGTACCAGAAGGACTGTCGGAGTAAATTCTGCAGTACGTAGTGATCCCGTTGGCACGTTCGTGGAGCTGTTAATTTGTACAACCCTTCTGTTTGTCATTCTGGGTCGTAAGTAATAACGTCCATCAAGTAGAATGTTAAAAACATTAGCATCGCATAAGACGTATGGCGAATATAAGTCGTCAATATTGAAATAGGTCATAAGTAACGAAGGGCACATTTTGTGTGTGAATGATTCTAGTTCTCATATATAGTATGCCTTGTTTTAACTTTGTGCAATGCATGTATCGATAATATAAACAGTGTTTCTTTGAAAATATGTTTAAGCCCAACAGATTATGACAAATGAGATATTCATTACCGTGCGCATCATTTTAAAAGTTACTATAACGCTGAGCAGCGGAGACTACGTTCGAAAACATCGGAAACCGAATATTTCTGCGATTAATTATTGTAATGCTGTGCTTAGAGCTAAGCGTACACACCTTCACAGCGATTTCGTTCACTACTATCACCTACATACGCTGCTTGACAAGTGTACAGCCAGAACATTTCATTATTTGATATTGTTTACTCTTCGGAATAAGTCAATGACATGTACCTATTAAACATATTCCAATCTTTCCATGATATTCATGTTTATGTAATAGATATTAGCTGAAAACTATTGAATATGTCAGATATTGAAGTGTTTGAAGACATATCTAACATATTGGACAGTTTGAGTTTTTTAATGTTTGCTAAAATTACTGCTCGATACCTGCTGTCTAATATGTTCTGCGACTGGTACAATATTAAGCGTTTTATACGTTTATTAATGGACGGTATAAATATAATATACGGCTCTTGGTGAAATATAGAAATGTATTCCCGATACGGTACAGGGAGAAAATAGGTATTTTAAAAGTCGATAAATCACATGACGGGTTGGAAATCTTCAAATATTGTGTAAATGATAATCTTGATACAATTTTGTCGAACTATTATCTGTTAAGTGTTGTCATAAGATAGGACAGTGTTACGCCAAACGGTAATATTGACGATGCATTATCGGCATATAACAACAAGTGACTAATAGTTACTGTAGCCATATTTAACAATATGCCAGGTACATGAGGTATGCATGGTTAATCTATAGACGCACAGAGAGGGTTGTCTATATCAAAAATATCATCCAGATAAGATGATTTATCATTAACATCACTGACCAGTATTTGTACGTCAGAACATTTATCTGGAGCAATACTTCCCAAACATAGGTGGTTATATCATCATTTTCAAAAGTCGAAAAACTAAAAACTTTAAATCAGCATTAAAAATCGAAGGCTGAGGGGGATGAAGGGTTACAGCGCAGCTATTGAACTATACGTACATATATTGACATTAACCAAGTACATACAACATCGCCATTATCATGTCCAACTTTCTGGCTCATTGCAAATTCCCCAGATCTGATCGATTTCGGCTCCATTCTATAACCAATTATATATATACGATACTTTAACGTCTCATGATCGTTCGAGCCACCCACTGTGATTTAACAGAATGCAATATACATTCGTGATACTTATTGTAGCCTCTTTCGAAAAAGATATATTGTATTTTGCACCATAAAACTTTGCCTTGCATTTTGTTTCGGCAAGTTAGGCTGTATAATGGTAGCTACTAAGCTTTCTAGCATCGCAAACATACATTAGTCTCTTTTCAACAGAAATTATAATTTCACTATAATACAACTACTTATTTTGTCTATTACATTTAAAACCATGATCTTGTATTTTTGACGATGGAATGCAATTATTTTTACCATCATCATGTATTACTGTAACATGGGACCAAATGAGCAAAATTGTTTTTTGTTTTGTTTTTTTGCATATTTTCAAAGAAGAATATCTTAAACGCATGCCAACAATATTTGGGAGTTCAATCTTCATCCTTTTTTAATAATAATGTTTTTTGTAGCAAAGGGGTGAGAGCTATAACCACACTAATTCTTTTAAAAATCTGTTTTTATTATAGTTTTCATATGTAACAAACTATACTTCCTGACCTACATGAACTAATTCATAGTTATGTCTAGTGTCCCCATCTTAACAATATAAATCAATAAACTAAAACTCTTCTAAAAAAAACAAAAACATGGTTGCTATGGTGACAATTAATTAGAATTAAGAGTAGAAACCTTGATTCTGATTGAAAATTTATAAACATAACATTGATAAACACTACAGTCACTTTATTATTTCATACAACATAAAATAATACAACAAATTGAGGACTGTTTCAATTATTTGTTGATATTAACCATATCAAATGACAATGAATACATGTACATAAAAATGCATTTTCAGTCAGCAAATTATTTGATTTTACAGAGAAAGCAACTGCTACAGCGAGCATTGAATTATATTTTTGCCAGACCAAGATAATTTAAATGAAATAATACCCCCTACCTATACAATAAAATGCTAGTAGATCCTACCCTCCCATGCATATTTTCCTGGAACAGCCTCAAGTGGAAAATATGGATATTTACTATGCAAGGGAATATTCGATTGTTTTGCTAATCAGTTAACCGAAAATTCTATTGAACAGTTAACCGGTTAATCGAACGAGAACAAAAACGTTTTTCGTTAAATGAAATTTTATACACAAATGATACATATACACGTACCTAGGAACAAATGTATGTATACTTTTATATACATATGCCAACTGTATCTCACACGTAATCAAGTGTGCATTTTAATGAGTCGTTTTTGTAAATGTTGTTGAAAATAATGCAAATTACTGACATCTGCCAATGCGAATATGCCAGCTGTTACGAATACATAATCGATTATTCCTTCTTAATGAGTTGTTCATGTAAATTAATTTTAATTGAGTATACATTTATAAAACATGTTCATGCCGTATGTAAACGTGGTTTGCAATAGTCAAAGGCAATATTACGACATACAATTACATTTTGCGATTTAAGTCAACTAGTAAGTCTATACACACGAAAGTTACCTTTAACAGATTTCGATTTATCGCGGTTTGGCGATATTTTCCTTCTATAATTCTATAGGAAGTTGGTCGGACCGCAGTGACACGAAAGTTGGGTATATATGATTGTGGAATTTAAGTTTAGTAACCTAGCCTTTTATGGATTGTGAAACAAGTTCTTACAACTTATGCTAATCACTCTCAATAGCTGCTTCTTGTGTTGTTTACCAGTACTCGCGCCAAATTCAGGCATTGTGGAGTTCGTGGTCAAAACCCAACGTTGGGGCTTGAACTCACGACCTTCGAATCAGGAGTCAGGCCCTCTACCTTTCGAACCATTACGCTTCCCTTTTGTAAAGTCGTATGCTGACATACGATTTTATTGTTACATTACAACCGGACTTTTAGATAAGTTTTTTTGCGTCAATGAAGAAACTTTACCACCCACCGTACTGATGGTGACTCATTGCAACAGCTTCAAAATGTTGTCTGCCACAAATGTAGCAGTCAGATACCTAGCGTGGCAATGGCGTAATTGGAAAGCATTTCTGGCACCAATCTTCAAACCAATTCGTGGAATAAGGTAATTATAGGTTATTTGTTTTTACCATTGGGATTACGATGATTATGAAGTCATAATGAATAATAAAGCATGCTTGAGTAAAAGCCTTAATTCATAAGAATATCCCGTCTTCCGATTCAAAATAAAGCAAATATTAAACAGTGTGTATTAGACATATATTGCTTGAATTTCTTACATTTGAGATATAGATACACTTCCACTGAACAACATATGTTTTCGAGAAATATAAACGATAAAAAAATATGGTTCTAATTAACAATGTAATTACACTTAATTCTGATAATTCTGTGTGTTAATAAGTGTTCATCAAGTTGATATCGTAATTGTAAGAATATCAGTTTCAAAATTAAACAACTGTTAGAACTGTGTCTATAATTGTCAAATTGTTTGTTAAAATGCCAATCAACACATAACAATTGATTACGATTTAATTAGTTTTTATATTTATAATTGTCTAATTCTTTTCTTGTGACATTGTATTGACAGGAAAATATGAGTACTTCAGGATGTCATCAGATGAACCAGGGAGTGTAACCGTAAAAGAAAACTGTAGTTCCTGTGAAACAACAATTAACATCCTTCGGTGTCGAGACTACAGCTTCACACAAGATGTACGCCCACTAGCTATTCAACCACATTGACTAAGCCAGAAACGAAAGGAGTACTTATACAAAGTTGTAAGACCGTATGTGCGACCTACGTATCAGGACATCACTTGTCCAGCTCGAACAATCCAGTGACTGTTGTATTTTGTTTGTCTATGATTTTGTAATTTTCTCGTAATAATAAGTAGGCCTACGTGTACAGTAGTAATAAATAAACATGTTTACCTTGTTTGATTTTCTTTCATTTATTTCCTTATTGTGGATTAAATACACCTTTAAATTACTATCACTGAATACTATCCTGAACAAAATAAGTATAAAAACAAAAGCTATAAAGCCATTACATCTAAAGGTATATAAAAATGATCTTTTAAAACATGGGTGAAATGAAATGGTCAAAAACCCCACTTCCGTCATAGAACATTCAATGATGTTCAGATGTCGTCGCCAAACCAAAATGACGTTGCTGTGAGCATGACACGTGTTGTCTTTAAAACAATGAAGTAGCATAGAGTCATACGGTTTTTATTTTTCAGGATTTTAATGTCTGAGGCAACAGAAATTGTGAAAATCTGAAAAACCGTTTATCGGATAAATAGATCTAAGATAGCCCGAGGCTACATGTTAATGTGTTATAACAGTTATCAATCGGTGATCATCGGAAAAATTTACGATCACTTACGGAAACTACCGACAGATAAATTGACTGCTGACCAAAAGCCCCATCGATATCGATCTGCATCGACTGGATTTATCTGATAAGCGATATTGTTGGGTATGGTACCCCTGCTATACAAACGAGGGGGACACCCCCTCCGTGTACCTCCCCCAGTCGTGCGTATCATTTAAAACAGCCCAGCTACGGCCCTGGCTATAACGGTGTATTTCTGAATATCCTTGACTAAAATGCATTGTGAGTTAAGTATCGGGCATATTGCCTGATTGTATTACCTTATGTATAGGCCTACAACTTCCGTTATACAGATTGTGATTGGAATACCATAGGGTAAGCCTATATAACATAACCGTCGCAGTTCATTTCAGTCATGCATTTACAGTAATACTTACCATCTTTCTATTACTTCCTTTGTAACCAAAAATTTACGTACTAACATAACTGATCACAAACGAATGTATGATTTCCGGATTTCGTAAAGGATGTGATTGTACCAGCGATACAAGCAGCTTGTAGTTTTAAAGCCATTGAAGTTAGACAAGACGTGAAGCCATGTATGTATTTTCACTGCGATTCGAACAAGAATTTAACGGTATACCGTTGTGTATGCCACAGGGTAAGAGGGAAGTAAACCATATTTTTCTGATATTTATAGCAATGCAGAATATAAAATTATGTAGTATTAAATTACTATAGAGTGCTGTTTTATCAACTGGTTCATTACATGCCAAAAATATGCATTGAAATGTTCGGGGTTTTTTCGTGCGTTTTTTACGGAAAAATAGCCGCGGTTCTGTTTTTTATAGAAAAATAGACAAAAAGGATACTAGAGTTTAATGCACGAGTCCATTTACTTACCTAAAAGGGCATGGATCGGTCTTGAAAGTGTGTACACCTGTTCAATCTAACAACACTAGACAAATACACAATAACTACTTATAGTTACAATAAAAAGGACGATAAGGTGAGAGCATGTTCAACCGTACTGTATATATGTCAAACAATAAAACTATACTCCCATTCATGTTATCGCAAAATAACGGTATAGTCAACTTATTTTAATTGCGCTATACAAGGTCACACAATGGTAAAATCAAAGTCGATAAGTCAATTTTGATATTCCGTGAGATATGTAAGACATTATGACGAGTGGGAAAATGAAATAAAAAATGCTGTAAAATGTTTTAAAAACGCAATTTTGACAATATTTGGAAACCTTTCTGCTAGTGCTTCTAGGGCGTTTGTTAATTTTCAGTTCTGACACTGATAGCAGTCAACACATTACTGTCGTACCGTTCCTTGTTTGCAAAATGGAAATACAAACGCAAAGAACACATGGAACTGTACAAACAATCTGTAAGAAACACTGTGGACGAGATATTCATCGTCTTATTATTACTTACTAACGAGAGCAATATGAAAAAGCTGCTTTTTGGCCGAATACATATCAAAGTGAGCAAGTATCGTACGAAGACCACATTCACAATGCTATTAATAACTGGAAACTCGTATATTGTATTTATGGTAACATTCTTCCTCTTATATTTCGTATTAATAACAGAAGTCAATCGAAAGTGCTTTAACAAACTTTGAGATGAGATACGATTTACAACAGCCTTTGTTTGTTTGTTACAAAAATGTACGAAAGCCTGGTGGTGACAATTCAACTTAAAGAATTCCCAAAATCAACTTCATGAATTCACTTGTTCAACTTCATGAATTTACGATATCAATTTTATGAATTCCTGATTTAATTTCACGTATCGTAGCGAAGACCACATTCACAATGTTATTTATTACTTGAAACACTGTTGGTTCTTATATTGAACGGTAATGTACTGAAACTTTGACATGTTGTTTATATTGTATCTGGAGGTAACATTCTTCCTCTTATCTGTCTTATTAATGACAGAACTCAATCGAAAGTGCTTAAACAAACTTTGAGATTGAATTCGATGTACAGCAGTCATTGTTTGTTTAATTATACCAACATACAATTCGTAAAGTAAGTCAAACAAGAAATATCTTGAAAAAATATGGTCAGCAAAATTTGAAATTTAAATCGATTTGTTATTCAACATAAACAATGCAGAGATGTTATCATTGCTGGTCAATACACCGAAATTCAGTGGATTTCGGTAAGGTAACGTACCCTTAATCGAAAGGTTAACCAATCCGCGTCAAGGTTACAAACGTTGTTCGGTTGAAGACAAAATGCCTTGATGGTAAACGCAAGATTTGATTGGTTTACAGTTTAATACTGATATGCAAATAGCAAAAACATGTAAGTACGGCTGCGCCGGAAAATATTTAAGACAAGTTATATAGGGGAAACTACTGTTACAAAGCCAATAGTGTATAAGTGGCAGCGTTTGTCTACTCTATATTTAGTATAATGAATTCTTACTCTGGTACTTTAAAGGTAGACGGAGTCTTGATCTTTGACAGCATATGCTTAACCGTAAATGTGAGATAATCGGTTATATATACATTTTTACTGAAATACACTACCAGTCTACATTGTCACTTTTCTAACATCTGTCCCAACACCACACATATATCAGTCCGTTACATGTATTGTTGTTTATCTGGGCCTACACTCCGATTAAGCGCGAGTATAGGAAATACATGTATTTGACTACATAATAAAACGTTCTTATCATATCTCGATATACCTGCATTCAACCAATGCGCAATGAAGAGAAGATATTAAGTGCACTACAAACTGGGCAAAATACGAACGATAATAATGATTGTGATGATGATGATGATAATCTGAATTATGATAACGGTGATTTCAAGGATGTTGATAAATACCACAAATATGGGTCATTTCAACATTGTACTTAAAGCAGAACAGCATGCACCAGTACAAACAATTTTGGTGAACTACTCAATGGTGTTGCTACCACACCAAGGCGTAACAATGCACCATGTTAATGTGACTTTCACGTGACGTTCGAGTTGGCTAGATACTGTATTGCTTGGAAGTCAGTAATTTGATAGGGGAACACACTGAATCCTTCTTGCAAAAGCGGAGTGTCTTACGCAATACTCCACACAGGTGTTTATCAATAATTTGTATCACTGCGTAGAATGATAGCAAATTTATCTCTATTTTGCTATGAAAATATACTACCCGATATCGAGACGCAATATATGTCATGCCTGACTTCCTTTAGTGTAAAATCTCAAGTGGTTTTATTTCTAAAAACTCTATCTATAAATAGCTCAGATATAAAGTGTCGCAATAATAGTGATATTATTTCTGCGCGTATCACCGATTTTGTCATTAAGGAAGTAGCCATGATAATGAATACATATCTTTTACTAATTGTGTCTTCGACACTGGCGGTGTTGTGCAAATCTGATTGTAATGCCGTATTTGGACCACCGGGGTCTCCTAAATGCATTAAATTTGATACATACAGCGATCCTCAGTGGGCGACATGTTTAACGGATGTTTATATCAGAGCATATGCTAAAGAGAAGCATCAGTGTGTAGACCGTACGAGGACATACTGTTATTACCAGTGTATGTTGGAGCTGCATTCTTTAGAGGCTGGTAGGTCAAATTTGCATACATACATTATTTTTAAAATTACTGGTAAAATCAGTCAAACCGTTGTGTAAAACATTTGCCTCATCTGGGTATTGAACAGCCGACATCCATATTAGTATGGAACCCCTTTAAACCGGACGAGTTCAGGACCGGACAAGATGTCCGGTTTAAAGGGGTTTCCGGACTAAAGGGGTTTTGAGAACTGGACAAGATTTGGCACATTTATTTTCAAGGAGGGACATTTGGGTCTACATTTTGGTAAGTTCTGTAGTGATTTGTATTAAAAGTTTATTAAATCTGAATGTGAAAATCTGACTAAAAATACATTATTAAACTTCTATTCATTTCAATATCGAAATTGCAGAATAAATTGATCATTTGAATAAGCTGTATTCAAATAATCTTACTTGTCATCTAATGCCAGTTCAGTATGTTTGCTTTTTGCGGTGGTGTAGACATTGTTTTACATTACAAGAAAATGATGTGATATATATTGATTTATTTAAGTCTCACTAATATACATATACAATACTTACTACAACAATTAGTTCAGTAAAAAATGTATATCTATACCGAAGAATCTTCATCATCAGATTAGCCGATAGTTATCGATGAGAGTGTCGCAAATCAGTGGGCACGGTGGTCGGGAACACTCGGAAATATTCGGAAGCCTCCGTGATTTACCGATTTATGATATCATGATCATTATCGTTCACGACTTAATTAACCACCCCGCTGTGTTTAGCCAGCAATGAGATCAATATATACAGGGATTGGCAACGGAATTTTCATCCAATAAACTTGTCGTCGAATCGGCGCATGCGCACTATGATCGTACGCTTAAGACAAACGCAGCGACAGATATCGTCTTTTGTTTACTAATTATAACAAATTATCAATAAATGTAATAATCAAAATAGTCGTTAGAGGAAAGTGTTTCTGTTATATTTATTCCTCCATTACATTTTAAAACATAAATCCTGTCGTAAAGTGGGACGTGACTTCTTTTTCGGACCGGTACCATTCAGACAAAATGGCGACTTCGGCGTTTTTTTTTCGTTTGTAGCGAGTCGAAAGTTAGGTTATAGAAATGCCTTTATAGTTGTATTATCATCATCATGTCGGTGTCCTTTTACAGATGACATATAGATGTGTGTCAAGTAACATTTTTTACCAGCAACTTTGTGAAATAATTGCCTAAATTATGTAATTAAAATATTGCATTTTTTACAAAATCACCATTTTGTCCTGTGATTTGAGATGGGTTTAAACATTATTTATAGAGATGTATTTACATTTAAGTTTTTGTTTATATGTCCAAGACACTTCTCAACTTTCCTGTATATAGATGTCAGATTGTGAATGCAAATTTTGATTGGTTGTATATTGGAGTCCAACTGGGCCAGACACTGTGAAATGCTGATTAGAGGTTTGGACAAGATTGACTTCTAGATAATGCACACAGGGACCAACATTGTCAATTGCGTATTATCATATAACGTGTCCAACCTGATATTGGCCTTGTTTCCTGTTGATTAAGCCACACCAAGGCTGTCCTAAAGGGGTCGTGCGTTTCAAAACTAAATATGTTTCATAATTCATTCTAGCACATGATAATACCTGGGACCAATATATACATGTTATAATTGAAATTAGGTTTGACAACAAAGCAATACTCAGAAGTATTTCTGTTTGAGGAACATAAACCATCATATACTCTTTCAGAAAAATTAATGTTAAAATTATGTTAATAATATTTATGTGTAATTCATCGAAAGAACACTTCACTATAAATTGATTTTTCTAAACGTAAACTCCGTTTTACAGCGCGATAGCGTTGTTTCACCATTTACCCGATTTTAATGTGTCGTGAAAATTTGAATTTCTTAGCTGAAATAAAAGTGAACTACCAAGAAAGGGCAATTTTCTGGCGTTTTTTACCGATGAATATTATATTAAAATGACTTAAATACTGATGATATTATTGGTAGTTTTGCAAACGGACCGGGTTTAGTTTGGTACCGTTTTTGCATGACCCGAATCGCTTTAACTCGTCGGTAAAGAAAACAAAAATAACAAAGTAATGCATAAATTTATAATCACACGAATATCTATTTCCTAAGCTTTTTATGTATGTATTTGATGTGAAAATGACCGGAAAAATGTTGACATTATTGATATTTTACCAAACGTACCGAGTTTATTTTTTGCAACATTTTCATTAACCGAATCATTTTAACTCGTCATAAAACTTAGAAAAACAATTAATTTATGCCCAAATTTATAATCAGAATAAGGGCAATCTTATTAGCTTTCTATCGATGCGTAATATTGTAATATTTCCTATGTAAAAGTTCGAAACAAGGACATATGCACGTGAAGTGAAATTCATCTTCTAAATCATTTAAATTCCAACATAAACAATATCTTTCGTTACGTTGGATTTAATTTCTTTATGCATCATACAGTTTTGCCTTGTACTTTGGGCGAATTTGTTTTGCACGACCTAGTTAAGGTTTGGGGTTTCAGTTTTGTTGTAGTTTGGTTCTACCCCAAAGAAAAATCTCATGGCACGATTTGAACATTATTAATGTGATATGTATGTTTTCTCTTACAGATATGATTTCAAAATAACAAAAAACTATTTCAATGTTCGCAAATTATCAATTACTCAAATGATTTGCAATAATTGATTGGTTGGAGGAGACCCCTGAAAGACACTAGTCCATTGTCAAATATACTGCAGGGGTCATAAATTAAACACAGTCAATGTATCCTTCAGTTATTTAATATCATTAATCAGTTTGTTGTCATAGCTATTAAGACCAACCATGACAGACATATGCTCTAGCCAAACACTAATTAGGTGTGAAATGTTAAAAAAACATTATTAACTGACTTTGTATACTGCATATTTTAAACTTATAATTCCAATTGCATTCGATAATCATTTCTTCGATACTCACAGTGCTCTGTATCAAACTCTTCCATCGGAAGGTTTTGCGCAAGATGTGAAAATTAATATTGAGACTTTATTCTTGTCCACTTTAAAGGGGTGATTTATAATGGAAATACCCATGCGGCCCAAACTTCTTGTCCGGTTTCCTGAATTAAGGGGTTTCCGGATTAAAGGGGTGATTTATATAGTAAAAAATGTTGGGACCGGAGGATTTGTCCGGTTTAAAGAGGTTTCCGGATTAAAGGGGTTCCAGTTTAAAAGGGTTCCAGAGTATTTTACTAATTGTGTCTTCAACACTGGTGGTGTTGTGCAAATCAGATTGTGATGCCGTATCTGGACCCCAGGGGTCTCCTGATTGCGTTGCATTGGTTACATACAGCGATCCTCAGTGGGCGACATGTTTAACGGGTGTTTATATCGCAGCATATTGTAAAGACAAGCATGTGTGTGCAGACCGTACGAGGACATACCGTTATTACCAGTGTATGTTGGAGCTGTATAACGTAGAAGATGGTTGGTCTAATACGCATAGTTTGTACATGAATTCAACTTTTTTTTAATTACCTCGTCTGGGCATCGAACAGCCGACATCCATATTTAGCAATATTTTTGCCGACTGACTTCACGGTATTGTAGCATGTTGAATGTAACATATTTTTGTTATTAATGTTATTATAAAAAGCCATTGTATTTCCGCTTTTGTTCAATTTTTATTAAAAGAAATCAAACCCCTTCACTGTGAATTATGTAGTGTTTCTTCTTAACATAGTGGCGGAGAAAACCAATTGTGAATTTAATTTTTTCTGTATTTTTGATTTCATACTCATTTAATTTTATACAGTGGGCGTACACTACTTTTGGCAACCACAGGTATTGACATTGAACAACGTAGCTCAACAAATAATTGATTTCAGTAGTATGTGTACCGTTCTAGACTTCTGCTTAATTTATTACGGATAAAACAAAACAAGGTAGAAAATAATCCAACATCATTGTGAGCAAAAAAACACTCACCCAAAGTTCTAACGCATAACGGGTTTACTTGATTTCGAAAAGACAAACGAGGGGTTGGTAATGTATGGTCATTGTAATAGAAAAAAACTCAATGAAATTACACAGATAACAAAAAAGAATAAGGTCCAGCAAATAAATGTGTTTAAACTTTTACAGAAAAAATAAATAATAATTTCAATAAAAGTTCAATATCGTATGCTTAAAAACAGATAAATGTGCTCTATGTAATTAATTACTGAGCGTGTGCTAGACACCTATGGTTTATGATTTTATGCATATTTGCAGCATTACACGATTCCCCACGACGAGTATAATTATTCTCATAAAATGTTGTCTCACAGACCCGATCCATAGAGTCAAAAACTCCTACAAACAAAACAAAAAGAAGTCTTGGTACACAAATCCTTAGACAACCGAGAAGATAAAAACTATTGATTGCAGTCCGAATCCCCCCTACTCCGGACGAATGTTTCGGTCTAGACTGTTATTTTACACACACAAAAAACTCCACGAAGCTGACGATAGGTTTTCGTAAAACACGTCAGACAGTCAGTATAATGACCGGAATTTGAAAGGAGCCATAAATAGTTTTCATTGCCGTAGGGTGTAGACAGACGTTTTCGTACTGTTGGGAAAAGGGTAAGAACTATAGATCAGTTATATTAACCGCGAAAGCATGAATATATTACATAGACAAATACATATCAAAATAGGGATATTGAAATATTCGTGTTTGTCCGTAAGCTTGACGGAGAAAAGGCTGCGGTTCTGTTTTAAAAATAAACCACACTGCAGTTATAGCTTTACGCACGAGTGCATTTGCATACCTAAATTGACATGGATCGGTCCTGAAAGTGCATACACCTGTTCGCGGTCATTCTAACAGCACTATATACGAGGTGCAATAATTATGTAAACAACACTGCGAGAAAAATTTGGTCGATAATGGTGTGAAATCATTCTGTAATAATGGCAGGTTTAGCGATTGATGACTAAAGACAATTAAAGGATGAGCAGTAAGACTGATAACATCGTGTAAACTACATATTAGGAGAGTTCAAACCTTAAGTAGTTGATAATATCAATAAGACCAATAAAGGTAGGATATTTAATTACTGCTTGGTGAATCATTGTATTGCTTTTGAAAATAATTTGCCATACTACAATTTACAATATCAATTGATCACCATATGCTCATTGTATTGTAAAGCCGCATTGATTCATTAAATGTGATCAGGCGTAATAAAATGTATACATTGTAACAATAAAACAAGACAACCTTCGATATCTTACTTTGAATTAACAATTGGACTGGTATATTCTACCTATTCTTTAAGATCATCTAATTTGACATTTGCACATAGCTCCTAGCTTGCGTGTGGTAAAATTGTGATTATAATATTTCTCTTATCGACAAATAACAATCAGTGGTATTATGAACTGTAACTTGGACCAATAACAATATACATGATCAAATATAATAATGGTAATGTTTATTAAATGTTGCCTCTTGTGAACAATGAGAGCTTTTTTCTACGACAAACATGTATACAAGAGTAATGTGTCTTGCCTACTGACACTTGAAGAGGAAATCCTCCCTAGTCCAGAATCCCACTTAATCCGAAGTTCTTCGTTTGTCCGAAGGGTGTTCGGATTAGGGAGTTTCCAAGTTGTATAAATTAGTATACAAATCCACGATGCATTGGGAATGTAGAATAATAACATACGTTTTGCGTGGTATTCGCGGGCACTGCAGTATCTGGCATATCTAAATACATGCACAAACATTAAGCGTTACATATACATGCATGTCATTAATTTTTACTTGTCATCGATTAATGTTAGTATGCCAAAATACAATTATTGTATTGACACTCAATTAATTGTTTGTATTCAGTGCATTCGGGGGATCATATTCCTAAATCTTGCGTCTTATGGTGTCTGAGATTTAATATACACTGGTTTAGCGGTGTTTGTAAAAGTTATACCGTTTGTATTGACTGTTGTAACAAGGAAATACACATTCTGTCTTTATTCTGCGCTTGTAACTGGATGCTGTTTCATTGAGATGTAAATACGTCTTCAATGAGTAATAAATTATCACTTTCCAACAAATCGTCAATCAATCGAAAACCGGATGCTTTATTCGGACTGAATTGATAGCAATGACTGACAGTAAAATAAGTGACATTCATACCAAAATATACTGGTAGCATTTCAACAGATTACAAAAGTCTTCTTTGGTATTCGAACATTACATCAATTAGCATTAGACACAACTTCATTATACCATAACCCATTTATTCTTAAGCAAATGTAGTATATACAAGTAAGGCAGGATGGTAGTCACACAGTTGTCTTGAATTATAGAGGTTCATAAACGAGCGAAATTGTATAAGCATCAATACTTAAGTAATATAATCAAACGCAAAAGAGAGTGTGCACTTTTAATTTTTTTATTTTCTAAAAATCCAATGATGGAATATTATCATGTTTGGTATCATTTTTAGCTTATTTCATTACCTTTCTAACCAATGTGTTTATAACATTGTTTTGAATTTTGTCAAAACGTAAAATGCGTCTACGTGCAGTAGGGGTCAAAATCAAAAATACACAATTAGCCAAAGGGATGTTTTCGTGCTTGGATTCACTGTAAATTGTTGCAAAAGGATGTTAATGTTGCGTTAATATCTGGTATGACCGCCATTCCTTCTTATAACTTCTAAAACACGTCGCCCATGAAATTCACGTAACGTTGTATGACGTCTGCATGAACATTATTCCATTCCACCTGAAGGTTACATGCGTCCGCAAATCACTCCTCCCTACTTCTGTACGATTTAACCATACTGTCGTGGTGGCTCAGATTAAACCGGGATTCGTCAGTAAAGATGACTCTGTTCCACTGCTTCCTTCACCAACGATAATGAAGCTGTGCCCAGTTTAAACACTCTGTGTAATGACGTTGTAACTGTATAGGGTCAATATAGGGACGCGTCGATAGAATAGGCCTACCACATCGTCTCAGCTGTGGCAGAGGCGGCTTAGTACCGACGTTCATGTGCGGTATCTCAATGTGACGGTCCAGTCTGACGCCAGTCACGCGAGGCCTTTCGGGGACGGTAGGCAACAGTACCCGTTTGCATAAACCTATCACGTACATTGCTTATAGTGTTTCTATGGCAATTAAGTGTCCGTAAAACTGCAGTGACCATGTCACCTCAGACCAACATCATTAATTCGTCAATACGCTGACGTTCTGATAATCTCGGCATATTCGCCACTTGACCACTTGTACTTGTGTATACATGTTCCACGTGGAAATCCTTCATAATTGCAATTCGGTGTATTACGTAATAACTAGCCATAGTTTATTTGAGTTTCTGTTGTGGCTATAAACCGTAACGACCGATATTCTTATGTTTCAGATTTGACAACTTTATACCTTGTAGAATTAAAATAATAAAATAAATAAAAAGTGCACAATTTCTTTTGCGTTTGAGTATATATATTCATTCCAACATTAACCTGAATAATCATTTAGACATCATCCGATTGTACAGCGTTAAATAATTGTAGGAGTTAATTGTTTCAAAATGTTCAGAGTTATCAGTAACACTGTCATTTTGAAGTTTGATAGATAACATGCTAAAACGACATCCTCTTTATGTATTGTTTCTAATATCTAGACTAAGATATGCGTGCTTTTAGTGATTTTGTTAATATAAACTATTTCATATTTAAGGCGAGGTGACTGACGACTGCAAATGTAACATGACGGCAACGACAGCCAATCCTGAAACATCTACAATCATACCAAGCTCATGTTATAGTCCATCCGGAGATGATTGTTCCTGGTATCGTGAGTGCCTAGAGGTATGCTATCTTGTACCTATTTAAATTTTAAACAATCAAGCTATTTTCATAGTTTGAAAGTTGTCATGTAATGAGAGGCACGAAGGTCATGTACGATTTGTTTACGGCAACTGAATCGAAATTTGGTTTTGCTGCTAGAAGAGTTAAAAGTCCAAGTATTCTCACATGTTTACAAAAATATTCATTGAAGTAAATTATCGTTTTAAAAATAGGTTATTTTTACATATTACAGAAACGGTATCCATGCAAACAACATGGCGAATCATATGCAATTGATTACGCTGAAAAGTTTTGCAACTTGTATGACGAGCACGCGTCACGTTTTGACGCTCAAGGTCAGCGATGGATTAATGCTGTTCGAAAATGCCTTCAGGTGAATCTTGTTCCTATTCTCCGTCCTTTTGTGAACATGAATTGCGAGGAAATAAGACATAAAGCTTTTGAGTCACACCCAGATTGTTATACATCGCCTGACGCCAGCGCGCCATCTATTTGTGACATCGGTGTCAAGAATTGGTTGAGCGTGATTATGACAGTCAAGAGTGCATTTCATGATGCCCCGCTCGATTCCCTGCGTCAGATGACAGAGGTAGGATCAAGATGCGTATTTAGTTGGACCCAAAGTGCTGTCCAATTTCTCAAAATTGATTTCATTGGACGTTACATCAACGACTTCAGAATTGTGTATAAGAACATCGTCGAGTACCTGGCAAATAACATGAAGTGGTTGGAGAAAGGCATTCAGTACTTTGGGTACCCCACTCCAGACAACGACTTTTCATTTCCTGTCACTATTCTATTAATGCCTGCCATAGAATATGATTTTAACTACAATGGCAAAATGGTCGCTAACATAACATCTGCAGTACTAGATGCAGCAAATGCCGTCAAGAATGGTCATGTGGTGTTTAGGTTACCAGGCAATGTGCAAGCTACAAATTTCAGCATCTGCGACGATAACACCTGTACTTCTACCAGAATGACTGTCGGTGTTCCATCACCGGTGAATTCTGCAGTACGTTGTGATCCCCCCGTTGGCACGTTCTTGGAGCTGTTAATATGTACAACCCTTCTCTTTGTCATCCTGGGTCGTGAGTACATGTAGTATGTTAAAAGCATTAGCATCGCATAGGACGTCTGGCGAATATAAGTCGTCAATATTGAATAGGTCATACTCAAATGGCACATATTTTTGTGTAGGATTCTAGTTCTCATATGTTATATACGTAGATTTAACTGTGTTCAGTACACGTATCGATACTATAAACAGTGATTCAATGGAAACATGTTTAAACAACAGGTTCTGACACTTGTTCCTGTTTATGAAACTGGTACTGCTCATAACACCCATGGATATTTATCAAATGAGATCTACATTACAGTGCGCATGATTGTAAAAGTGACCATAACGTTGAGCAGCCTACATTCGGAAACATCGAAACCCGAATATTTCTGCGATTTATTATTGTAATGCTGTGCTAGAAGCTAAGTGTACCCTCCTTCGCAACGATTTCTTTAACTACTATCACATTCATACAGTGCTTGACAAGTGCATAACCAGAAAATTTCATTATCAGTTTATATTGTTTTACTTTTTTGAATATGATATGAACCTATTACATGTATTCCAATCGTTTAGTGTTGTGCATGTTGATGTAATAGATATCAGCCGAAAACTATCGAATATGTCAGATATTGAAGTATCTTACATATTGGACAGTTTGAGTTTGATGTTGCTTAAATTACTGCTCGATACCTGCTGTCTAATATGTTCGGCGACTGTTACAAGCTTTTTATACGTTTTATAATGGACGGTGTAAATATGATATACGGCTCTGGGCGAAATATAGTACAAATGTAATGTATTCACGATACGGTACAGTCACTGTAACAACACTAGACAGATACACAATAACTACTTACAGTTACAATACATAGGATTGACAAGGTGAGAGCATGAACATCCGGACTGTATATAAATCAAACAGTTAAACTATCCTCCCATTCATAATATTATACTTTTATTTTAAACTTTTTCTATTCTCCTGAGATCGGTAGTAAACGACATAGGAGTTGGACAGCCAATGAACACATGTTTTGGTAGATATTGACCAATAGACATAGAGTACAAAATAACGGTATACTCAACTTATTTTAAATGCATTATACAAGGTTAGAAAATCGTACAATCAAAGTCGATACAGACCGCGCACACGAGTTAATGTTCTATTGTGTTCCAATTTTGATAATTCGTATGATAAATAATATATAAGACATTATGACGAGTGAGAAATAACCGATTTATTTTTTAAATAAATGAATGCTATCAAATGCAAAATTAGCTTTGAAATCATGCATACCACTTGAAATAAAACTCGAAAAACTTAAAATTTAGAAGCATAACTGTACGTATTCTAATTGTTGCTGTTCTACCCCAAACCCACAATCCTTATTTTCTCTTTATTGTGTATTTTTAGTACGGATGTGTGCGGCATGGTTTTTATAACCTATGTGTATTTTATGTATTATTACCATGTAGATGTACATTTATACTGAAATAAATATATCTATCTATCTACTCAAAGTACATATTGTAATACATGGGTCACTCACTACCCAGCCGATGATTGAACATTGCAAAATCCTTATCAAAGTAAGGAATGACTATACACTATTCAGATCAACTGACATTTTCAAACTCGAGACTACTGTTGTCCATCACCAACAGGGGAACAAAAGACAGAGAATGTGTATTCAGCATTAAAGACAAATCATTACTACAAATCAAAACAAAATAGATAATTGGCTTTGAGCGCAGAAGAATGGCCCATTGGAGACAGAAATCACAATTCAATTTTTTACATGAGAACATTGTTTAATTATTTGCAGCCTTAAGATACTTTTTGAAAGGAAGCTGTGCTGTGTAGTTTTCAAGTATGGCGTTTTGAAAATACACCGTACCATGTGTATGGGTTGTCAGGTTTTATAGACGGTAATGTCGTGACACACCCATAATTAGCGGTGCTAATTCTAAAGAATCGGAATATTGTCGAAGTTTTATAATGAATTAACAAAAGTTTTTGAAGATAATTTACATTCATGAACGGATGTAGATGTGTATTCATGTAATTTGTTTTCAATTTGGACTTGCTTGCAACGCCTATATCAATTAAACGGTTAAAGGTAGATAGTCTTCTTTTTTTAACAAAAACACACTCAGAAATAATATTGAACAAGGCAGGTTGATGCCTTCATATAGACATACTAAAAATACTGCATTATAACATTTCCGGAATTTCAAAACAGAAACTGATATTTCCTATATGCATGCACAAACGTCGTGATAGAAACTCCTGTATCGGACTCGTGTATTTGTGTATTAAGGAACAGGACTGTGTACTAACTGTATGTAGGCATTTTCTTATGTTTACGACAAGGCTAATTTTAACAAAGACCTTCAATATGTTTGCCTTTAAAAATACAGAAAATAATCGCTAAATTATTACAATTCGTGGTTTAATGTTAGATTCGATGTTAGAGCGATACCTGAATTCAAATATCAACCAACATTTAACACAGCAGTACTTTTCCTTTTGCATATCGCACTGCAAAACTTCCTTGTTTGAAACGACCACAAATATGTTGGTGTCTTATACGGTAATGCGAACGTACTCGAATTACATAAAATCCCCAATCCCCAAACAGTTTGAAATGCAATTCTATTTACATGTAAAATGAAATATTTGGAATGAAATAAAATGTATTTGATGGGGAATATAAAACAACTTGAAAACAAATGCTCGCAATGAACTAAATAAAACATTTTCAATATTTAAAACAAAATTTTCATATCATACCGAGGAATCTTCATCATCAGATTAGCCGATAGTTATCGATGTGAGTGTGGCTAATAAGTGGGCATGGTGGTCGGAAACACTCGGATGCCTCCGTGATTTACCGATTTATGATATGAGTTCATGATCGTTATCGTTCGCGACTTAATTAGCCACCCCACTGTGTTTAGCCCACATGATGAAATTGCTCCGGGCAGTACTATTTTATCAGAATGTATAATTATACATTAATGATACTTATTGTAGCCTCTTTCGAAAAAAATATATTGAATTATGAATAGAACAGAACCACCGGGGAGTATCACGTGGTCTCCATCGTACATTTGCCTATAAGATGGCTGAACATTCCTTCAAAATCCCAAAATGTGATTAGTACTGATGATTACCGATATGATAGAATCTTTAGAATAGGTGCAGAGTACCCGCATTGTGAGACAAGTTACTCATGTGCAGCTCCTTTCCGTTTTTCCGAGGTTTAACTAGTTTGATTAATCTGAAACTTGATACACATTTTATTTGTTGTTCGGACATTGTCCGGAAATGTATGTTATTTGGGTATTTAAGAACAAAAATCTGGTATATTATATACATTTCTACAAAATATTGATTCAATTTGCGAATGTAGTATGTCGGTTTTTAACAAACGTTATTGATATATTTTTAAACGAGTACATTGTCCGACCAAAATATTTATGAGTACACTGTCCGAACGATTTTTTTCAATGATCCTATTGGTGACGTGAAAACTTATTTTCACTTTCTTATATGAAATTCTTCGTGCTTAGAACATCTCTTCTATATGATATGTTTTCTTAAAACCACTACATTTCAACACCAGATTTAATGTACAGTGGAGACTCCCAAATCCAAACACCCTTCGGACAAACTATAAAGATCGGATTAGAGGAGATTCCGGACAGGAGAAGATTTCTCCATTGAATGTCCGTAAATTCGCTAGATGACGTTCGCGTTAACGCGACGTAATATATAATGTCTGAATAAATTATTTTACTCCTCTTTGCCGAGCTAAAGTATTTTACATAAATTATGTAACATGGAAATTGAATTCAAAAGCATAAGTTTTATGAGACTAACATATTTGTGCTCCTTTCATACATAGAAGATGTGCAGTGTGATATGCAAAATTCATGCCATCTATATGTAAATTATCGTTATAAAATTTGTTTGTTCATTATAGAACTTTGAAAATCTCTTTCAATGAACATTCAACACATCAAATGATTTTAAACATAGCTGCACTTAAATGTGGGTGTTACAATACGGGTACTCTGCGCCTATTCTAAAGATCCTACCATATCGTTGACCGTCCAAACGCAACACATTTTGGGGTCGAGCCGACCGAATTTTCAGCCATCTTGTACGGCAAATGTACTATAGAGACCACGTGATACTCCCCGGTGAGAACTTAAAGCGATTACAGCTCATCATCGTTTGCAAATATGTACACAAATACATCATCATGTGAGGTGAAATACAGATATTAATGAATAACATCAATAGCATTGTAATATTTGTTTTTAAATTACATATTTCATACATAAAGATGAGTATTACAAGTGATTGTATAAACAGATAATAACAGAACAAAAGAAATGGGAATAAACTCAACTAATTCTAAATGAAGAATAAGTCTGCCTTTATTATAAATGTCACTTATCTATATGCACACTTTTTGGTTGCGGCTTAATGGCGTAAACTATAGTACAGTTTCTGTAAATTGTTATAGAAAGCGAAATCTAAATAACATAAAGTGATAGCTAATTATGAACATTATAGAAATATCTTAATACTAATCATAATTAATCAAATTTACTAAAAAACGTGGATAATAATTAGTCAATAACGCCAGTTCTTGAAAATTAATAATGATTTGATATATGTAGATCAGTTTCGGTCTAATGTGTTATCAATTAATTTATCAATATACAGGAAAATTTCAGTGTAGATTCTAAATGTTTTCACAATGTTAGTCTAAGTTTTTTTTCATTTATGAGAATTACGGTGTAAAGGTTTTACTTTCTTTAAGAAAATGGCATATATTTTGCAGGATCAACCTTGTCCACAGTAGTTGATCCTTTGTGAGTATCGGACATTGTGATGATAAAAGCTCGCATTGAGGTTCGCTCTGATGAGCTAAAACACGTCTTCTAGGACGACATAACCGAACGTTATTCATTGAATAATTAATGACCATCATTGCCAGGTTTTGTCATGCAATATGTAATGCAATTCTCATTTTATGGAGCTGAAACAAAAACTTAAAAACATGTCATCTTTGTCAAAATAGGAAGTAAAAATAGTGTCACGCTTTATATTTCTGAAATCATGACGACGCACATATTTACACAAAAATGTGGATATTCAGTATCAATTATGTCTTTGTCAGCATTTCAGGTACGCCATTAAAGCTGTTTATTTTAAGTTATTTTTTAACTGACTGTGAGGGAAATAACCGATATTAATCTCCCCACACACTGAACCAAAAAAGAAACTTTCGAAAGTAGATACAAACAAGTTCAAGGTTAACTGTGACATGTAAACACGTACATGCAGTAGTATATATGGATTAACCTTGTACTCGTACTTAGCAAAATCGGTCAGATAATCACCTGATGTAAAACAAGGTCAGCTTCTTCGGCCAAAATGTATTTCCAAGTGCACGCACAGGGTGTGCATATACGGTCCACATGTAGAAAAGATTTTCACTGAATTTCAATGCCGCGGAGTCCAAACAAATTACGGAAAAGGGCCTTCGGGATGCTGGAGGCAGAAATTCTGCGTTATGCTGACTGTTGCATACTGCAGATGATTCCTTTCGGGGCGGAGGGTCCGTTATGGGGTGGGCCGGTATTGGTTATGGATATCCCACTTGTGGTCATTGAGGGCTATTTAAATGCTCGTTTCTACAGGAAGAATATCCTAGCGCCACACGTTATCCCCCTTCTACACACTCATGGCGTCATTTCAACATTTCAGAAAGACAACAGTAGAGCCCCCATCGCTCGTGATAACATTCGGTTTTTACAAACTAACAACATCGATTTCGTAAGCAACTGGCCCTCAAAAAGCTCGGATTTTAATCCGATAGAACATCGTTGGGACAATCTTTATAGATGTTAACGGCGACGCCCAAATCCACCCGGTAACGTCAATGAGCTCCGAGATGCTTTTCTTGAAGAGTGGAATAATATCCTTCAAGATTCAGTTGTTACAAGGAACACCACATACACAAGACAATGGCTTAATCAAATCTTACGTAAATAACCATTAAAACAAATTCATTTCAACCTCAATACGTTTGTAACCTTGATGCGGATGATTGGTTAACTCTTCGTGAAGTTTATACATTTGTTTACGAAAACTAAAAAATACATACGTGTATGTATGACACAAACCGTTTAAACCACCGGGTTTCATTTGAAAGATAAATTATTCATGCTTAGAATTAATTGTATTTCATGGATATAGTTCGATATTTGAAGCGCGATTTCGACCGCGGAAAAAGGTCTGATGTGAATAGCATTTGAGTCCTTGTAGTATGTAGTAAAACCTCACTAAAAGACCACCTGAATATTATGAATCCATCAAAAGACCTCCTGGTCTGATTATCGAGATTTTACTGTGTATTCATATACAATAAAACCTCGATAATACAACCACCCATGGGGCCATTCACAAATGGTCTTAATATTGAGGTGATCTTAATATTGAAGTTGAATAAAGAGCACAACAGTGAAAATGGACTTGAAAATTGTAGTCTTAATATTTAGATGGTGTTAATATTGAGGTTGAATAAAGAGCAAAACAGTGAAAATGGACTTGAAAATTGTGATATGAATATTGAGGTGGTCTTATTATTCAGGTGGTCTTTAGGTGAGGTTTTACTGTACTATAGAAATGACATTCTCCTGGACGGGAGGGTTAGTGGATTGCTAGAGCCCTGCGTATATGGTTTTTACAATGTTGACGTCATGTTTTCCCCCAGTTTTAAATTGTAATTTTGTCCTATTTGCTGTCTGTCCGAACGTACTGAAACATTCAACGTGATCTTGTTATCTCTTCATAGTCGGTCAGTTGCTTTGTTTCTCCCCATCTTCTTATATCATGACGATATCGCAGGTAACAAGACATTCATACATAATGTTAGTTATACAAGCGTGTGAAAAAGATTGCCCTAATACATAGCTACGAATCGTATGCGTAATATATGCCCCGGGGTACTGATATTTACTATGATGAAGTAAAAATACAATCATATGTATGGTATTTTGCGTACATTTATTTCATTATACCGTCAGTTATCACGTTACTTTGAAAATATGTTGTTAAATTTACGCATAAGTTTTCCATTGAAATACATCACATGCATCGCTGAATTGAAATAAACGAATCTAAAATATCTCGTACGATCACTGTAACAAAAACTTTCCCATCTGCAGACAAGGAAGATTAATCAAAGGACTGAGAGTCCTGAAAACCAGCGCGTTGTAACCAAATATATGCGAATAATAGGTGGAAAATAGTGTACTGTAAAGGAACTGTGAGGCATGAACTAAGAGTGCATTTACATGGCGTTTCGTGGACAAGTAACGTTCACTAAGGCAGAATTTCAAAGGTAGAAAAAGGACGAGTCCAGGCTGTTTTGGACGTGCTTACCTATCTGTCTTGGACTTATTAATTATTGTAATTTTGCCATTCTTAGAAGAAAGCTTATAAGTTTAACAGCTGTCAATTTCAACATCTGTTACGCATTCAGAACTTTTTCTGAAATAATGTAGTCAACTTCGTGGATCTTAGGTCAATCTGTGTTCAAAAACTTGGTTATAGCCATATTGGAAAAATATGTGTTATTTTCCAGTGATGTTGGGACATAGCTTGCCGATTTTTGAACGGAACCAATATGTTACTTGTATATAGATACATACATCTTAGTTTTGTTTTAATGGCATCCAAATAATCCAAACGATGAATCTGGTATGAACATTAATTGTTAACAGTCAGACGCACAATGCACACCACTCTTCATTTTTACATGTTTAAAGCTACAGACATAATGGTGATTTGAACAAAGAATCTTTCCGATGTCATTGCCTCCCACTGCTGACTTAAGTTGGAAAGCTATCAGTCGCTTGCAGTGAAACTAAGGAATGCACTAGTTATGTAGACCAGGTAGATCGTGTATAGACTGACAACACCTTTAAATGACCAAAGTTGTTGATTATTAAACCCAACAGTACTTAACCAAACGTTACAGATTCATGCACTGAGCCAACTAAATATAACCACAGGTGAAGTAACCTTGCTGCACTAGTTCTGCTTACAGTTTTGAGTGGTAAATATTTAGATCAATACAATATTGCATTGAGATGCAGCCAACTTGTTATCATTTTATTGTAGCATTCCTTGGTAATCTAAACATGTAATATCCACAATAACATAAACTGGCATGGCCAACGCAGTTGGTAACGCGCTTGACTATCCGTCCGTAGGTCCTGGGTTTGATCCTTGGTCGTACCTACTCTGGTCAGTGCTGATTTTGATCTTCCCAAGGTAATCTGCATCATACCACTTATTCGAGTGAGAAAGCTGTCAGTTGCTTGCAATGAAACTGAGGAAGCACCCGTTATCGAGCCAAGGTAGATCATGTATAGGCTGGCAATGCCTATAATGACCGAACCTGTTGACAAGGTCGTAAACCCGACAAAACCCAAACACACATATAATAAGGCTATTTTTTTACTGCATATCGGCAGTAACAAGATGTTTGTAAAACATTATGCCCCCCTGTGACCTTTGACCCCAAAAGCGATAGGGTTCCTCTGCTACCCAAGATGAATGCATGGACCAAGTTTGAGTATGATAGGTCAAGGGGTTCTCGAGTTATAAATCGGAAACGGTTTGAGAACAACTGACCCCTGTGACCTTCATCTTTTGAGCCTGTGACCCAAAAATCAAAAGGGTTCCTCTGCTACCCAAGATGAATGTATGGACCGTGTTTGGGTACGATAGGTCAGGGGGTTCATGAGTTATTGATAAGAAACTAAAAGGTTATGGACAGAACAACCGACATACCGACCGACCGACATGTGCAAAACAATATGCCCTCTACTTCGGGAGGGGCATAAAAAGTTTGAGAGACTTGACAAACATGATGGCTTAAAAACAAGAACATTCGAATATTCTACAAAGGAAAATGCAACACAATTGTGTAGAATTTCAAAAATTTAATAAAAATAAATGAGATCATGAATAAAGTAACACAGAATACACACTAAACAACAATATATAATTCCAACATCTACAATATATACCTCCCTTGTTCTTGTTTAGCCCTTATAGGGGTATTTTCCATATACAAGATAATTGAGAAAATACCAAAAAATGTGACAACCACTTTTTCATCAACTTTAAAATACTGAGCCAACTGTCCACATCAGCGTAATGTACAAGTTATTTTTATATACGATTAGTTTATCATCCTTACAATTATGTTCCCTATACACTTTAAGGAATTTTGCCTATAGATCAATATGGCTGAAAATTGTATCATGAACATGGGAGGTAAATATGGGAACTATCTATTACAAATGCTTCATAAATTTGTCCAATAAATGATGATGACTAGTGGTACAATATGAAACTATACATATAATAAAGATACAAAGTGTATCTAAAATCTTGTTACTGTAAAATATGTTTTGGGGTTTTATGCTATACATTCAATACTTGTAAAGAAATGGATGACATACTTTATGCTGTGTATTTTAAAGAACAGAGCATACTAATGTAACGGTTTGTGGTGTATAGAAAGACTTCTTTATGGAGAGCAAGTATCATGTATAAAGACAAATTGCCTAAATGCACGAGCATATGCGTTTAAAGCACTTAATAAAGGGCTTGGACAATAGCACAAATCAATTGTGATGAGAACATGAAAGGCAAGGAAAACATACAGTATATACATATGTAATAACACAGCCATTAGTCTTCTTTATAATAATCTACATTAATTGAAGGATACAAAATTTGGTGTGTTCAGCAAATAGACACCTTAAAGTTTCCTATTGCTACACATTATGAATACTTCCAAAGTCACAGCCATATGACACTGGTGGTTAAGTCCTGGCTTACTTTCCACATAAAATCTATAAACATTAGTATTTAATGATATAATTGAAAGCATAATATGTTAGCCATGACACATAATTATAGGGTGTACATATGAGAAGCGCCATGAGAAACCCGGCCTAGGAACCTTATTTTATTTCTTTACAATTCTAAATGTTTGAGCCTTTAAAAATAAGGACTCAGAAATCTTTTTGCCACTGTTAAGGCATATAACATGATTACAATGACGACGAAATGTGACGTTTCGGACGTCAGTTCACTGATGTCCTTAAACCTAATTATCACAGTGCACACCACATATATATAAATATCGAAACATGTATCGGAAAACATGTAAACATATGTAGGAAAAGTGGCTCCGTCCCCTGGCAGTAATGTTTTATGAATAAAAATAGTATACACAGTTTTTGTAGAAGATCACCTATTGATCATTCAGGTGAAATTATATCGAAATAGGGCCTGTATTTTTTTGTCAAGTAGACTTTTGAAGTTAAAGCTAAAATACATATATAAAAGGTGGCTTTGCCCCTGGTCGCCATGTTTTTTTATGAATCTAAGTAAATGTACATGTAATTTGTACAATCTTGGTAAAAGGTCACCTCTTCCTAATGACCATCTGTGTGAAGTTGTATCAAAATTTGGACCTGTAATTTTGTATAGAAAATTTCCATTATATACATACAGGAAAAATGGCACAGTCCCCTGGTAGTCATGGTTTTTTATGAATCCGAAAAATTTGAACAATTTTGGTAGCCAGTCAAACAAGTACATTTGTATAAAGTTATATCAAAAATGGGTCACAACATATCAACAAGAGGATTTTTCGAAGTTTCAACTTCATACATATAGGAAAATAGACTCCATCCCTGGTGGCCAAGTTTTTATGACGAATCCAAACCCCTCGTATTTTGTAGTGTCACCCTAGTAACATTTCGCTTAAATTTTGTGGTATTCCACGAAGTGGTTTCAGACGATTTGTTTTTAGAAGCAAAACAGGAAGTCAGCAATTGACAGTACATGAACATTTATGAAAAAATAATCTATAAGAAAAGTAAAGAAAAAAAGTATAACACAATATACTGCAAACAGTACATTGTATACATTACAAAATAAAACTATGGTAGCTCTATACTTTTGAATCAAGAAAACCGAAATCTTCCAATCTGTGCACAGATACCCAATTTCCAAATAATACTCTTACAAAATGTAAAAGATAAAAATATTCAGTTAATTTCTACAACAAACAATATGTGTATTCATCTAAGGTAATGTTCATGATGTCACTACCATTACGTGTAATGACCAGGGAAGGGGGTCCATCTGCTGTCATCATCACAATGTTGACGGGCCATTGTTGCTGACAGCAGTAGCCAGCACCTGCTTGCACTGCACCAAGATGATGCTGTCATTGTCAATCAGTAGCTCTTTGTCGGCCTCCTCAACAGAAACACCAACAAGTACAACCTTTGTAACAGCAGTTTGTGTATCAGTCTTCTGCAATTAACAAAATGTCAAGGATTATAACCAACAAAATATATTGCTGAAGAACATTAAAAGCTATAAATCAAGTCCCCTACTGTATTTTGTAACATATATTAGTATGAGCTGCATATAAATGGGATTTCTGGCAAAATAGTTCTATTTTCTGGTTTTCACTGTTTCCAAAATTGAGCAATCTCCAACCTTTCCCAAGGTACCGATTCCATAACATTTTACAAAATACTTTTCATCGCCATGATCTGACAAACACACGCATATTTTTTATTTGATATTGAGTGATGCTTATATCTTGTGAACTTCCAAGGTAATTTCTTATAATTATTATATTATTACTTTCCTTTATTTTTACATAAAGGTTATAACTTTATGGCATAATTATAATAATAAAACGTTCATCATTTTTCCCAATTTGTCTTTGCCAACAGGTGTGTTAGCATACCATACATTACTTCTAGGAGATTTAATATCCTGCAGATAAAATCTGGACTCTGGATTAAGTTGTCCTTCTGGTCTATGGTCTCTATAAGCTTTATAGGCTGTTACTGGACAATAAGGGTTGTCTTTCTTCTCGAACATCTTGGGAGTTACTTTCCTTATATCTGTAGATTTTGCACCACTTCTGGTCTTTGTTCTACGCTCTAAAAACAGAACAAACAAAATCAGATATATCTAAGGTTTACTGATTGAATAAAATTGTAATTTACTTTTCTGTATTAAAAGTAGTTCATGGAATTAAAGCAATTATCTTTAATCAAATGTGTCATAAGCAGGCACCTGGGTAGAACCATAAACCTTTCAAGACTAGCTCGATAGATTCCTCTCAAGACAAAATTAAGTATCTTCAGAATTCGAACCAACTGTAATTTTTAGCCACTTGGTTAACCCTAGGTTAAACAAGGTTTTAGGAACTATAATGATTATAATAATAAAGATAATACCATGGAATTCTAAGTATTCTCTTCCTTCAGATGTTTTTTTCAGCTTGATGTCTCCCCAGAGTAGGTTCACATGGTCTTGTCGACCTCGAAGACCGAAGTAAACTCCATTATTTAACCAAACGGTGTAAAGTAACTGCTCAGGGTTACCTGTAAAGATATGAAGTCATAACAATTTATTTTAAAGAATATTGTATTGACAATGTATTTTACTGGTAATAACGACTTATACATTAAAGTTAATCGACAGAGAAACCTTACTACCTTAAACATTTAAATATTGATTAGGTTCTACTTATTATATATTTATTTTTGTTTTATATAAATTTGAATAAAAACACATGCTCTCAGAGTCTCCTAGTAATATATGAAATATGTTGTATTGTCTTGTTATTACCTTTTTTTTCTTTTGAAATTTTTATAGCAATTTATTTGCATACAGCATAAAGATGTGTATTAAATATAATAGTTACCAGTTCCAATCAGGCCCTGCTCCTGAAGATTTTGTATTTCTACACAGGACAAAGGTTCTGCCTTTCTACTTTTGTTTCCCTTTCCTTCAGCTTTCAGGTGTTTTCTTTTAGCTTCCAGTACACGGTTAGAATGTGAAAATGTACCATCACGTTTAATGCTGAATGTTACTCCCTTGTCTTTTAGATGTCTGTCAATACTATTCTGGAATCCTGTAATGGTATCCGGCTCATAATCTGTGCCATCTTTCTTGCAAACAGCTGAGAAAAAGATAAGATTGAACTATAATTAATAAATTATACATGAAAAAAAACAAAACATATACAGTATGGTAACGAATTGGAATTTATGTAAATCAACTGAAAAGTTCACATGACTGTCATGACATTTGTTTTATATTATAATTACAATAACCATACACTTATGATACAGTGTAACAGGGTGATAAAAATGTGACTGACCGGGGTTCGAAACCGGGCCCTTCGCTTACAGGGCGAATGCTATATCGACTGAGCTATCCGGCCGCTTACACAAGTTTCTCCCCTATTTGTAATTATATCCTATAATCACACACTACTACAGCTCGTTTAACTGGGTCAGCAGTGTTGTTGTACTTTTAAAATGAACTTGCTCGATTTAAAGGTTGGTTCAGGACTATGGATATGCGATATATCTTTCGAACTGTTTATTTAATACGCTAATCTCCCTTCCATTTGAAACCGCCCATGTTTATAAACACGTGTGTTTACTTTACGGACTGTACATCCGAACGTATCCCCAATCCGGGTTTTCCTCCACTAGTGGCACTACACTGTGATCTCCATCCACAAGACCAAACACATTTTGGATACACTCACGATTGTCAATTATACTGTCTAAAGTCAATATATCGTCTGCCAGCTGTTGCAGTACGCGCTCGCCTTCATTCATTGTAGCGTAGACCTATTTAGAATTTCAAGGGTAGGTCGTCTGGCGAAAACAATGATCAGGATATTAGCCGTCCAACCCGTTCTTTATTCCGCGTACTTCCCTGGATACCTTACTTCCCCTTGATCTTGATTGATTTGTAGTGTTACCTTTGAAAATGGGCTTCTAGGTATATTTAAAAAGAATCAGCATTCCGAATTTTCCTATTCAAAATGGCTTCGATTTTTTTTCTACGGATAGCGTTGGATTCATAATGGCCGAGTTGAACAACCAATCAGAATGTCCAAATCTCATAATGGCCGAGTTGTTTTCATAATGGCCGTGTTTTTTCGTAATGGCCGAGTTCTCTCTCTATAATGTCGTAAGAAACTTTATATCGGCCCTGAATTGATAGTGTTAACGCGCCTAATATTGCTTAGTTAATTAATAAATATTTTATAATGATATGAAGATTCTTTATAAAATATTTTAGAAGTACATGTATTTTTATTTGTCATTTAATATCATGATGACCAAAAAAAAATTGTAAAGGAAAATACTCAAAACGTGTTGTTTGTTGGGGTAGATCTATCATGTAATTTCTTTTATAAATCATATTGTACTACAATTTTCTAATGAATAAGTGTTTACAATGGAATTGAACTGGATAAATATAACTATTCATATTTCCGTAATATGCAATGATACCATAAAATAAAAAGATTTTAAACAACTTAATTAATCATTTACCTATATATAATGGTGTGAAAAACCTATTTCAAAGTTAGTCCTAAATCTTTGTCAGAATATAATTAATGTGTTAAAGATGTTGGAAATTGTATTCAATCAAACCTGAATATTTATCATAAATACACGGAATAGAATTGAATATCCTAAATACCTATAATCAGCATGTGCTGTTCTTTGAACATTAAAGTTAAAAGTTTCAATTAAAGGTTATCAATTGTTCTTAAAGAAGTTTATTTTTTACAATTTCTGCAAACTGTGGTTGTAACCAATATAAAAGAGCATTTCAGACATCATAGTTCTTACATACATACATAAATTATAGTGTTATTAGATTATATAGTACATCTACATGTATTTCACTGAATTTTATACTTAACTATAAGACATAAGATTATTAATTGTGTTAGATTTTAATTTTTTATAAGTGTTCAAATTGTTAATATTTATAGCCCATCTGTTAATGTATATACAAATGAAGTAAACTAACAAAATATGGTTATATTGAAATTGTGTTTTTACAGTGGCTTGTAGAATCCCAAAAGAACTTTGACATTTTGTGTTCTACTTGTGATAGACTATGATTAAAGTATGAAAATATCAGAACTGAAATTTCTTTGTTTTATGCTTTATAACAATATTATGTTAGTGTATGAATTACAAAATAGATGTTTGGTTAATGGTGATGTGTATACATATGGTGAGCTTTATTAGTGAATTTATATAACTTGGTGAATGCACTAAAAAATTTACACTTGATTCATGATGAGATGTACACATGCTGAGTTTATGTTCCGTTATCCTGAGTTTATGTTCCGTTATCCTGAGTTTATGTTTATGATTTAAGATCTCATAATAAAAATACAAAGTTTATCCAGGTAGCTTTGTTATGTCTTCATTTATTTTATACACTGGGTCTTTCCTAAGGGAAAATAAATGGTACAAAGTGAACTAAAATGTGTCATATACCTATTCAGTGCATTTCACCCCTGCCAGATCCTGTTTATTGCCTTTGTCCAGTATAATAAAATAACAGTTTGCAAAAGGTTATTCACACATTTGACTCAGTGCAATGCAGGTTTAATGTTTTCTTTTACATGTATAGTTCACTCCGCCTCTTCCTGTGTCTTACATCCAATGAGCATCCAGAATTGTTCAAATTTTTGGCCAACTTATCCATTTATTATGGCATTTCACACAATATCTATTAAGTGATATCATTAAGTTAATCTGGTAAGTGATCAATATGGAGCTAACTATAAGCTGGTTATAACTCACATATTAGAATTATAAACAAATGAAGTGCTGCGATTGCAGACGCTCCCTTGCACATAATTTGCTTATAATTCCAATATACAATACAATATACAATACAAATAATTTATTGCATTAAAACATGACATGTTTCATAGCAACATAATATACATTATAACAAAACACATATATGAGGTATAACCTATACTTATATAAGTTAACACATTGTTCACATTAATATGAATAAAAGGAAATTAAATATTTGAGATAATAGCAAGAGATTACAATAAAATTGATATTCTTTTATAAATATATAATCATGATAAGTTTTATTTTTTAAAACAATCACAACAAGCTTGAAATTAAATAATAAATATCTATATATATTATGTATAGCAGAAGATTGAATACCAAAACATACAAATGAAAACATGCCACCCTCAGCATTCAAGTAAAAATTGTTTTCATCATAACACCTTTCCATAAATCTGTTCCACCTTCCTTTTTATTAAATATATAAATATAAGGGTGGAAACAGTAGTGTGGAGGAAACATCTAGGGGAGGAAATGACTTGTGGGGAAAACAATTGGATACCGGGCAAATTAGGTCAGAATAAGTAGGGTAACATGTGTGTAATAATAAGTATTGAAATAACAATGTATCGACTAAAAATAATACCATTCTTACTTATTAAGAGTACATGCTGCATGTGAACCTTTTCTGAGGGCAAATCGGGAGATTGAGACTCAAAACGAGAGATTTTTTTGTGTGGCTGAAATTTTGTAAATATCATGTCTTCAACCGTATCATAAGCTGTTAATAGCTATATTTTGCGAATTAACTCGTAATCTGGGGATCATCCGATTAATAGAGTCGCCAATTAACAATTTTATTACCGATTGTCATATCTGAATACAGCAGAAACGAGTAATAAACAACATGACAAGCGCGAGTCGTTTTGTATTCTGATCCGTGTCACCAAGCGCTTGATTCCATGATTACGGACTGGTATTCAGATTTTACTCTTTCGGCTATCAGTTTGACAAGCAATTTCAACGAGCCAGTCGGGAATGAACACTAAAAATACGCCATCATAAAAATTCACGATGTTTACTTTAAAAATCAGCTGTCAAAACCCTAGACTTCACATACATGTATGCAGTGATGATGCAATAAATATTAAAGTTGCAGAAAGAGCCCCGGGCGACCGATTTCAATTTTAAGAATGCACACTATATAAGTAAAGGTGGGAGAGGCGGAGTTACATCTGTAAGGGCGGGACTTAGCTGTATGATTCCCGACGATGTAATGATATTTTACGCCTTCGATTTACGACAAATTGATGCATCAATAAATGCGATAATTATCCTAGGCTATAACTCTTAAACATCCACGTGTATAATATAAAATACCAGACTAATTAAATAGAACAGACACTTACCGTTGAATTTTCTTGCATCGGCGAGTGATAACGACTGACTTTTCGAGCTGTGAAGGTCACGGAAGCTCGATTCATACGCACGTACTAATAACAAATCAACATTTTAGAAATATGAGGAATATAGTAAAGAATATTTTCTATACAAAACAAAGCAAAATGCCGATGTGTTATCTTATATCGGGTGTTTCATCATCGAAATCGTCGGACTATTTCTTGTTGTTTTGGTTTTTTTCCTGGAGTTGTGGGGTCACCGTCAAAACGGGTATATTCATACGCACACAAAACTACATCAACGTTCCCGAACATACAATACAATAATTTAATTATAAAAGTATATTGAGAATGGACTATTTTCTAAACAAAACAAAGCAAAAAGCCTTTGTGTTATCTTATACCGCGTGTAGTATCATCGAAATCGTCGGACTATTTAACTTTTTTTCTTGAGTTGTGCGGTTGGAGTGAAAACCGGACTATTTAGGGTGGCAGTGTTCGAAAACTGTATGAGTACTAAAACCAGGCGCGCTTAGGCGCGCTGGTTAAAAATGATTGGATCACAAACGAGGAAGTTTTTCCGTCCAAATTGTTTACATTCTTTAGAAGGGATGTATGACTCAAATAAGATGTTTTTATTTCTCGCGAGGCTCAAAATACCCGACCAGATTTCTATCACCAATCTTATTACTGTAATTGTATACTGAGAAGTTTTAAAATTGTTATTAACTGCAGACAAGATGTCTAAACGTTTGTCAACATTTTGCAGTTTAGTTTAGTACGTGTAATATGTTATTGCAATAATTTTTTACAAAGGGATTGGGCACAAGTTATCAAAGCATTGTAGAAACCCTCTCCCATGATATTTACAAAATCCTGGCAAATGGAAAGTACATGATACATTTGTATTACAAATACAAATCAGTAAATTTGTGTTTAAACAGAAACAACAGTAAATAATAAGAAAAAAAAATGATTATTTACAACGGATGCGAACGATATAGTAAGCCCAGACGTGTGCATATCATAACGTATACCCACGCTAATCAATACATACAACTACATAACAGTGTGCAGCGCAAACAATTGAGTTATTTTGAGAGCTATCGCAAACTATTAGCTACACAATTGCAAGCTAAAATCCATCAACTATAAGCAATATGTTAAACACAATAAAGTTGCAAGCTTATAGAACAGAAACGAATAATTTATTAGTAACTGGATTTATGTATAATACTTATCATCCATTGTATAGCTCTACAATTTACAAAACAATAATATTGAGAGTAAGTACATGTACCTTTACATATAAAACAAAGTATTTCGAAAGATTTCAAAACACATGACAAGCGACAGTGATGCAACATAAATAAATATGAAAATATGACGAGTTATAATAGTAATATCATTTCTGCGCGTATCACCGATTTTGTCATTAATAAAGTAGCCTCAATAATGAAGATAATGAATATTAATATTTTACTACTAGTGTCTTCGACACTGGCGGTGTTGTGTAAATCAGATTGTGATGCAGTATCTGGACCCTCGGGATCTCCTGAATGCGTTGCGTTGGATAGATACGAAGGACTTCAGTGGGCGACGTGTTTAACGGATGTTTATATCCGAACATATTCTAAAGACAGACATGAGTGTACTGACCGTACGAGCACATACTGTTATTACCAGTGTATGATGGAGCTGCATACAATAGAATATGGTAGGTCATTTTCAAACTATTGCTCAAACAGTCAAATCGTGTTGAATAATCGACTCGTCTAGGAGGTATGTGAAGTTAGCTGTTTTTTCGAACGTACATCTGAACTAACAACTACTAGCTTTGTATTTGCTACATCATATGCGAATAAACATCTGAACTCACAACTTATAGCTGTGTATTCATTCCATCATATCCGAACTCACATCTAACTTCTGGCTATGTTTTTTTCGAATTAACATCGGAACGAACAACTACTAGCTGTGTATTCGCTCCATCATATTAGTATGCGAATAAACATCGGAACTCACAACTAATAGATGTGCATTCGTTCCATCATATTCGAACTCACATTTAACTTCTGGCAATGACTTTTTCGAATAAACATCTGAACTAACAACTAACAGCTGTGTACTCATTCCATCATATCCGAACTCACATCTAACTTCAAGCAATGTTTTTTCGAATAAACATCTGAACTTACAACTACTAGCTTTGTATTCGCTCCATCATGATATTATGCGAATTAACATCTGAACTCACAACTAATAGCTGTGTATTCATTTAGCCATATCCGAACTCACATTTAACTTCTGGCTATATTTTTCGAATAAACATCTGAACTAACACCTGTGTATTCGCTACATTGTATGCGAATAAACATCTGAACTCACATCTAATAGTTGTGTATTCATTCCATCATATCCGAACTCACATCTAACGTCTGGCTATATTTTTCGAATAAACATTTGAAATCACAACTAACAGCTGTGTATTCGGGAATGAACATCTGAATTAACGACTAACAGCCAACTTCACAGACCTTCGTCTAGGTTTCGAAAATCAGCAATTATGTTTGTCGATTGACTTCCCGGTCTTGTAGCATGTTTTATTATTAATAGAGGAATTAAATGTCTGCATTTGATAAGAATGTTACAGAAGTGTTTCTTTTTAACACAATTAAGGAAAATACCAAGTGTAAAATTGAAATTAAAACTTTCTGTAGATTTGTTATGTTTGTATGAACATTTCTTTATTACATTTATTTAAGTTTATACGGTGCTTTACACTCACAGGTATTGTACATATTGAACAAAACAACACATCATGTCAACTAATATCATATAACTAGTAGGTGTAATGTTCTTACTTCAATGTTTGATTCAGTTTTTATGAAGAATAAAACAATTGAAGGTAGAAAATAATCCGAATCATTGCGTACTAGTATATGTAGATAAAACCCAAACATTCAAATGCTATTATCATTTATGTTTTCCGTTTTAGCATATATATGTACGTATATTACATTATCATGCCAGATGATATATTCGTTCCAATTTGTTTCAAATCGTTCTGTTTTATCCTTTACAGTTGTTATTATTATTTCAATAATCACGTTGAGGTAATTATAAGTTAAAGAATTCCACTTCTGCTACTTTTTGCAAGTGCTAGTGCCATGAATTCTTCTTGCATTTTATTGTTTCTCCCATTTTAATAATGATAAGTATTAAAAAATCACCATTTTCAATATTTTGCATTGTTCTAAAGTTGAGACATTATAATTTTGGAAGTAAAAAAATTGTTCGATGTATAAAATTTATATAAAACACATTCCATCCGTCTGTATTATGTTTGAATTATTCCATATAATTTATTTAGGAAGGTTGCTCATTGTGAATTTAAACATTGATTCGGCACCAGGATGTAGCTATCTCTTTGAGAAATCAAATTTCAGTTTTTCTTTGCACCTATTCACATGTAATATATTTTAACATATTTTCCATATTTTTATTAAACTTTCTCTTTACCCAGCTTGCCTTAATTAAACTAAAAAAATGAAAAATCTAAAATGTTCTATCCTCCTTTTTCCTTATTATGTTTAGAAATCATATTTTGAGGTATTTAATCAGGTTTTTAATCACACAGATTATTAAACATAACATTTTTGTGTATTTTTATTCCGGCTCTGTTCAGCTGTATTAGTTTAAACTGTGAGTGGGTACACTAATTTCGGGAATGCAAATATTTTTTAACTGTAACTTAGCCTAGTAAATACAGTTTCCATCTTCTCCATTTATAGAGAGGATGTTGAAATGTTTCTATGCAATTCAAGTATTTTGTTCGGATTTTATGTGAAGTGTATGCCTAGCGTTGAAGCCTCATTTGAAGTCCAAATGATGTTTTGTTTTACCATGTGTTTTATCAGTATGACGCAAAACCCTATCATTAGAACCGTACATTTTGGTCCATTTAATTTTAATCCGTACACCTGACTGGATTTTTCAAATGCGATGAGATTCGGGAAAGAACTGTCTGTGCCATCTAAGAAAACACTCGCGTCGCAAAGTTTGTTTCATTTCGGTATTTTTAATGTTTAGCCAATTTATGTTTTTATTATGTAGATGTTATACATAGTAGGGTAATCCAACCATGTGCATTCATTAAAACATCGATCGACACAGGTGCTTACGTGCATACAGCGAGACTACTATAGATGTTGACAATAGTATTTCAATGAAACATTAAGTATGCACAGTACTAACGCTTATAATGGCCAAGTTAACCACTTAATTAACTAAACAGTTGTCTGATTATGCGGTTTACATTACGCGATACAATTTTCGATTATGTTACTGTTGTGCTGAGGTTTAGACACCTTTATACACGTATATTATCTTAAGTCAACAACTCACGACAAAATCGTAGTTAAAACGTCGCTAGGCACGTTGATAGCCAGCTGATTACACAGAGTACATAGGGTGGATTATCAACTAAGGTGTGTTTAGCAACCCGCATATCGGCAGTTCATCACTTATGCTCTTATGTAAAACCGAATAACCGCCTAACATAAAGAAGTTCTCAAGAAATAAGTTATTGATAAATGCGCACTTGACGAGGAATTTACTTATGCAGCATTTATCAGTGTAAAACGGATTACATTTTATCTGAACCAGGCGAGGTCGTAAATGACTCAACTTAGTTGTACATAATACAACAGCGTTCCGTTACATAATTTGTTAACCATCCAGAAAATATCTTGAAAATAGTCAAAAGCGTTTGCTGAACATAGTCGTTACTTCGTAATACCCTTATCTACTTATTCCCAAGTACAGGTAGAACATACCTGTAAGACGGGACCGGAGTCGCACAGTTGTCGAACTCACACATCACACTGTTTATCTACGTAACTTTTAACCCCCCCCCCCCCCCTTCCGTTTAAAAAAGAAGTTAAACGTGTGCATTCTTGTTTCATAATGTTCAGAGTTATCAGCAACGCTGTCATTTTCAAGTTTAATAGATAACATGCTAAACAAAATCGTCTTCGTGTATTGTTTCAAAGAGTCTTAATATCTCTATTAAGTCTCTCGTACGAGCCAAACTTAGATATGCGTGATTTTAGTAACTTTATGCTGTAGCTTATTTCAAATTTCAGGTGAGGTGACTGACGACTGCAAATGTAACATGACGGCAACGACAGCCAATCCTGAAACATCTACAATCATACTGAGCTCTTGTTATAGTCCATCCGGAGATGATTGTTCCTGGTATCGTGAGTGCCTAGAGGTATGATACCTGGTACCTATTTAAATTTTAAACAATCAAGCGATTTCCTCTTTCTTATAGTTGGGATGATCATAATATTAAGTGTTATTACTATACGATTTGTGTACGGCAAATGAATCAACATTTGGTTCTGCTTCCAGAAGAGTTAAAAGTCCTAGTATTCTCACATGTTTACAACACTATTCATTGAAGTTACTTTTTTTTACTTTCTCGTTTTAAAAATAAAACATTGTTACAAGTAACAGAACCGGTATTGTTTTAAAAATAAAATATTGTTACATATTACAGAAACGGTATCCATGCAAACAACATGGCGAATCATATGCAATTGATTACGCTGAAAAGTTTTGCAATTTGTATGACGAGCACGCGACACGTTTTGACGCTCAAGGTCAGCGATGGATTAATGCTGTTCGAAAATGCCTTCAGGTGAATCTTGTTCCTATTCTTCGTCCATTTGTGACCATGAGTTGCGAGGAAATAAAACATAAAGCTTTTGAGTCACATCCAGATTGTTATACATCGCCTGGCGCAAATGCGCCATCTATTTGTGACATCGGTGCCAATAATTGGTGGAGCGTGTTTATGACAGTTAAGAGTGCATTGCTTGATGCCCCACTCGAGTCCCTTCGACAGATGGATGAGGTAAGATCAAGATGCGTATTGAGGGATACCCAAAGTGATGTCCAATTTCTCAAAATCGATTTCAGTGGGCGTTACATCAACAACTTCAGACTTGTGTATAAAAACATCGTCGAGTACCTGGCTAATATCAGGAAGTGGTCGGATAAAGGCATTCAGTACTTTGGTTACCCCACTCCAGGCGACGAATCTTCCTTTCCTGTTACTGTTCTTTTAATGCCTGCCATAGAATATGATTTTAACTACAATGGCAATATTGTCCCTAACATAACATCTGAAGTACTAGATGCAGCAAATGCCGTCAAGAATGGTCATGTGGAGTTTAGTTTACCAGGCAATGTACAAGCTAAAACTTTCAGCATCTGCGGCGATAACACCTGTACTTCTACCAGAATGACTGTCGGAGTTCCAACACCGGCGAATTCTACAGAACGTACCAGAATGACTGTCGGAGTTCCAACACCGGCGAATTCTACAGAACGTACCAGAATGACTGTCGGAGTTCCAACACCGGCGAATTCTACAGAACGTACCAGAATGATTGTCGGAGTTCCAACACCGGCGAATTCTGCAGTACGTAGTGATCCCGTCGACACGTTTATGGAGCTGTTATTATATGCAACCTTTCTGTTTGTTATTCTGGGTTGTAAGTAATGAGGAACATCAAGAAGTATGTTAAAGCATTAGCATCGCATAAGACGTATGGCGAATATAAGTCGTCAATATTTAATAGGTCATAAGTTACGAATGGCACATTTTTTGTGTAGGATTCTAGTTCTCATATATAATATACGTTGTTAAACTAGTATGTTCAGTGCGTGTATCGATATTATAAACAGTGTTTCCTTGAAAATGTGTTTAAACCCAACAGGTTCTGACAAATGAGATATGCAATACAGTGTGTATCATTTTAAAAGTGACCATAACGCGGAGCAGCGGAGACTACATTCGAGAACATCAGAACCCGAATATTTCTGCGATTAATTATTGTAATGCTGTGCTTAGAGCTAAGCGTTCAACCCTTCAAAGCAATTCCATTCACTATTATCACCTCCATACGCTGCTTGACAAGTGTACAGCCAGAACATTTCAGTATTAGATATTGTTTTACTTTTCGGAATAAGTCAATGATATGGACCTATTTAACGTATTCCAATCTTTCCGTGATATTCATGTTTATGTTATAGATATCAGTTGAAAACTATTGAATATGTCAGATATTGAAGTGTCTGAAGACATGTCTAACATATTGGACAGTTTGAGTTTTTTAATGTTGCTAAAATTACTGTTCGATACCTGCTGTCTAATATGTTCGGCGATTGGTACAATATTAAGCGTTTTTTACGTTTATTAATGGACGGTATAAATATAATATACGGCTCTGTGTGACATTGTACATCATTGATTGCAAACATGTTCCGATTCCTTATACATATGCCAACTGTCGTGGCAATAGATAAGAATGATGTTTTTTGGGTTGGTGATTGGAGCAAAATATATGTGCTCAAATACAAAACGTAAAAGCAAATTATGTTCTCTGAATTCAAATCAGGTATGTTCAAATGCGTGTGTATCGTTGTTCTGCGTTGCATTGTACATCTCTTTTATTTAATACAATTATAGCAATACATGAGCAGCTACACCTATCAGTTTAGTTGAAATATTTTAATTTAAGTTTGCAGTCACCATAGGATTGATACTTGTAAGTTTTACAATTCTCACTGCATCGTATTTTACGTATATACATATTAAAACGATTTATATGTATTATGAATTTGTAAAACATATACATTAGAGTTGGTAGAGTGTTATAGCGAATGACATAAACAATGAAAATCTGAATTACCCTGTGCTATGTTTGAGATTTACGCCGTTTGTCAACGATATGTAGTGATGAACAGTTGTACAACGTCTAGTTGACGTAACACCCCAGTTACACAGAGCCATCGGTGATTGATCGGTAGTTTTTTAGCCAAATTATGGAGTGAACCGATGACAACGTATTTAACACCGATATCACCTATTGCTCACCTGTTTTCCACCTATCAACTGCTATTGGGGAAAGATAAGTTTTATCGGTGAAAAATTACCGATTGGGATTTTTAAGCATGTTTAAAATTCTCGATCGGTGATAATATTTTACAAATAACCGATTGACAACCTGTTTACAACCGATATCACCGATGAGCCACCGATAAGCAACCGATCAACTAATAATTACCACCGATAGAAACCGATCAACAGCCGATGAGTACTTATGAATACCGATTGGCCACTTACAAATTTAAACCCACCGATGACACGATGGCGGCAATCAATTGATCACAGATTGAATCCCTATTAACCACCGATCAAAACCGACGAAATCCCACATTTTAATTCTCATATTTTTTCTATCGGTCAACTCAACTGCAAAAAAATCATCGGTTCTCATCACTTAAACATATTGTTTTAATAAAAGAACCGACACCAACCTATATCACGAGATATGCAAGCTATTAATCACCGATATCGCCGATCGGACAAAGATAACCAAATATGAATCACCGGCCATATCTGACGGAAAGTGTTTAACCACTGATGACTAGCTATCAAACACTGATTAATCAGCGTTACGCCCGATTAAGCTCCGATTTACAAACGATAAAAACCGATAGTATTTCAGCATTGTTATCGATGAAAACATCCTTATCACCGATCCAACCCCGTTTGAGTTGCTGTCGGTCACCTACCAGCAACCCATGAAATGTTTGTTCACCGATGGCCGTTTACACAGAAAACCAGAACTAAAATCACGCATGACAACCGATCAAAACAGCGAGTAATTTAAAATAAAATGACCGATTGGGGACCGACCGTCTGTATAACTGGGGTGTAACGAGTGTTGCTGTGATACCAACCGGCACAAACCTGTTCTCCCAAAGGAAACTGACAACGTACCCAAATGAAGCAGAAGCGTAGGTCAAGTAAGTCAGATATGTTAAGTTCAGACCTCTAGATTGACAGTCAAGCGATCCGTCGACTGAGGGTTTTATAAACCAAATATAATATCACCATCGCGGAAAATGAAATCAGCTGTACATAATTTCACACATAAGTTCACTAATCAAATACACTTTGCTTACTCCGATTGTGTCGCGCCATTGTCTTATTATGAATTGAAAATTTCACTAAACTCATTAGTTTGCAATCAGACCCGAGCTATTCGTTCTAGGCTGTATTTACATCAAATTTATGGCAGAAGCTTCTGTTCTCGGACAATTAACAATTGGATTATAGTATATTTTGCTATCACATTTAGCATTTCTTTCCCACACATTTGACACCATATCGCCAATAATTAACTGTGTGAAGCATCATTTCCTTTGAGGCAATATTGGGAAACCTATCTGCTAGTGTTTCTAGAGCGTTTGTTAATTCTCAGTTCTGACTCTGATACCATTCAACACATTACTGTCGCAGCCTTTCTGTTATGCGAAACGGAAAGACAAACGTAAGGAACACAAGGAGCACTGTACAAACATACTAGAACAAAGACTTTGACCAGGTAGTTGTCGTCTTATTTTGACTTATTAAAGTGAGCAATGTGTAAAAGCTACTTAATTCCTGACGACATATTAAAGTGAGCAAGTATCGTAACGAAGACCACAGTCAAAAATGTATTCATTACTTGAAACTCGTATATTGTATTTGTTGTAACATTATTCTTCTTTTCATTCGTATTAATAACAAAAGTCAATCGAAAGTGTTTAAACAAACTTTTGAGATTTAATACGATGTATAACAATTGTTTGTTACAAAAATGTACGAAAGCCTGGTGGTGACATTTCAATTCCATGAATTCACGAATTTAACTCCATGAATTCACGATTCCAACTCCATGAATTCACGATTCCATCTGCGTGAATTCACGACGTCAATTATACGATTCTACGTATCGTAGCGAAGACTACATTCACAATGTTATTCATTACTTGAACCTGTTTGTTTCTAATATTAAGCGGTAATGTACTGAAACTATTACATAGTGTTGATATTCTAATTGTATCTGAGGTAACATTCTTACTCTTATTTTTCGTATGAATAACAGAAGTCAATCGAAAGTGATTTGACACACTTTGAGATTGAATACGAAAGTACAGCAGTCATTCTTTGTTTAATTAAATCAACATGCAATATGTGAAGTAAATAAAAAGATAATTAAGACAAGCTACGCTTTTAAAGCCAATAGTGTATATGTTGCAGCGTTTGTCTCCTCTATATTTAGTATAATGAATTCTTACTGTGGTATTTAGAAGCTGGCGGTGTCTATATGTTTATGCAAAATATGCTTAACTGTAAATATGAGATAATCGGTTATATATGCCTTTTTACTGATATACTCTACAAGTCTACATTGTCATCTTTCTAACGTCTTTCCAAACACAACAAATACGTACGTCCGATACGGGTATTTTCTATCCCGACCTACGTGCCCACTTAACGCGAGCATTGGAAATACCTGTATTGGACAACATAACTAAACGTTCTAATTATATCTTGATATACCTACATTCAAACATTGCACAAATAAAGAGAAGATATTATAGAGGGCAAAACAACCTGGGCAATATACAACGATAATAATGATGATGATGATGTTGATGACAAATTGAATGATGACAACGATGATGACAAGGATAATGATACAATACCAAAAAAGTACGAAAGCCTGATGGTGACATTTCAACTTCAAGAATTTTCAAATACAGCATCATGATTTCACGAGTTCAACTTCACGAATTTACGATTTCACAATTTAATTTCACGAATTCAATTTAACGACTTCACGAATTCAAGTTCATGAATTCGTGATCGTGAATTCGTGAATGTTGAAATCGCGATTTTTTTTAAGCTGATATGTCACCACTACGCTTTCGTTTTTTTAATTTGAAAACTTCACTTGGTGTTTGAGCTGGCTAGATACTGAATTGCTTGGACGTCAACACGAAATTCTTCATGCAAAGGCAGACTCTTACATAATACGCCACACAGCTAGTTTGTTGTTAATAATTTGTGTTTACTACATAAATGCATAATTTTATCTCTTTAGTTCAATGAAAATACTACCCGATGTTGAGACGAAATAGACAGTCGTGTTTGACTTCCTTTCTTGGAAGATGTCAAGTGTTTTGTTTCCTTAAAGCCCTATCTTATCAGCTCAGATATAAATGATCGCAATAATTTTATTTCCATTGCCGCGCAGCTCACGTATTTTGTCATTTAGGAAGTTTCCTCGATAATGAATATTTATATTTTACTAATAGTGTCTTGGACACTGCCGGTGTTGTGTAGTAGTATTTGTAGTATAGTATATGGACCCTCGGGATCTCATGAATGCATTGCGGTGGATAGATACAGCGACCCTCAGTGGGCGACGTGTTTAACGGATGTTTATATCCGAACATATTCTAAAGGCAAGCATGTGTGTGAGGTTAATAAGGCTACATAATGTTATTACCAGTGTATGGTGGAGTTGTATTCTGCAAACGCTGATAGGTTTAATATGCATTGTTTGTACATAAATTATGTTTTCAAATTACTGGTTAAATCAGTGAAATCGTCTTGAAAACCATTCGCCTTTTCTGTGTATCGAACAGCCGCCATCCATATCAGCAATGATTTTTGTCTACTGACTTCACAGTCTTGCAGTTTGTCGGATTTAACATATTTTTATTATTAATAGAGGCATTGTATTTCCGCATTTGTTTAATTTATAAAGAGAGAAATCAAACCGTGTACTGTATATTTTAACACAATTATGGACAATACTAAAGGTGAAATTTAAATTAAACCTTTCTATAGATTTTTTATGTTCATTTAAATTTATGCAATGCGCATACGATCATTTTGACAGTTACAGGTATTTTACAATTTGAACAAATAACCACAACTAATAATTGATTCAAATAGTATATGTAATGTACTAGACTTAAATCTTTAATTTAGTTATTTGACGAATAAAACAACGGAAGGTAGAAAAGAATCCGAATCAGTGTGTGGTAGAATATGTAGATAAAACCCAAACAAATATGATAAAGTATGTGATGTTTTGCGTTTTAGCACTTACATGTATTTATATCGAATCCGATTATCTTGTTTATTAAAAACTGGACATGACATTTATAGTAGCACCAGTGGATGTTCACTATGAACGAGTACTCAATTTTTTGCAAAATGTTTTTGTCTCCTTCAATGTTATGAGAGCAAGAGGAAAGGATTTGACAAGTGATCAAAAATAATTAATGTATAATCTCAATTGTGAGGGTCATAGTGGATCTGCAATTGGTACGTCGTTCGGAATAAACATATTTACAGTGTGTACGTTTTAAAAACTTGTATAACGGACATACATGTAGTAAATGAATTTGATTTTTCTCAAGAAGCACGTTGTTTTGTGACTGTGTTTACCGTAGTAATATGGTAGTAAACGCCTTTACTGAAAGAAATATTAAGATTTTACAGGGAACGCCACATACACAACACATACCGAGGGCTCAACGCAACACTGTCGTAACCCATATGTTTTTATATAGGAGTTACGACATAGTTGTATTGAGCCCTCGATACATGCCACAAAAACAGTATGTTCTATCGGTGCGTTTATGTGCACTTTTCCACATACCATATCTGTAAATCTCATGACCTCAGATCTTGTCATAAACTCATAGACAACAGTTACTGGTTGTCAGTGAAATCACCTTCAACTACATCGAGAATGCATAACTTGAACTCATTTTATGGGAAATGTTTGTTTAGCAACCCGCAAATCGGCAGTACGTCACTAATGCTCTTATGTTAAACTGAATCACCGACTCTAAAGAAATATAATGCGCAATTGAGGAGGAATTTAGGAATTAGGAATGTAGCATTTATCAATGAAAAACATGACGGACTACATTCGATCTGAACCAGGCGAGGTCGCACATAATTTAACATAGGTGTACATAATGTAACAGAACTATGTCACAATAATTGTATTTACCATCCCGTAAATATCTTAAAACTAGTCATGAGTTTGCAGAACACAAAGTTATTTCATTATACCCTAAACAGATTTATTCCCAATCACAGGTACTATCTACAAGAAAGACAGGATAGGAGTCGCAAAATTGTCATAATCACTAATCACACTCCTTATGTACTTGAAACTTTATCGCATAGAATCTAAAAAAATAAAACAAGGAAATACCTTAAACAATGTGTATTAAATACTTCAAGATATTTATTTTGAAGCAATAGGTGAACATTTCCCCTGCACTTGTATAAAGTTACCATTCATATCCGCACTCTCGAAAATGTATCCTTTCTGTCAGCAATTTTTGTTTTTGTTGTTAAATGTATTAACATTTTTAAATTTGTGTATATTAATTATTTTCAGGTATGTACATATGACCTGTTGGTTAATTGGAATGGACACAGGAACACATATGATATAAAATAAAGGAGCTTATACCACACAAGGAAAATAGAGACAAGTCAATAGGAAATAATCAGCAAATCTGTCATCATACCAACATATGATGAGTAAATATGACTATAGTGTCTGTTAATGAATTTGTGACATTCAAATTTAAATTGCTGTTTAGGGTGATTCAACTTACATTAACATTTTAATGGAAACTTTAATTTTTGTGTGATTAGTGATTATTGGATGGTTTAGCATTTATATTGTCTTTACATTCCATATGATAAGCTGTACAAATATGTTTGTGTTTATTGCTCAGTACAGATAATGCTGATGAATATGTCCTCTTGTACACAAATATGTAGCAAGGTTGTATTTTCCATAGCCATCTCAAAGGGATTGGGATTCTTTTCATATCTACTCAGTGGTCTGAACAAATTTTTATCTTTGTTTATTTGATAACACACTTATATGGCCTAGAATGTTTTGAAATTGTACTGAAAATAAATGGAATTGCATTTCTTGGATATATGCATATTAACACTCAATTACAATTACATGTAATGTTAAGTTTAAACATTATCATTAAATATTATAGAGAGTGTTTATGCTAGTTTTGTGCTTGAACCTATTATCATTTGATAAAATCAGGGACTTTGTGTAGTGTGTGTTCTAGATAAAAAAGAAAATATAAAATCATGTAGTAAAATGACAATCACATTTTGTAAAATAAACATTCAACCCCTACAATAATATTTTCATTGAAGGTAACTAATAACAAAGTGTACATGATATATAATTTATTGATGAAATGAAGACCTGTGAATATTTAATAAAAAATGATGAAACCAGCATATGTGTATATTGTATCATTTCTATTTATATTCTCAAACGTTGTCCCAACATCTTACATATAGTCCTTAACATTTGCACCTTGTAACATTTAATTGTCATGGACTGGGTTTAGATCAAAATTAAAGTCAACATCTGTCTTGAGGTAGCTACTGAAGTCTCATTATATCAACAAATAAAACAGACAATTAGCTACTTGGAACACATCAACATTGAATTTCATCTCTAGACCAGCCAACATCTTGTGGATCAATTTTCAGATTTTTAAAATGAGTTGGAAGAATATGAAAATGAATACACAGACAGCTATGGTCATACATCTATTGCAGAAAAGGAAATGAGTTCAGGAATTGTCATATGATACATAATTAGTTTTTTTAATTACACAAGCCAATTTCTGTTTTATGGAAAGTAGTGTACAAACAATTGAGATTTGAAGCTTATTTTGTATATAAAGCATGGTTTCTGCTCAATGGAGAGACACAGGTATGCAAGCTCAACTCCTGACCATTACTATATATGACCCATATGAGGCTCATCATGATAAAGTAATATAATCACAAGGGCTGAAATATATTGTTAATGTCAACAATACATATGTGCATCTGTATAATATTCACAGAATGAACTCTAGTGACAGGAATATACATTTATCTACTTGTGCCTTAACTACATTGATGCATATGTACACCTTCTAGACACAATATGCTCCTCTTATTTACATTGATGAATGATTACAACCACCAGTGTTCTTAGTCATGTAAATTACAGTTTTATTTTCATCAGAAATATATCGTGAACCGCTTAAGTACATTCACATATATCCGTGCTATTCTGATCGGATCCACACACAAAATATACATTTTTGAAGTGCTTTGGTTAAAGTGAATCGGCAGTGGTTTTCACGTTTTATTCGCCTATCTGTCGTCATTAACATATTTTGTTCCATTTGGTATGTATTCTGATAACTTTATAAATTTATATTCCGTCGCTTCTCCGATAATCGCAGATATAAGCGTTTAAACAGTCCGTTTCATGTTAACTATTTACATTGACGACGCGAATTTGACAGGTGTGTGGGAGAATGACGCACCGGAAGTTCCGTATTCTAGACTGCGTCCCGACTTTTACCGTCTTACGACAACATTTTGTCGCAGCTACGACACTCGAGTTACGACACCGTTGATAAAACGGTCTGACGATATCTTATTTATTTGTCGTAAGTTCTGGAGTTAAGATAAGACATGTCGTAGCTACGACATCTTGATAAAACGGCCCCCAGGCGACTATAAATCGTCAATATTTAATAAGTCATACTACGAATGACGTATACTTTTGTGTAGGATTTTAGTTCTCAAATATATTATACGTAGCTTTAACTGCGTTCAGTAAATGTATTGCGAATATAATCAGTGTTTCCTGGAAAAAAAATGTTTAAACCCAACAGGTTCTGACACGTGTTCCTGTTTAATATGAAACTGGTTTTCCACCCATGGATATTAATCAAATGAGATATACATTACAGTGCGCATCATTTTAAAAGTGAACAAAACGCTGATCAGCGAAGACCAACTTCGAAAACAAGGAAACCCGAATATTTAGGTGATTGATTATTGTGATGTTGTGCTTGGAGCTAAGCGCATACACCCTCATATCGATTGATTCCACTACGGTCGCATATATACGCTGCTTAACATGTGCAAAGCCAGAACGTTTTAAAAATTGATATTGTTTTAGTTTTCGGAATAAGTCAATGGCATGTAAATATTAAACGTATTTCAATATTACCGTGATATTCATGTTTATGTAATAACTACGAATACAAAATGTATGTCCGATATTGAAGTGTCTGAAGACAGTTCCATATCCTACATGTTGGACAGTTTGAGGTTTTAATGTTACTTAAATTACTGTTCGTAACTGGTCGTCTAATATGTTTGGCTACTGGAACCATATTAAGCTTAACACGTTTAATACTGGACTGTGCAAACAAAATATACGACTCTGTGTATGACCGATATGTTTCAGCGATAACAGAGGCATCTTTAATTTAATAGGTATTTTAAAAATTGATGCAATAACTTGACGGGTTGGAAATCATCAAACATCGTGTAACGATGACCTTGATGCAATTATGTCGATCTATTATTGGTTATGTGCTATCGTAAAAATGACACTTTGCCTTCAAACGGGTATATTGACGATACGTTATCGTCGCATAACAACCAGTGATTTAATGAAAGTTATTGTAGCCATTTTAACAATTTGTCAGGTATACATAGCGGTCATTTGGCCTAATTGATTTTACTGAACTTAATTATGAACCAGTACTAGCATGTCCTGTCAAAAGTCACTGACAATTATCCCACATGAATAAGAGGTAGAGCACTAACAACCGTAGCCGAATGTCAAGTAAAGGACATGACCTGTCCTATCACGGAATCGTACCTGGACTTTCCAGGTGACGGCCCAGCGTTCTACCAACTAAGTCCACCGGTGGGCTACACAATACACAAACTCAAATGTTGCGTGAAAATTAGCCTCTTTTTGATGCCATTGGAAATAATACCACTGGGGATTTAGATTGTACACAACCTTAACATGCAGTAGCCAAATAGAACGAGCAATGTAAATAAGATAATACCCACTAGACCACTCATCATGAGACAGCAAAAACAGCACACTGCGTACACAACACAGATATGTTATCAGAACTGTGACATTGTTTTATGAGCATTTTAGCTATACTACCACTGCAATTATGACAGTCTTGCACTGATGTACTACTCCGTGCAAACTATCGAGTTGTGATATGTAAATACCGTAAGATGTGACGCAGGGAACATTTCCATCTAAATGAGGATGATACACAACAAGTTTCAAAATCGAAATAATCTTTTTCGTCACATAATGTGGAAGAAATTACTTCATGTACGATACATTCAGGTATGAAAAGATTTACATGCATTATAACATACATAAACATAATTATGTTCGTAAATATAAAAGTCGACAGCCATCGACACCAAGGACTACACAAAAAAGTGTATGGTCCTTGATACTGATGATATAACACCTATTGCAAGGCATTGCACTTCACGTATATTTAATAGTCCCAATACAGGTATGCACTATCCAGAAGAATCCCAAACTTACGTATGCCCTAACTCTTAATTACACGGACATGAAATGATTCAGGTTGTGGTAATAATTACACCTGGTACCAAGTACTGGACGCTTATTTATAATTCATGACTAAAATTCATTGTTTATCTAAGATTCTGGTATATAAGAGTGTTACTGATCAGACTTAGTGCCTGGCCCTATTACCTTCTTTATAAGTTTACAACTTACCGTAGCTTAAATTTATCCATATACTCCATCTTGATGTGGTGCAATCATTGACGTTTGGAATTATTTAAACTTAAATGTATAAAAAGTACTGCTGCCGAACCTAAAATGACGAAATTGCCAATATAACATAGCCATCACGGTTCGTTTCAGTATGATATGTGTTTACTGTTACAGTAATACTTGTCATCCTTTTATTCTTTCCTATGTAATCTCATCATGACGCACCTACATTACTGATCACAAATAAATACATGTATGCTTGCCGGAATTCGTTAAGGGCATGTTTTTACCAGCGGTATAAGCACCTTGTAATTTTAAATCGAATGAAGTTAGGTAAGAGGTTAAACCATGTAGTTATTTTCAATGCAGAATATATGTATTATTCAATTAATATATAATGCTGTTTTATCAACCGCGAACGCATGTATATATTACCTGGTTCTTTACATTCCAAAAAAGATGTATTGACATTTCCGTGATTTTGTGCCCCTGTCAGAGAAAAAGCCTCGTTTGTTTTGATAGAAAAGTAAACAAAACAGTTACTAGAGTTTTATGTACGAGTGCGTTTACTTACCTAAATGGATATGGATCGGTCTTGTAAGTGCGTACACCTGTTCGCGGTCAATCTAACAACACTAGACAGATATACAGTGACTACTAACAGTTACAATAAAAAGGATTTAAAAGTTGAGAGAATGTCCAGCCGTACTATGTATATATCAAACAGTAAAACTATCCTCACATTCATAATATTGTAGAACTTTTTTACTATTCTCCTGAGATCGGTAGTTAACGACCTGTGAGGTTGTCAGCCAATGAACACATGTTTGGGTAGATGTTGACTAGCAGTCACGTGGCAACTGAACTACGTCATATTGATACGTCAGTAGCTCTGACGTATCTATAAATTGTTCTCGTCTTGATCAGTTTGATATGTTAATTCCTTGTTACATTGGTGTATATGTTGAATATTAGTATGTGAGTGATTACAAACCGACCATACGGGTTAATGTTACATTGTGTGTCGTTTTTGATAATCTGCGTGAGATATAAGATATTATGACGAGTGAGCAATGACCGATTTAAATTTCCATCACCAACAGGGGAACAAAATGCAAAGAATGTGTATTCAGCACTTTACCGACAAATCATTACTAAACATCAAAACGAAACAGATACTTGGCAGTGAGCGCAGAAGAATGGCCCATTGGGGACAGAAATCATAATTTTACAGAGAACGTTGTTTAATTATACTATAAGATACTTTTTGAAATGAAGCTATGCTGCGTAGTTTTCATGTAGGGCCTATGGCATTTGAAAATACATAGTACCATGTGTATGGGTTGTCAGGTTTTATGGACGGTACTGTCGTGACACACCCATAATTAGCAATGCAAATTGTAAATAATCGGAATATTCTCGAAGTTCTACATGTATAATGAATTAACAAAACTTGTTGATGATAGTTTACATTCACGACCGGATGTAGTTGTGTATTCATGTAATTTGTTTCAGTTTGGACTTGCTTGCAACGCCTATATCAATTAAATGGTTAAAGGTAAACAAAAACACATTAAGAAATAGTATTGAACAAGGCACGTTAATGCATTCATACAGACACACTCAAACATACTGCACTATTATTTTTCTTAGAAGTGTCCCGGAATTTCAAAACATAATTATATTTCCTATATGCAAGCGCCTTACGTCATGATAGAACCTCCTGTATCGGACTCGTGTATTTGTGAATTTAGGAACACTGTGTACTAACTGTATGTAGGCATTTTCTTATGTTTACACAATGCAAATTTTAAAAAAGACCTTCAATATTTTTACCTTTAAAAATACAGAAAATAATTATCATAATTCGTGGTTGCATGTTAGATTCGATGTTGGAGCGATACATGAATTCAAATATCAACCAACATTTAACACGGCAGGTTTTTTGCATATCGCACTGCAAAACTTCCTTGTTTGAAAGGACCACAAATATGTTGGTGTCTTATAACTCATTCTTTTGAATTCATTTTATTTTCCTTATGACTAGGTAAAGTTGCAATAGAGAATGCACGCAGGTATTTTGTTTCGTCAAAAGTATCACAAGAAGCGTTTACGTGACCAGAGGACCATCAAACTATATGATGTGATTGCAAAATATATCAGTCCGAAGTTTAGGCGTACAAATAACTTGCTTCGGGCCCGGCCTTTTTGCAAATAAAACAATAAGTAGGGCTTTTTGATACACTTTTTGCACTAAGTTTCACTAATGGTGGACTATAAATACAAAAGGTATTGCGGCAGAAAGATTTATGTATCAACAGAAATGCGTGTTTCAAAATCGGGTGCAGGATCCTTATATGCACGTCGGAAGCAGTTGGTACATTCAAGCAAAAATATTGGTTGACAGGTCGACGTTGATGAATTTCTTTCCTCAGAGGTCACATTTTGTATAATGCATATTTTTAAGTATAATCAGATGTGAACTGAAATAATGTTTTTTTAACATTCAATAACACTGAATGGATCAAAGGGAGGAGTAAAATACTAGAATATGTACTAATGTCTCGGCTGATACAACACATATATATGCATCAGTCATAACATACTACACACTTAATTCTACAAAACTGACAAAATGCCATTATATGACAAGCAGAAAAACACTCCAGACCATTTATGTATGCTATATACAACATATACATTCAGTTATGACAAAGGACGGAATAAACCTGCATACACACATATATCAATACAAGCACATTAAATAAATACTATTATTGCCTAATTCGTTACACTCAACCGGAAATAAATGATTTACCATCTTAAATATATAAATCAGTACTTGGAAAAATATAACAGAATATATATATAGGCAATGGTATTTGCATTGTGTAGCATCACTAAGTAATTATATATAGGCTTACAATTTGCTACTTAAAAAGACTGTATGCATGAATTGTAGCTTACTGAATTTCCTAATATAAATAACTAAGCATATACATGGGTTCTAACATGAATTAATCTTAAGTGAATCGACTCAATAAGCATTTTATATGACTAGTCATATGACCAAACAAGTAAGACACATTATTAGTCAAAAGGCAATAGATAATTCGAAAAAATGTAATCGAATATCGTCAATATAGTCTATAGCATCAAACTGCATGGCTAAACAACTAAGTAAATACATTGTACTATCATATACATTCATGCAACAATACAATGCAACCATGCTCTTACAAATGCAAACATACCTGAACAGGGTGTCTAAAAATATATGTTACCTTTTCAAATGTCTCAACATTTACTCTGATCTATACATTAAAATACATAAAAATAATCATGGTGGAATGAAGTTTCTAAATAAAGTACGGGAAATATTTGACTTCACATAACAGGAAATTACGTCATATAACGTCAGTTATTATTCAATATGGTGTCGTCACAAGCTTTGCCCACTGGATATATGAACACTCAAATATGTTTAATGTTCTATGGTTTTTTGGCAAAGACCACTTTCATCTAAATGCTGCATTTAATTAAAAACTGTCGTCACTTGGGAACTGAAAACCAGACTATCATCTTGAAAACCCCTTGCACAGTGAAAAGAGTTTGGGCCGCTATGACTTCACAAAGCATAATTTGCCCATTCGTTTTTAAGATGAAGACGGACACAGTGAAACCTGGTGGTGTATAGTGTCCGATATCTAAATATACTCGCAAATTCATGCCAGCACTGTGTCGGAGTGTATCGATATTACTCGGATATGGTTTAACATGATGTGGCTACCCCGCACACAGCAACCATCGTGGTTGATTGTTTACAGTAGACATTTGGAGACAGGTTCATTTCATTCAGGACTAACAACGAGTGGCAACCACACTCACCAGAATTGAGAACACTAGATTTTTACCTGTGGTGATACTTAAAGGACAGGGCGTACAATCCCTCTCCAAAACCTCTGGAAAAACATCAGGCGGGAAATCAGACAGATAAACAATGAAACATGCCAAACGGTAATTAGTAATTTCAATAAAAGATGTGACGTCGTTATTGGACAAAATAGACGTCATTTTAGAACTTGTGCTGTAATTGCAAACCCATGAAAGTTTGAGTTAGTGTAAATTATTTTTTTACATTGTGCATACCAAATAAAAATTCATTGTGTATACAAATTAGTAGTATAATTTTTTCAAGAGTTATTCTCATCAATATAGAAATATTACCATTTAAAATGGTAACATAAATTATGGGAAACCCTGTATATAACAATAACAAACATATACAACACTCGAGCATATACTAAAGCCACCATGCGCATACACAAAATATGTCTAAATGTTTATCCATACATTCACTCAACTATTGACAATTCGCTATAATTACAGCTACAGTTTTGTGTTATTAAGCCGACATAGCTTATGGAGAGTGACGGTAACCCGACTACAATTGATAATATCTCCACAGTTCCTCAACATGTGAGCATGTTTTCGTTGACATCTGATGGAAAACAAGTTTGCTAACAAGAGTCTGAATCAGTTTCATTTTGCATTGAACGTTTCATTAATAATAAGTCAATACAATGGATTTCTATAAGCTTGAAGAAAATAACATTATGCACTATATAATATTATACTAGGTTGATATGTCATATACAATTTCAGCGTAGCAATACTATTGAAATTTTAAGAAATGTTTCAACAGCAAATCTTATCACATGATCATTTAGAGTATTGAAGGTATTTGTATTTTGATTTGCTTTATTTTATAAATATTAAAGAAAGTATCACAGTGTTGTTGATATGTTATCTTACATAAGGTTTGGTATTTGAGTGTGTACGCCAAATAATGTTTACGATCTGAACAAAGTGTTCTTCAAATTCCGATGTACCTTGTCGTCCATTTGTCAAATGATGGTGATAACCTAAACTTTTGTTTAAACAATTGACCGTTGAGATACATTCAATGTATCACACATATATACAGAATCATCAATAGTTAAATAAATACTGCGATAAAATCATTTTCATCATCATCATCTTAACAGTATTATCACTGTCCATTTCCAACACTTTATAATGAAACGCTGCATAATGCAATCAGTAACAACCACATCTGAAATGATAACAAAATAATTATGTTATTTAAATTGCCTTATACCCTTTCACAATAACAATAGTTAATTGATAAATTTTAATTGATAAATTTTAATTGATAAATTTAAATTCCAAAAGTCTATCAAGATGTTGTGTTTGCTGTTTTTATGTTTGTCAAATATTTTATTTCTGGTTAAAAATGATGATGTTTACAGTTTGTACAGTTTCGATAGGTTCATCAATAACAGCATGGGAATGTCATTAATTTCGATTTCCGTGTGAAGTATCAATGAAACGAAAGCTACACGCCCCCACCAATGATTGTATTGTTATGTTATCAGGTGGTGCTATCATGAAACCCATCATGTGTGGTTTTGGTTACTTGTCTCGTACTGTCGAAAACCCAATTTGAAACAGAAACACACATTTACTTCTTTATTGAAATAGATACGGGTACTACGAGACCGTGTGCAATTGCGATAGGCTCCTTCATGTTATAATTACAAGTATTATATTATACAGCAAACATTACTTCAAAACTGCTTACTTGTGAGCAACCGACTCTTCTGATCAATACACGTGTTAGCACGGTCTGGTATTTGAGTTCGTCAGGTCAATATAACGGAAATATTGACTTTTATATATGTATAACGCTTGAACGCTAATTAAAATTATTATACTAACATTTAGGTCCCTGACACTAGAACCACTATTCTTGACTCCCTTAACTGTTGTGTTGTTCATGCCTCCCTTGGTCACGTGAATCCCGGAGAGGTATGTTGCAGTCGATCCTGCAGTATTAGTTAATATTTCGATTGGACGTGTTGCGAATGATCCGCTGCATACTGAAAATTTATGTAAATCAAGAACTTTACAACATTGCATTCGAATGTTTGCTGCCAAACAGGAAAAGGGTGAAACGCAAAGGAACAAAATAGTTTATTTTATTGTATAATTTACAACAAACAAGACAAGTGGATTCAATATTAGCGTTCTCATGACAGAACTACATCGGTTAGAAAATGTTCAATCCAATGTAAATCAAAATACATCATATCAAGTTAGGAAGTTGATGTTGACTTCATGTCCTCGAGTGTACTCATAAAGAACATGTAACGAAATACAACGCGAAGTAAGTTTCTTTCAAAAGATAATGAGGACAAATCTATTTGCAAAGCAATAAAAGCTCTTACCAAATTCACAAATGAATGATGTTTTAACACTGGATGTTGTGAAACAGTCTCGTCCTATCAACTCAGGGTTAGCGAAAGAACCGTTTCTTTTCTCCATATATACGCAGCTTCTCCCTGTGACAGTGTTCGTAACTACCATATTGAAGGTATTAAATTCAAGGAATGGTGCCGTACCTGAAACGAAGATATGGACTTGGCAACATGACACACATGCAGAAGACAGAAAACTTTCAAACATAGTGATGGTACTGATAATTATTATGCCGATTAGCTCTGTAAGCACTTCATTCATGTGAATGTCAGTTGTGTATGGTTGTCAGTTTACCTTACGACTGTTCATAAGTTACAAAACAACTGGCAACTTCCTCGTATGAACAGAGGCGGAAGAAAAATGACTTCGCATGTATTACAATTGTCAGATTGTCACGGATAAGATACGCCTCAAACGATGTTTGAAGCTGTTGGTCGACATATTAGCAGACTAAGTTAACAGGGATGGTGGACTTAATTTATTACTATTCTGAAGTCTACAATTTAGCGAATAGGTATTACAGTTGAATGTTGCAGAGTAAAGGCATTTCTGGAGAGCTATCATTAAATAATCCGGTTGTCCGTAACCCCGTTGTTCTTTTTTCATGAAAATGTATTGCCAAAGTGTTTATAACATAGAAATGAAAACGACTTGTCCATATTCTTTCAAATATACATCTATTTCTAGTACAGGTATACACTCATGTTAGTATCTTAGAGATGATGATTCGAGTCAACTTGGAGAAAAAAAAACATAATAAGATTGTATAGTATTATTCCTCTAGACAATCTTCGATCATTTGTTTGTATCATAGTCTCGTATTTAAAGATTTCTTACGAAGTTTGTAGTACTATATCTTGAGATAATGACCTAAATTCACTGTTCACTAAAGGGGAGGGATTTAATTTTCAAAAGAGCGCGTGCATTAAACGACAGTTACGATATCTGCACAGTTGACAAAAAGCAGCATTTCAGTTCAGTACTTTACCAGAATTGGTTCACCATCCTGGGGTTCACAATCCCGGTGCATGCTACACGTTTGTTTGATTGGTTAACTTTTTTAAGTCATAAATTTCACAATCACGGTGCATGCCATGTATGCTTATTGTTGTTTCATAGCATACATTAATTGAATGGGGAACAATAATATTAATATATAATATGGAATTCCTAAAATCATTTAAAGAGAAAAACAGTTTTCAAAATAACTTGATAACTCCAGTAAGAGGTAGGCCTATGGGTCTAAACCTTAATAAAAGCTCTGTGCGGAAAACATCGACATATTTCGGAAAACATCGACATATTCCGGAAAACATCGGCGTATTCGTGGGCCGATATACGCAAACAAGCAATTCATTAAGGTTGGTTTAAGTCTTGCGATCTTTCATACTTGGAAAGGAGCATGTACGAGTAGTGTTCTTCCAGCAGCAACCAATGCTTCCGCACTTTGCTTGGTCTGGGTGTGATGGCGAAGGAATACAGGGGTTGGAACTGCCGGGATTGTTGCAATCAGTTGAATTACTCTCCACTGAAAAAAAATATCACTTTTAAAACAATATAATTATTATATGTTGTGATAAATTGCTGATAGAGATCTCGACTATTTAGAGCTTTACATTGTCTCTCATAACGTAATTGAATGTATGCTAGACTGCAAATGGGGTATATTATTATTTTCATGATACCATTTGAAACCATATCATCGCAATACAATTGTCTTTATCCATTTATGCTATGAAAAAGTATTACAGAGACAAAATATCCAAGCAACTCTCGCGATAGATCCGTTCAATAATGGTCAATCGACAAAGTCATGCAGTACATGCACTTGGAAACCTGTCCCAACAATGCCTTCATTCTGTTCAGGCGGTTAATTCAATCACAATCCGTTTATGGTTCAAACGAACCCGCATATAAATATGGGTTTCAATGTAACGCGAAACTTAGGACGTTATAATTGTACAAGTATTATAGAAATAAATATAATATAAAGAAGATATCTTACAAATATGCTTGTCATAGAGAAATGCGTTACTACCACCTGCTTTGGACATCATCAATCCAATGACTACCCTTTCTGTTGTGTTTGTAAGGTTACGTATTAATGATGAGGTTTTGTAGAAGTTTTCTAATACGGTATCGTTGTCCGGTAGTAATAAAAGTCTGCCATGTTGCAATATGCATTTCTCTGACATATCCATCCAACTCATTCCAGTCCCGTTTTCATGAGTGAGGCACGTGTTTGGATTAACTGCGGACGCGCTATTACATTGTGGATTTGAGCAATTCATCGCCTGCACGGAAGCTGAAAATAAATAATTAGTGTAACGAATAATTTCTTTTAAAGGGACACAACAGTTGTATCTTCTCTTCTCTGATAGCCATCGGCTAGTAATCTCAAACCACATTCCAACCAAGTTCATTTCACAAAAAGACTCTATTAATTTGATATCAACGTTTTTCAGAGCCGAAAGTAGAACATTTTAGACATCAAAAACAATTCATTGACAAATCGCAGATGAATTTCTACCAACATGGAATGAAATTTGAGTGATCAAGCACACAAGTAGCTCTACATAGAAATTTTTCGTACGTCTTTCATATTTCAGAGACTGTCATATTTAATAGCATGTGCGGAACAAAGTTGGTAGTTAAATGTCTTATTTCTTGTAAAATATTCAAATTCGGTGAAATAAAAAAGTATTATCGTTGGCATGGATGTCATTCCCTATGCTTTATTATTAATTCATTACATTAAACAAATGTAATACCGCTTAAGCTCACTCCTCGGAGTAAAATGTTTAATGTTTTATCTTTTTGTGTTTTGGTTTAAATTGCACGCACAAAACGCATTAATTATTAGTACTAGGGATGTCAACGAATAGCAATTTTGGTATTCTAAATATTCGGTCAACCTTTAGAACGAACATTCGAACATTCCACGTTCATCCATTAATAACGGCACCAATTATTTGACTTTCATCATCATTTATGCCATTCCACTGTTACATACTAGTAGTTTGAAGTTTGTGCTTGATTTGGAGGAAAGCTTTGTTTCTTTGTTATGAAAACTTTAGTGTTGTTTAATGCAAATTGTTAACGAAATTGAAAACAAATTGAAGTGCCTGTATATCTGTCATTATATTCCGATCGCATCAATTTGTTATTTGTTGTACCATCGAACTGTACGTAATGCGTATGATGCGATTTATTGGAGTAAACGCAATTCCAGCCGGTGATAAAGAATTATGTCGAGTTAAATGCGCTGAAAGCTACAATACATGTCAGGATTTCAATATTAATGCATCTGAAATTCAAAATTTTAGCTTATCATTGTTATGTTTTCACTCAAGTGTCATCATCCGAGTGTTATATCTTTCTTGTCCCAAATATACAACATGACATGTCAATTAACACCTGTATATATTAATGTCATTCAATGCGATGCCGCCCATCCTTGAATTTTTTTATATTAAAAATATATATTTTATCGAACATTCGAATGCTGAATCAGTATTCGAATATTCGGACGTACGAACGAATATCCGAATATTCGTTGACATCCCTAAATGTATTACAGAAACTTATTAAATGAGGGTACAAATGTTCAGAATAATGCCAATATAATAATGAACTGCTGATATAGTCAAAATATTTGATATTTATGAGTATATCGGGTTGGAATAAAAAGAAACTGTTGCTATAGATAGTTCAGTGTTATTGTTAAACGAATTGTTCTCCATGGGGCGCGTTATCAACAACAAGTCTTACGACGTAAGAAAATGAAACAAGTACAGGATTTGTCAAACACATAATATAATTGCAGTTTTGTGAAAATTTGAGATTTGAGGCGTAGTGTGTCTACAAAACAGAGACAGAAATGCTAGCTCAACTACTGTATATCAATACCCCATAGGTAAACTCTGTAGAATCAGGTCTAAATTAACATATTTTGTTTCCCTCCCACTTTCTACACATTTGAAAGCTACATTATTTATTATGCAAATCTGATTTCTATTTTAAAATAATCATATTTCTGCACCTTTGAAACTTCATTGAAATAAAATTGATGGAACAAAACACCAATAAATAGTACCATGCTAAAAGAAGTGTCCTGCATTGATGACACATGAGGAACCGACTGAGATTTCTATCAAATATCATGTATAAAAGTTATTGTCATTAAAACAATGCATTATCAAAAGTAAACAAAGACAATGGTTCCCCTGCCTTTCCTACCCAACATTGAATGACTATGGTCGTGGAGGGGATAAAAATAATAGTTTAATGTTTTTGCATCATGCTTTATATTAACATTGCTACATACTGCAAACTTATCAGCCGGTTTATTATAGTCCATAGTTCATCGTCGATTAGTTGAACTACATCTTAATTTTCATAAAAAATGGATATAGATCTTGAACTATTTAAGTACATTCACCTAGCCGAGATAGTTTAGACAATCACGTACTTTGGTACAAGTGAATCGGCGTTTTGTTTTACACTACGGGTATCTGTCATCATTAATAGATTTTTGTCCTATGTCGTCCGACAACAATTGATCTTCCATCACTTCTCCGCAATTAAAAGCGTTTGAATAAACTATTTACATTGACGACGCGAATTTAACAGGTGCACGGGAGAATGACACTTTGGAAACTTCATTATACTAGACTGCGTCTACGTTTTTTACAAAAAAATACAAAAAATTGTCGTAGAGCAATACGACGCTCGACATACGTCATCGTTGATAAAACTGAGTTACGATATTTGATTACTTTTTCGTAAATTCTTTAGTTAAGACAAGATATGTCGTTACTTTGACATATTGATAAAGCGGCCCAAATGTGTGTAGGGTTGTATGTATGTAACTGAATTATTATCTGTACGAATATTCATTCAGGTCTATTTTTAAGCACTTCCGGCTTCGCAAACTACTTATCGTAATTCAAACAGTAAAAGTGTTTTAAGTTTATCTAGTTTGTTACAAAGGTGCATGTCCATTCTTCAAATTGATGTTCGTTGTTGGCAACAAAAACAGTCGAAATATTTAATATATATTTATTATCAATTACGGAAATAAATTCCCTTTATACTTTACATCTTATATTGATGTGCCTATGAAGAAATAACTTCCATATCACCGTGGATCATACACTGATGTGTCATCACTGACATTAAGAAGGTCTTTATTCAACTGGAAATTTTAAAATAAAGTCGATAAGTAACTCCCATTAAAACAATGACACACATCGATTGAAAAGTTCTATAAACATAGTCGTACTCAGAAACAAGACTAGATGAAACTGTCCATTGCTCATTGTGTAAGTTTGATAAGCTACAAAACTTCGCGACATTGATTTGAACGAGTGTAGGACAAAACACCCTCCGGACAAAATCCCCTACGCTCATTTTGTACAAGGTGGACAAAATCCCCTTCATGAATTTTACAAGGTGGACAAAATCCCCTTCAGAATACCTTATGCAAATTACATGCTTAAATGTTATACTCATTGTCCGGCGTACACACTTGTACATCACATATCACAAATAATTATATGTTTAATGTCAATTAGATATTATCACCAATGCACATAATTATGATGATGGTATAAATAATTGCATTCCATCGTCAAAAAACAAGATCTTTTTTTTTTAAATGTAACAGATAAAATAGTAGTTGTATTTTGTCAGTGTCATTGTAATTTCTGTTGAAAAAAGTCAAATGTATCTTTGCGATGCTAGAAAGCTAAGTAGCTACCATCTGCAGAAAAAAACAAGGCAAAACCTTGGTGCATAATTCAATATATTTGTTTCGAAAATTAGTACAGCCCGGGGCAATTTCATTATGCTGACTAATCAAGTCGCGAACGATAACGATAATGATCATGAGACGTTAAAGTAGCTGGGGAATCTTGCAAATATCGATCCAGTATTTTATCCGTAACGCATTCCCCACGATCGATGTCTAGGGAGACAATTCAATTAGTCTCGCACCTTGGAGAATCAAGGATAATCAAGGGAGACTATGAAGTAAAATCCTTAAAAAATTCTGGCAATAGCGCATATTGCATGTCTCAGTATACAAGTTTGTTTGTAACTATCGCACAAAGAAACTGCACAAATTTTCCAACAAACCTGGCAGATAAAACGCAAAGGTACATACATATAAAGCATGTATTAAAATAAAGCATGTATTAAAATAAAGTATGTATTAAAATGATAATATGTTATATATCTTACATGCTAATCCAAGAGCTAACCACACCATAAACATCATATTTTCAAATTTATATCTATTTTTTTCAGTACAACTCAATGGCAGTTTTCCCACGGAATAATCAGTCTTAACGGAGAATTCTGTTATCTAATGTGTATTTAAACTCGCACCGCAATATGACAATTGAATCAGCACAAGGCTTGTAACATATCAGTGGTCGATATCTTTTGATTGCTTGAAATACTCTTTGTCGACCCTCACATGTAATGCAACAGGAAGAGAAATACTCACGATGGTTGTATATAATTTTCTTCATGTACAACACTTTCGCTTTTCCGATAAGCGCTCAAAATGGCTTCAGTCGACACTATAGAATATATTGACATTTTTGGCTATACTTTTTTTATTTTTCGAATGATCTTAATTAAATGCACGGGTAGAATAACAAACTGTCGTTTGTTACCTTTCGAGTTATTAAAAAATATTTGATTTTTTAAAATATTTTGGCTATTCACAATGAATATAGTGTAATTCGGCCGAAAAAATGCGAACTCTCTAGATTAACTTGTAATCTGAAGAAATATGCTTGAAAAAAACAAAAAAAGGCACAGGCGGAATTAAAAAGGAAAATTTATTCTTATTTTAAAGATATCTTTCAATAAATTTTCAATTGAAATTTAGGCGGGGGAATTTAAATAAAGTCCCCATCAATTTTTTTGGCCAGTTCGGCATTCAATTCAATTCAATAGTTTATTGCATTCAAAGCATATTAACATGTTTTATAGCAATTATACCTAAATATTTCTGACAATCTATACGGAGTTTCACGGAGATTACCGATCTTTCGAATGTTCGTTAGCGTCCGGACTAGTATTATATGTTCGGGTGGCCGTTCGGGTGCGTTATCTTTTTATTGCCCTTTACGATACTAAGCAAATATATTATGCAATACATACGTTGCAGTTGTTTAATGCAGAAAATTCGGAATCAGTGTAAAATATAAGCAAAACTAAAAAAATGATAATTGAAAATTAAATGTCCCAATTAGTATTTGAATGCCTTATTTTACCAGTTTATGATTAAATATTGAATCAGTTGTGGTGGTTAGCATAAGTTTCATATGAAGTTCATAGCGGTTGTTTAAAATGATAAATAAAACTGGTAGGAAATCGCAGTCCTAGTGGTCAAACATTCGTTTTGGGAATAGAGTTAAGAGCTGGTTAGTCATTAGGTAATCGTCTACTAATTGGGATGGATCACATTTTTTGTTGCACATCGTTTTCACAAAGCAAATTAATAATGCAACAATTTAAAACTATGATATATTTTAATTCTTCAAAGCAATTAGCAGACTTTTGTCAACAGGAATAAGAAGTATTTTTACAATCACAACACGCATTTTGTCGCAACACCTTTCCACTCACTCCATGTTGTACATGTTCTCAAACTTGCTAACTAAACTACAACATAAATAATTGTTAATTTGAAGAATGTTTGATATAAAAGGATGCTGCTGTTGATAGCAACTGCCAACGCTGAGATGATTATAAGAACAATTTAAAAAAGCAATTATGGACGGTAAACTTCAACAATACTTAGTTATCCGAAACAGCCAACACTCGAGTTCTATGTCTACTAGATCGACCGATAACATAAGGTTCCTCCGGTGTATCGAACCTGCAATGCCTGGGTTACTAGTCCAGCACGTTACCACTGGACCACGGAACCATAGACGAGGCTACATATTTGTAAGAACGTATGAAATTTAGCACGAAAATACACATACAGACATGCGCCTGAATATGTAAATTGATTTAAAAAGCACATAGAAATATTCATCCTTTTCGTAATCGAGGTGGTATGGAAAGTAACAAAGGGTTTCATTTATGTAAATCGTAGCCCACCAATATTATATTTAAACACGAAGCCGTTTCCGTTTCAAATTGCCTCGTTATTATATTTGAACCACTTTGTTTCAATTATCGAGATATGATGCATGTTTTAAACTGTATATAAGTAACGAATATGCTATATCTAGTATGACATTGGTTTCACCCATACATATTAAGACTAACAAAGAAGTTTTTATTTGAATGACAACCAGGAATGCCAACTGTCGATGTATGCATTAAAATAGTTTACAGTGTTATAATTTGCTTAGTTACGACAACCATGAAACAGGAAGTTTATTTATCTTATCAGCCACATTGTAATGTATTAGATTATTACAACATGTCTTTAAAACCTACAGTTATGCAATGGTAGACAGACTTAATCTGCGGTATTATTATTTTCGGTTCAGTGTATTAAACTGCCGATTGTATCGTATTTAATCTGACAAATTACAGATACTGATTCACACTCTTGATATGCTTGATATTTATATAATGTAGCGAGATTGCGCGATGTTCCAGATTCGCGAACCCATTTTTATTTGCAAAAAAGAGAGAATAAGTTGCTACTGGAAACGCCACATATATAAGACAATGCCTCACACAGACCTTCGATAAAACAACAGATAATAAAAATTAGGTATTTGAGGACAAACAGGGGGGGGGGGGTATAATGGATGGAACACATCACATGACAAGCTGGCAACAATAGGTGACGTCAGTAAAAATACTGGGGGGGGGGTTTAAATCTATTATGTGTGTGATGTTATAACGACATATACTGGTGTAAGTCTTATTTTTATTTGGAGATTTCATTCCATTAATATAATAATAGTATAACCATGTTTCAAAGTATTCTTCACTCATTTTGTTAGATTGAATTTGTCTTGTTTTGCATATATACGTTCGTTTTTTTGTATTCATTGTAGATATGTAATGCTTTTCAATTATTGGTAACTATTTACAGAGATTTCCTCTGACTCATAAAACGGTTAACTTGACACGCATTCACTGTAACCTCGTTCCCTGCACAATCCAAAGATTACAAGCGAACTATAAACAATGTTTTTGTATGCCTACAATATCCAATAAAACCTTGCAAAAAGCGGACAAAATGGTTAATAATATGTCTATTTGTTTCAGCCATACCAAAGTGAATAAAATTATTTGTTTAATGTCACCATTAATTTTTAAAACCCCCATAACAGACAAAAATACGACCTAAGTGAGGATATAACAAAAATGATTTCTCGCGTTTACAAACATTTTCTTGACAAAAACGAAGGCGTTTAACAGCAATACATAGCTACTAAAATTGGTAATCTACAACAACAACAACAAACATAAATTAATAAGGTAAATGATTAGATTTATAGCAAAATAACTTTACATTTGGTCACCATGTCGTTCTCTTGACATTTTCAAACTGATATTATTTACATATATGGAAATTATTCCTCAGTCTGAACGATATTTGCCTACTAACCTAGCAGCAATCATAAAGGAAAGAATAAAGGGAAAGAACTTTAGAAAGACTGAATATAGTGTTTGCTGCTATTTTCGCGTTACTTCCGGTTTCGCGGTATTTAGGTATTATGACAATAACACATACATTGAAACGATTTGGCATAATAGGAAAAATACGGAAAATAAATAATACTGTCATCATTAATTAACATAAAGATATTTGAAAAACGAAACTAACCACAAAACAAAATGGAAGTAAGATTTTCTTCCGTTACTTTATTTCGTTCGTACCGCGAAAAACATACAAGCATTATACGTACATTCCTTCTTGTACATGCCTCTGTTCGCAAAGAAATATTTTTGCCAATATGATTATGACCTTCAGAGAGATGTACTATGTTTAGATCTATCTTGAATTGGCATTATTGCGTTTTCTATGTCGTTATTTAGTAGCGGCTATTATCATTATTTTATATCATAATTTCGATCAGATATTAAAGCCTATTCTCCCGAGGACCTCCAACACAAGTCCAATCTGGTATGGCCTACACTCCTTAATTACTAAACCGTGAGTTTTCAGAAAGAAATAATATTTCATAGAAAAGCAATTTATAAACATAATTGTAAAGATAAACTATAGTTTCATTACTAGGCTTTGTCTGCATGAAATAATTGTAGGACAAACTTGCAGATTAATATCCACTATGGCTGCTTTTATCTGAGTTGATTTAAATATTAAGCGGAAAGTTTTACCTCGTTAAATGTATACGTTTTTTCCGAAGGCGTAATCGTAATGACAAGCTCTCAAGAAATAAATTGTCTAGTCAGACAATATTAACAAAATTTAGCACTCCTGTATATTCGCACACGGAGTCCTTACTACATTATCGTCGTCGAAATATGAAGAGCGACTTTCAATATACTCAAACAGACGCTTCTAATGTTAAGCAATTTTGATAGAAATCCACATCCGCCGATTCTTGTGTACACTCATTTGATGATTGAAGTTAAACAAGTTTGGTTAGCTTAAATTTCACTGTATTTATATTTGAAAATATTATATACAGTCTGACCTCGTTCATTCGAATTCATTGGGTCCAAAATTTATTTCGAATAATACATGCTTTCGAATTCAGATCGACATGCATACAAAGACACATCGGGACATGATGTTTATTTCGGATGATACCAAGTATTCGGATAGAAGGTTGTCGAATAAACGAGGTCCGACTGTATATGAAAACATTTGAGTTTATTTGAAAAATCATCACGTGACCGCTCGACGAGAACGATTATTGTGCACGGAGAGAGTGATGAAGTTTAATGTTAGGAATAAAATATCGTGCTTGTACAAGTAATATATAATCCCATGCGATTGCCTACAGTCGTAACATCCAATGTCTGGATATATTGTTTGTTGATATTAATTAAGACAGTTCAAGCGATGTGCCCTTTAAACGATGTTCGAACATTGCTTGAAATTGTGCTTGTCTGCCTAATAAACAAAGCTGACAAACATAAGTAGTGAATTTTGAGTACAGAAAGTACGACCCAAAACTGATTAATAAACACATGTTATGACACCACTATAAAACACGTGCTCATGAAATATATAACAGCGGACGGGGTATGCAGTTCATTTATTTTGAATCCTCGCAATGGCAATTAACGATCTCATTATGTGATTCCTCATGCAGATATGTTTGAGCATTTGCCGCATTTCCATAAAAATGTCGCATCCGTCTAAAGTTTAACATTTCAAATGAACTTGAACAAAATCCGTCCATTCTTTAAAGATAAACTCATGATTTAATTATTTTAAAGAACCGCGAATATCTCATATTATTTGTATATATAATCCCTTTGTATGCGAAATACTTAATAAGAAAAATGACAAATCGGACAATTGGTTATATCAAGAACTGTGAAGTAAATGCCTACATAAATAAGTCAGTTTATAATGAACCGGGTGGGTAAATGTGCCATTTGTACCACAAAATCAACAGATTAGGATTCATGCAATTATACACGAAACATTAAGTAAATATCTATAACTGTGAAACCCTCTTCATCTTCTGATGCCGGCTTTTTGGACGGTTGTCACTTACTCAGGGCGACGCACCACCATAACCCCCCCCCCCCCCCCCAAAAAGACAACGGCACTTTCTCGCTGGTTCTCAAGTTTTCAAACAGCTGAATTATAATGTATTGATATCGTATCGACTTTTTCCGATAACTTATCAGATTTTGGGGGCTTGAATTGCAAAATACCAAACTGCACATGCATTAAATTAAACTGCTTTACACAAATAATGTGATCGAATAGTTATACTCTTGGTAATTGTCCAATTTTATGATAGATTTCTAGGATAAATTATAGATTTGTTTAATATCAAAATGCAATCTAATCTGCTAGATGAACTTCAATTTGTACCAAACAAATCCATTTAAGACGTTAAATCCTCATTGATCATCAATGAAATGTTAATTAATGAATATTTGTAAATGTGCACAAACACCGGCAAATCAAATAGTTTGTTCTATAGTTTCGTACCACGGTCGTGAAAATGTGGGCATTATCACCCCGGAAGAATATTGTACTTGATAAGTGTAACATTGAATACAATTCGGTTATTTGGTTGTTTTAATTATAGCTATATACTTGAGAATAGTTGTATACAAATTGGGCCTGTTTTATCAATATTCGTACGAAAATGCGTTCGTAAGATACGAAATGTTCGTAAGTATGACAGCGATCTTATTAATAAGAATAGTAAATCAGTACAGGGGAGTGTGGGGAGCTCAAAAGAGACGTATCTCGCGTTGTCTCTCAGTCGTCTGTATAACCGCCGATCCCTACTGTTGTCATCAGGCAAACTAACTTCTCAGAGGCAGACGAGCAAACTTCGGTGGACACCTGCTCGAAAGTACTGGGACAACATAACAGAACACTGAACAGTATTCAGTAAGATATGCCGGCAGATATGCATGCCCGCTAAAATTCTATTTCTTAAAAACTTCATGGGTTACCAGGTTTGCTATTTCATGTCTGATGACTAAGATGCGAATGTTAACCTAACATGAGCCAGTCATAAGAGGTTCGAACTGAAATATGAAAGTACTGTAGTGGTGTGGCGCTTAAAGAGGTGCTGGAACCCACGCCCCGCTCTATAACAGCAGGACGCTCTAACAACTGTACTAACCAGTCGGTTGTATCACCCCACACCGCTGCTCTCCTCCCACACTTACATCACTACACTGCTGCTACCTTCATATAAATGCAGGTGAATGTGCACCCAGTGTGGGGCTCCCCCTCCCACAACTCTCACAAGGGGCTTCACGGTTTCGTCACACACCACTACACAGCTTAAGAAATAGTATATCGAGTGGTATTTTATGCTCAGAAGGATGAAATATTACTTAAATAGTTTATTATTTTCTTGAGTTTTAACTTGAAGATCTAATTTATTGAGAATAATCCGATTTAATACTTTATTTTACAGTCAAATGTCATTGGCGATGTCATACAGCTTGTGATGTTAATGATGCAGACTATTATTAAAGAAAGTGTTAAGTGGTGCGTAAAATCACAACCACTGTAATTCCAATCATTTATAAGAGTTTATAATAAGAACAAGCAAACAAAGCATTAACTTGCCAAATGATAATTATTAATCTGTCTTGATATATATTCATCAAGTTCATGTCTTCACAGCTTAAAAATAGACTTAGCAATAATCAAATAATAATATTCAATTTTAAAAGTTGTATAATCTTGTTGATACTGGACTTTAAATGTAAACCATACATTTTAATTCCATGTACTCTATTCTTATTTCATCTTCTCCTTTGATTGCCAGAAGATTTGACTGATTATACCTTTGATTGACTACTGTATCAGCTAGTATGTATGTAATCATCTTATACTTCATAAGATAACAATATAATATAGTTATTATTGAATGTCTTTTTTTATATTTTTTTCAGAAATGCCAGACAATTTCATGTGATATGAAGTAGATGCAATGATAAAAACTTTCATAACTGTTGTTGATTTAATGTGAAATATTAATATCATTTTTGTTACGAACGTTACGAATGCCTATAACCATTCGTAGCATTTTCGTTAAAACTTCGTTAAAACTTCGTAGCGTCTGCATGCGTACAAAAATATTGATAAAACGCTCTTGCCATCGTAAGAACGTCGTAAGAAAATGTTACGAAAATTTCGTGCGTAATAACGTTGATAAAACGGGCCCATTATGTAGTGGTCAGTCAACGAAAACAAGTGTTTTGGTTAAACCTGACCAATAGTAATTATATAATCAATTACTGTATTTTCAACTAATTTTTAATCGATAGTACATTTTCCCATATACTAATTTAACAACATTTATTAAACTTTCACGGTTAATAATTGACATTTGAAAGAATGCTAACTTATATACCTGACAGTTATGTATTATAATTGTACCAGTATACGTATTTATCAATGGATTTTCTCCTTATCTAGTTGTACATGATGTCATCTGTCACGTTCACAGCTGAAAACATGCATTTCGTCTTATTAATACAATTCACTGCATAAAGCGACACTCACATCATAATATGTTTGTTATATAATATCCAACCTTAATGTTTCAATACTACTTAAGAATCAGAACGTAGTTTTATATTTTAATACCTATAAGTGCTCCAAATACATTTGTAAATATGAAGAAACAAGTTGTTTAGCTTTTAGCAAATACCATAATACGATAATGTATTTTGATAATGCAGTCTACTTTGTTTCACTTTTGAATTCGCAAATAACAGATAAAAACAGAACAATTATCGCTTCATAATTATGCAATGGCGTATACACTTCATCACTTCGATGTTTATTGTTGTGAAATCTAATGCTTTATGTCTGTTGATTAAGAAATATTAGATTGTATGTTTGCAATGAAATAATATCTCAACTCAACATAATACGATAACTAATATACCAAACATATCGCCTTGGTCACATGAAGCTCTCCCGGCGTACGGACTTCCCCCACGGGCTATACGCTCGTACGGCTCCCCAGGTCTAACGGGCTCGTTGGATCATCCGTAGGTCTCATCTGACAGAGGCATGAAAGTAGTACATGCTCAACCTTCAGGCACGGGTTATACGGGGTCATACGGGTCCAAACATTCATGCGGGCCCGCGGCAAGGCTTTAACCGTGAACTGCTCGAGAGATTCATGTGACGTAGGCATATAGAACTTCTATTTGCATTTTATTGGAAGATAACCAAATCAAGACTTTCCAAAATAAAATTGGGAGTTATTTCCCTTTATCCAACTATGTCCATCAAACGCTTCCATTATTTATTAGTTAATGCCTATTTAGTCAATTTATTATATGTTGGAAATTAAAGACCATATAGCGGTTTAGTGTGAGGTTAGCTAACTGGTAAATCGATTTAAACCCCCGGTATTTTACTGCCAGTTCCAGGGCTGCTGTAAATGGCTGTGTAGTTATCAATTATGTTTATGCTTTTTGATATACGTTAAGTTCCCCTTTCCCTATATGCAGTTATTTCACTTGGTGTAATAGCCATGTCCTTCCTCTCCTTCGGCCTATGATTACTGACTTTCTTGACTTATTCCATCCATTCCATCCATTCCATCCCTCTCCTCCTTGTTGTCCGCTAAATTATCAATGGTTGTTTTGTACCCTTGCACCTCCTCAGTCCCTAATGCTTTGTAGGCTGTAGTTTTCCTGGTGTCTGTGTGGAGAGGCATTGTCTTATAAACGCGGCGTTCCCTGTAACAACCTAATCTCTCTTTCTGATTTTTACACATACGGATATAGTGTGTTGAGCCCCGAAATGTTTTGTGAAAAATGGTATAATGAAATATTTTACCGCCCAAATATTAAAATTAATCATAAGATTTATGAAAAATTATTGTTCTGTCCAGTAGATAAAATTATTACAAGCCATGATGAATCATTTTCATATCTTTCGTTATGAAAAAAATCCTTTATTCTTGAAATAATAATGAATAAAAGTTTGACCCCGACGTGATTCGAACACGCAACCTTCTGATCTGGAGTCAGACGCGCTACCGTTGCGCCACGAAGTCAGTTGACGATATGTAGCCGTTTATATGTAAGTCAATAATACTAGATAGTCTTAAACATTTATGTCCCACTTATGCTCTATACTACTGCAATTCATTACACACCAATTGGAAAAGATACTGTATAGATCATTTCTACTACCTATCATTTTGTATCGTGAATAACGCAATCATCAAATGACCGTAAAATGCCAGTCCGAGAGCGAAACTTACTTAAATCTGAACAAGAGGCAATTCAGCCTAGATATTTCGTTTCATGACGGCAATTATTGTTATACCTAGTACCTGAAAGTACGTACTGAACACACAAGAGCCATACTCGAACTGCTCGAGAGATTCATGTGACGTTGGCATATAAAACTTATATTTGCATTAGATAGGAAGACAACCAAATCAAGACGTTCCAAACTAAAAATGAGAGTTATTTCCCTTTATCCAACTATGTCCATCAAACGCTTCCATTATTTATTAGTTTAAACATATTTTATTTACATACTATGAACAGCATAAATATACAATGCAATATTCAACATTTTGCATAAAATGAGTATGTTCAATAGTAAGTGTAAACGGGATGAGACTGAAAGCCAATGACTTATATAGGTATTCTCCTTGTTCCATGATTTATTAAAATGAGTTAAATAATTCGTCTAAGTTCTTCGTCGCATCCATTACAACAACTTTTGCAGTAAGTTGTCAGTAATTTTTTCTTCAATTTAGGAGGTAACTATTTTGTCGTTTCATGATCATTTCTGTTATAGCATGCATAAATTAAACAACTTGTTGCTGACTTCGCTAATTGTGCAGTTATGTGATAACAAGAAATATCTTAGATAGATAGCGTAGCGTAGATAGAATAATGTCTATAGAATCGCCCTATATCGGAACTCTAATTTCGACACAAGTGTACGCTACGGGAAAGTTTGGTGCCTCTCCGCTGAAAATATGAACCCAATCAAATCGTCTAATTTGTTGCATATTTAAACAACGGGCTTCATAAATAATATTCGATTGATCTAAAATGTAGGTCAAAGTCATTTTATTATACAGCTACGCCGAAAATACATTAACATTGTTGCAACAAAAGATAAAATTGAATACCAAGAGTTAACCTAAGAAAATTAAAGTCGATTCTGCTAATTAAAAATAAATATTTTGGAAACACATCTTATGAAAATAAAGATATATTCATACCTTACAATAGAGAAGATTCATTTTAAACAAACGAACTCTGTAAATGTATGGAAGATAATGGGTGCCAAAATTGCATTATGCTTTATGACATTTTAGTTCATAGTCTTGTAATTAACTGGGACATCGTGCTTTCTTGAAAATAATGGAACATGTTCTTCTCTCACGATTATGCTGCGTGTATGTCAATGCTTTGTGCTTTATTTTATATTGCATTTGATATCTTCTTAGATGAACTTAAAGTATGGTATAGTAGAACACCCATATTCGTATTGTCTGCTCTGTGAATCAATATATTGTGCTTTATTTGTTGAATTATTTATCGTTTCTTTGTAAACTACGACACATCGTTCCAAACAATAACGGTATTCAACGTCATCATACATTATTGAATGCCACCTAGCATAATGGACGTGTGAGCAAGCAGTATGGGCAGCAAGCAGAACGAATGAAGCTTGATCTTATGTTTAAGTATTACACCAGAGGGCGCTCGTACAAGCTGATTTGAATATTCGGTATTTTCCGTAAAATTACTTCGTAGGTTAAGTACACTTCGATTAAGTCTCTTTGTTGCGGTTAATCTTTTTTCTGTAATGTGCTCCTCAGTATATAAGAAACAAACATCTTTGCTCGTCGCATATATCTTAAAATATATAAGATAAGAGTAGTTTCGGATAGATATATCAGATCGAATGACACTTTTTATCGACCTTTATACCGGATTTTAATAGCTGATATAGTCAATGACCATCGCTGTTTATGTGACTTAAAGCCCCATTACGATTTTAAACATGTTTCCCATCTTCTTTGTTTCGATGATTAAACAAATACAATTTATCAATGTTTTGAAGGATCAAAACTAAGATTAAATCTCTTCAGATGTGATAATTTTATCATATTCGAATTTGTTTATCTTTTTAGCGGTTTGATCTTTAAATACGCTGTGTCAGAAAATCTGAAAATATTTTACAAATGATAAAACATGGATCGTGGGGTTTCATATTAAGAGAAGGTCATTGTTTTTGTTTTCCATGACCATTTAAGTTGATAAAGTTAAACTGTAATGGTCATGTCTGAATAAAGTGTCATATCAATTACTTAAATCAAATGTTCAAAGCTTGAAGTACATGTATTGCTTTGGCATAAATATTAGGGGACGCTGTGATGACAAGACATGGAAATGTGCGAGGACAATATTGAATCCATGCCGTCTTAACTCCCTTCCATCGCTCTGTTATCGATATCCATTGATAGTAGGATACGTGCATCCTTACACCAGGTTTAAACCCCAGTGGTGTTTTAGACGTTTGACTTTGTAATTGTTTGAACTCGACGTTTCTAAGTTATAGTAAAAGTCTACGTAATTTTGGGACAAGAAGAAGTTATATTTCACAACATATTTATGTACACTACACAATTTAAATAACCCATACTGTTCCATCTTCAAAATTAAACATATTTACAGCCTCCAGTAACATAGCAGGCGTCAGTCACTTTAACATAGATTACTCAAATGACAACGTAGATTATGATCGCGATAATGACCGTGATCATCATTACAACGAGAGCACGGCTTCGCACCCAGCTTATACAAACTATGACAATCGTTATCATAACAACAACTACCGCAGAAACTACAACGATCATCATAGCTACCGATACCGTGACAACAGTGATATTCATAGAGACGCTGACGGTCGTGACGACCGTGACTCGGATCGTGACTCGATCGACAATTAACTTGTTAGTACCCGCATTATTAGATTATTTGTGCAATGCCTAATATTATTTACTTATCATTTCAATTGGTTTTATCAGTTATGCTGTTAAACCTACTGTGTTGGAACGTTAGAGGCATAATGTCCTCAGCATATAGCCTCTCCGAACAATTAGACAAAAATAACATTGATTTAGCTTTGTTAACAGAACACAAACTTTTATATAGATCTCAAGATTTTCTGCAATCTATTCACAGTGACTATTATCATGTAAATACTTATGACAATAATACTGATAACTATGGTCATCTGAAATGTGGTAAAGCAGGAACTGCTATACTTATACGTAAAACACTTAGAAAATATGTATCTGTATTGCCCAATATTAACAATGATAGAATATTAGGGTTAGAGTTCAAGCTTAGTTGCGATGTACCAATCTATGTATTTTGTGTATACCTTCCTTCTGACAATGATGTTAATTCGTATAAGGAATCTTTATGTGATGTTCAATCACTTATGTCACACTACTGTAAAATTGGATCTGTTATATTTGCAGGAGATTTTAACGCCCAGCTTGTCACAGATACCAAACGTTTCCCGAATCATAAATCCAAAATTCTTTCCGATTTCGCCCGTAACAACAACTTAGTTTCCCTCCATAACTTGTTTAATAGCAACAAGTACACCTTTGTTCCCACCAGAACTAACATCGACCACGTACTCATTGAGAATACCTCCAGCCACTTGTGTTTGAGTTATAGTGTAGTAGAACCCCACGAAATTCTTACATCAGACCATTTACCAATATTATTCCAGGTAAACATAAAAGGTGAGAGAATTCGCCGAAAATCGACCCTCACCCCCAACATAAACTGGTCCAAATGTACCCCCGAACACATCTCGAACTTCACAAAAGAAATTGATAATCAAGTCAAACGAATGTTAAATACGCACAATATCGACAGTCTCGGGCCTGATATTCTCAATTCTGCAATCTCTAACTTTATTCGTGAAGCTGAAAAGCATCTTCCGAAAGCCCAGCTAAACAAAGCTGCCAAACCTTACTGGTGTCCGGAACTAAAACACGCGCATGCGCAAGCAAGGCATTCCCGCTCGATTTGGTTACAACAAGGACGTCCAAGGTCCCGTACGCACGACTCCTTTACACATTACAAAGCAGCGAAAAGAGCATTCAGGCGCCTACAAAAACGTCGTATCAATGAACACGAGAATGCAATATTTGATCGGTTAAACAAAGCAGCGGATTCCGACTACAACTTGTTTTGGAAATTACTGAAACGTAAGAGTGGATCAAATTTCGAAGTTTGCAATTCCCTCAACGTTAACGGTCGAAGCTATCATGATTCCGACGTTATACGAGGATTTTTCCAGCACTATAACAGTGTTTTCGGTACCCACAATAATGGCGATGACTTGCCTTTCGATTACCAAACGGAACTAAACGACTATATCACAAGACCCCCTAGCTCTCACGCTCAATTACTACTCCGACCCATCGAAGAGCAAGAACTTGATAAAATAGTTACTAATCTATCGCGCAATAAAGCCCCAGGGCACGACCAAATTCTTAATGAGCATGTGATCAACGGCGGAAATCCAGTAAAATTCATGCTGACCTCACTATTCAATGCAATATTACTCGAGCTTAATGTCCCTTATGACTGGCAAACAAGCATTATCATACCGATCTACAAAGGCAAAGGCAAGGTTAAAACCGAACCCACAAGTTATCGCCCTATATCACTGATTCCAGCATTCTGCAAAATATTCGAGAAAATCATCTTGAACAGGGTTAATGGCCACCTAAAAGAGAATGCTATCACATTTCCAAACGCACAGCAACAAGGTTTTCAATCCAACCTAAGTTGTCTATCAACCGCTTTTGCAGTCCAAGAAACAATATTGTACAATATCGAGCGTCACTCAGACGTCTACGTAGCTTGTCTCGACCAAAAAGCAGCATTTGACACGGTCAGATTCAACGCTCTCTTTCTTAAACTGGGTAGACTTGGGTTCACGGGAAAAATCCTACGTCTGCTTATGTCCACACATAACAACCTTACCTCCGTCGTACGACTCTCTGGCTATACGTCAGACGTGATTAGCGTAAACAGGGGAGTGCGACAAGGCGGTGTTTTGTCCACATTCCTTTATCTCGTCTATGTCAATGACTTACTAAACGAACTAGAAAGTAGTCGTCTAGGGTTAAAGGTCATGTCGGTAAACTCCGGAAACCCTGCATTCGCCGACGATATATCGCTATTGACCCTCACACCATACCGATTACAGAAAATGGTCGACATCGTATACCATTATTGTAACCATTGGCACGTCTCTATTAACGTCCAAAAGTGCAATGTAACCGTTTTCACAAGAAAACGAACACAACCTAAAGTAGGTATATTATTCGGGGATCAGTTTATCGACCAAACTGACACCTTTGTCCACCTGGGCATTCTGTACTCTTACAACTTAAAAGACACAATTAGGATTGACCAACGCTTACAAAAAGCCAATAACGCTTTATTTGCCATGTCTGCTCAAGGCATCCATATCCAGGGCGTTAATCCATTAGTATCTGCCGACTTATATTCTAAAATAATTAAGCCTATTGCAACGTACGGCTCTGAACTGTGGAACAACACCACTCGTTCAAATATCGTATCTGTCTCCCGATTCCAACACTCTGCTCTTAAACGCATTCAAGGGTTCCCAATTCAAACCCGCTCCGACATGGCAGAATCCATGCTTGGTCTTAATCGACTCCCTTCCCACATCGAGTACCGCAAATTAATGTTCCTCCACAAACTAATGACTCTACCAATGGGCTCTGTGACAAGTAACATATTTTTTAGAAAACTCATTTTATTCATTACAGATAATGCACTTGTAACGCTTGGCTTCATACCAGATATTTGTAATCTTTTGCTAAAATATAACTTACAGGGTATAGTAAATATGTTTACATCTTCCAGAGAATGTATACCATCTAAACGAGAATGGAAACATACTGTTAAAAATGCTATTACTCATAATGAAACAATATTATGGGATAATAGAATGTCACAAGACTCAGATTTTACTTTCTTCAGAATTTTACAACCTCATATCATGCCATCTATTGTGTATAAAGTTTGCCAACGCAGTCAATTCAGATATACCATGAGCGTCATCTCTCGACTCTGGGCACGACCTGTTGAACTTGATAACATTACTTGCGATATATGTGACAACATTTTCCAGGAGGAGCTAGTTCATATTATGTGTGAATGTTCTATTACGCAAACACTCAAAACTCAAATGCTTACCTCATTATCACAGATTCTGGACTTGAATGATTTACAATTGATTTATCAACTAGATAGTTTCTCCCTTACTTTAAAACTTTTAGGCGCTCCCCTGGAACCTATATTCGACATCGAAACAGAGAGACAATTTTTGAAACATTCATATTCATACATTGTTCAATGTGTGAATACCTTTACTGGCTAATGACTACATAAAGACATGACGTATATCCTATACTGATTGTGACATATTATATGCATTTTGTACTGTACAAACGTATACTGTTATAACCATGTTCATTTGTATTGTTTGATTGTTTAAAATAATTGTATATATATTATGTTCAATATCCTCTTCTACAGAGGGAAATAAAGCATTGAATTGAATTGAATTGAATAATATACATTGTACCATGTTGAAAATAAGTTATGACAACTCCTCGTATGTAGGTATATTCGCGACTCAACAGTTTAAAATGGAATGTTACAATGGTGCTTATCAATTAATAAGCAGCATTTGCGATTCAACAGTTTAAAATGGAACGTTACAATGGTGCTTATCAATTAATAAGCAGCATTTGCGATTCAACAATTTAAAATAGAACGTTACAATGGTGCTTATCAATTAATAAGCAGCATTTGCGAGTCAACAGTTTAAAATGGAACGTTGTCTCAGTTATAAATCATATAGGTGAATAATTGCATTTCTGAAGGGCAACAATATATTCCTTTTTAGTTGTGCTACACTAATGTTTGCCTGATGATATATGTAAGTGTACCTAAGTCTATAATTTCAGATAAGGCATGCCAAATCAGGCTATAAGTATTTTATTTACATTGATAGAAAATATATTATAATAAAACATAACATGAGGTATCATGATTTTCGAACTGTTCACATCGAAACAGTAAATGTACATGATCTTGAATGACACTTGACACGAATTATGTTATCTACCTTCCAAAATTATCATCTGCTTCAGTTTATTATTAATACCCAGAGTACAGCACAGCTTATATTGCTCACGTCATACTAGGGATCAGAGACCATCCCCTAGGGTAGATAATTTATTTACATAGTTATAAACAACACTCTGAAACTACATAGAAATGGTATCAAGTACTGGCTTGATTTTTTATATAATACATATGTGCCTGACATACTGATGAAACTGAATGATATAAATATTTGCATGAGATTAAACTTGGAATAGAGGTCGGACCACAGCAATTTGTATTCTTCGAAGTATAAACCATACTCCCCTATTAAACTAAATCAGAACAAGAACAGTAAAGATGTATCATTGGAACCCAGGCTAATTGGTATTACTGGAAATATCGTATCAAAAATGTATGCAGCGCAACTTATACAATGCTTAATTGGTTGCTCATATCAAGCAGCGTCATAGCGATGATATTTCATTGTGTATGCTTAAACAAATTTCAAGATTTTCTCACCGTACTTTTTGTATAACGCATCAGTCATCTCAGTTAAAACCACTTTTGAAAACAACTAAACGGAGGGACTATACCCACTTACAATGGCTGAAATTTCTGTCTACGACGACGAACACGTTCCTCAAGACGGCTCAATTTCCTATCAACAATAGGCGTAGGTTAAGTGGTTACGACAATCGAGCGTCGTAGATCAACATTGAATAACGATTAAGGTGTGTGGCGGATGCAAATATTCGCCCCGTACTTCGTCCAAAGTGTAGTTATCCTTAATCAACATTATATAAGTTAAATTAACACGAAAATGATGTTAGGTTGCTGTGGTGCAGTGGTTAGCATAACGGACCGGCATTCCGTAGAACCGGATTTGAAGCCCGGTAGCGCCATTGACCGATGTTTCGTGTTCCACAAAACATGACTTTATTTTAATACACAGCCGGATCTGTAATTTCGCATTATACGTATTTTTCAAAACAGACATAATATCGAACCTAGAGCGAACACTGACATCGATATTTGCGGCCAATAGATAGCAAGCTCTATGTTCGTTATTCAATATTTCTTAATTATTGAATTCAGACCTAATATTGAACCTACACCAAATACTGACATCGACACTCTTATATCGTAAATTTATTGTAAGTAAAGGCTACACACTATGCTTGTAAATATACTACATTAATGTAGCCGTTTTCCATTATCACACGTGATATTTTTATCACTATGTCTTATTTGTAACGCTAATGTTTCCCACTTCCGTGGGATATAAATTAAATCTTGGGTCCGCGGCGAATACATATAATCGTCTCCCTTGGCCGAGTGGTTGAGGCATCCGCTTTGGGAGCGGGAGGTCGAAGGTTCGAATCCCGGCAGGGGTACGTTCTGATATGGCCGGTTGGTGAGCTGCCAGCTAGTTAAATAATGGTTACCGTGTGCCTACCTGCCTGGTGCCTGGCATTAAAAGGATAGGAATCGGGAAGTGAATGTGCTCAGAAAGTAGGTGTCTCATAAGTCAGAATTGGCTGGCCCTTTAAATAGGGGTGACACTATAATAAATAAACACTTATAATCAATGAGGGATCTCTTTCATACACAAGTGATATATCTATAGATTAGCACCAAAACAAGTCACACGTATAATTATGTGCAAACATCGCACATGGTGATAAAAACAAAATAACAACGGAGGACAACTCCATGTACGAGTTTTAAGCGTAAAAAATCCAAAGAGAGGAAAGTAGTCTGTCGCGAAAATATCGAACCTTACAGTATTTTGTTAAGATTAGGACTCAGCAATACTTGAATATTACAATAAACATTGTGATTTGTAGTTCACTTTGGATGCATCTTTTGTTCAGTCAATACTTAAAGTAAGCATGCATATATCGGTAAATTTATACGTAGGAATCCTTGTCGCGATTTGCCAAACTGGTAAGTTTAAATTATTGTTATCATGTAACAAAAGTATTATTATTTTATGATTGTATTATAATTATAATTATTATTGTTGTTGTTGTTATTATCATTAATAATTAATATTATACAATGTACTTTGAACTATTTGCGTGATTAATCATCCTGTTTGAACATGTTAAAAGGTGGGAGCATATATTTAATTTTATTGTGTTATATATATGTTATAGATTAGCCATACTGACTTATCGAGCGTCCATCTTAAAAACAAATATCAGTGTTTTTATTATCATCACATTAACTTCTTCGTGATGACACACGAAAACTTGTTACGAACTTTTGCCTCAGCCCCGGTGATCTAGGTTTTCACAAATAATACTAGGAATTTTACGTCGAAATTGGCTCTGATTAGTGAATCTGATTATCCAGAAATTTTGGTCGATAGCATAATACCACGAACACTAGTTGGACATATAAAGACAATTAAAATAATATGTTTCGAGGGAACATTTACATGTAAATAGAATAAAAGCTTCGAATACAAAGAATGTCCGTTGAAAGATTAGTTTAATGTTATTCTGAAAATATTATATTTTTTACTATATAATAAAGAATTGATGTTCTGGTAAGGTCGACAGACCGTATTGTATTATGGAAACACTTGTACCAGTAAAGTTGGAGAAACGGTGAAATACTCAAATCGATAGTTCTGTTTACTACTTCTTTTTAAAGAGCTATTGCTTGTTTTTTTATATAAAATATTAGTTCCTATATAATGAGAAAGCAGTTTTAAAAATGATGTTATCAAAATGTCATCGTCTGGTACTTTGCTAGTTTCGGTGAGATATGAACTCGAATTTTAGTGTCTGCTATGTCGACTCCTCAGTATGACCTTGCTTAATTTTATCTGAACGCGACCAGGGGTCGAATGAATCATTCATATATTCCCTTTTATGTATGCCTTGTGGTGACGATAACATCAACACTTATCCGCGTTGGTCTATCTTTCCCCGGTTTTTAGCTGTGGTTTTATTTCCGGTAGAAAAACTCGTTTCTACAAATTTCAATCCACAACATTATAATTATGTGAGCATACGTTAAAGCTTTATCAGCGTTCATAATCACTGCTAAAGTATAAACAACTAGCATGAGTATATCATTGAGTTGAAAAGAAAAATAAACACAATATATGCATTTTAAAAACTTGCATCCACGATAAATGTATATGGAAATAAAAAAATATTCAAAGATTAGTAGATCTAGGTAATTTTGAAATACCAAATGCTTTCCGCTTAAAGGTACCAACTTAATATCACACATACGAATATAGCGTATATATTTTACCGTGCATATATTCTATTGTTCTGTCCAGCAGATAAAATTATTACATGCCATGATTAATCATGTTCATATCTTTCGTTATGAATAATTCCTTTATTGTTGAAATTATAATTAGTTAAATATGCATGAATTGTATAGAAGATAAAAGTATGACCCCGACGTGATTTGAACACGCAACCTTCTTATCTGGAGTCAGACGCGCTACCGTTGCGCCACGAAGTCAGTTAGTGATGTTGTCGTTTATATATAACTCAATATCACTACATAATTTTAAACATTAATGTTCAATTTATGCTCTAAATTACTTATCTCCAAACCAAATGTGCGATCAAGTTTGTCGGACAAAATCTTAAAATATGAAGTAAACGTATCACATATTATTTACTGCATTGCATTCAGAAAGTCTACGATACTACTGTAATTCATTACACACTGATTGGAAAAGATACTGTATGGATAATTTCTACTTCCAATCATTTTGTATCGTGAATAATGCAATCATTAAATACCCGTAAAATTTCGTTATGATCAAGCCTGTCCGTTGAATTCCCCCTTGTTGTCCTTTTTGAATCTCCATAATTGGGAAGCATGTGGCATTTCCTGAAACAACTTAATATCTTTTTACTTAGATTTCTTCAAATGGAATTAAATTCTAACTCACTATAACTTACCTCAAAAGATGTACAGATCGTTCCATATTGAACTGATTCGTTGTTCGTTCTTTGTTTACATGGGCATGAAATATTCCGCTTGTTCACATCTAACGATTTAACGTTGTGTGTATATGTTTCACGCACCAGTAACGCTTACTAGTATATATGGTCCGTGGCAAGACGACTACTATTTTATTTATTACTCGTCTTATTTGTTTACATATGTCGATGAACCTGACAAAGCCGAACTACTCCATCAATTGGTATTTCTGTCATGAATTGTATTTTAAATATGTTAATTTTTTATTTCACTGCAAGAATTGCAAATTAGACTGCAAGGAAAATAAACGAGGCGGCAGTACTGCTGTCAAAATGAGAAAATGGCCTCCTTTTATTAAGTGACATACCTCTTTGAATCTGTGTCTTGTCTTTTGCGCGGCCTTAAGTACCAACCATATTTGACTTCATTTAGACATTTTAAATATGTACTCTTCCGGTATACATTTTGATTGGAATCGTTGTGTTGATTGCTCAAATTAACGAGCTGTAAGACATTTATTTTCTATGATGTGTTGTGAATGTGTAGAACATGAGTTCGCTAGGTATAGTGAATGATCGAGGTAAGTGTTATTATAAATACAATATATTTAGAAAACTACAACTTTTATTGACACCAGCTTAATGCGTTCTTATAAAAGTAAACTTAGTTTCACATAATAGTTACTATGTGTTTTAAGTAGATTGATTAACATAAATAAGCATGATCAACCTATGATGTGTGGTAATTTCACTCAGTTTATTTCCGTTGTGTCATCTGATGAATTCTCATACGGACTTTCTTCTTTTTAGCAAATGGTGTCGAAGGACAATGCACTGAAGCACCCTCAAGGTGTTTCCCTACTGGTAATATTACTGCTGGGACGACGTGCATAACCTCCGCCACTGCAAGTAGTACCAATTGGTTTAATTTGGAAAATATGTGCAAGCCAAAAAATGGAAGGCTGGTATGGTTAAGAGATGACTTTAACATTAGCAAGTTGTTGGGCTCTAAGGACAACCGTGTAGCTAATGGCTCACTTGTATCAGTTGGGCTTCTGTTATCAACCAATGATAGTGTTGAATTATTCTGGAGAAATTCCAATGACTGTAAGTGTATACGCCCTATGTCCCGCATTATATGTGGATACATGGATATTTGTTGGTTCATTTGTCTAATAAATTAAGTGACATATAGAATATTACAAATATTGAATTTGACAGACAATCGTTTTCATGTAGAGTCATGTTGCTTTGAAGTCAACAATCAATTTTGATTCAATGTTTTGATACGAGAAAGGGATGGACATCAAATATTCCAATAGCCTCTTCTGACTGTCGTTAGTTAATTGTGTTTTCGTTACTAACTGGTATCAATCCTATTATAATGGATATGTTACAGCAATCATATCAAAAATAAAATTGCTAATATTACAGCCTCGTCGTTCCAGTGCGGCTCCACAGACACTACACTTTGTTTGTCTAACAGTACAGAAGAGACATGTGCTGCCATAGGATGTTGCTGGAGGAATGAACAATGTCAACATCCACGTAAGACTCTAATACTATGTTTATGAAAATGTTAAAGTAGTGGTTTTAAATTAATAAATAACAAAAGTATGATAGCTGTGCCTCAAGAGTGATGTGCATTAATGTGTTCAAACCATCATTGATTGTTTTTTGGAATGTAGAGGAAGCAAAATAATAGTCATTTCGTTCCTAAATTTGCAGAATTCAATTAGTGTATACATTGCTTCCATAGATAATCAAAGTCTACCAACATTCGATGTGAATAAGAACGTGTCAACTATTTCTGTTTCCACCGAGAGACAATGCGTGGGTTTCCAACTAAATGGTAATTCAAGCTCTGCTGGACAATGGGTTTCCTATGATTGTTTCAAGAATGTTACTGAGGTAGCATATTTTTGCGAATATAGTAAGTATACATTGCATTTAATGACTTTTTTCTATGAATTTTATCATTAACAATATATAGCACTGTGCTACAGGAGGATAGGTTATGTCGATTATACTTAACGAAGAACGTATCGGACAGGTTTTAGTGCTTTCCTAAATTTGATCAAAGTTAACAACAACGTATGATCTGATACATAGATATATCATATGAAAATTTGTTAGTTGTTACTTATCATCTTGCAATGCCACAGACTACCAATTTTCTGATGGCTATGTATATGTTCAATTCACATTTCATTTGTTTCGGCTTTGAATGTGATATTACATTCACATTATATAATTTAAACTTTTTATGATAACAGAATGCAACACCACGGATTGGCCTGACACCAAACTTACTAACTTCAAGTTACTGGTAAGTTTTAGTATTTAAAATCACGTAGTTAACTTTCATTTACAGTTTCTGGGTTCGATTACCGGGCGGTGTAGGCCATGTCCTCCCGTGACATTAATTTGGACTACGACTCTTTGTCCCCACCTCTGATTTGTGTGGAGAAGTTGTCAGCTGTTTGCGGAAGTTAATACTGGTTCATAAGTTATTCCATGAAAGGTCGACTGCCTGTCATATATAACTTAAAATTTTCAAAAATGGCACCACAAAAGGAATGATTTACATTCGCCATGTTCGTATACGACAAAGTCACATTTAATTTCCTTTCTGGAGCTACATGCACACACTTGTGAAATAGGAAGACATTCCAAATTACGGTGTCTTTGTGTATTGTCGCTGTTTCAAATCCATTATATGTCATATCGTGCTACAACAATGTATGACAACAATTTACACTGATAATTATTTATCATTCGTACTTATATTCCGAATAGTTTAATGTAGATGGGTATACTTTGGTACAAATCCCTGAAAATAAGAACACTCCCCAACTATAACTTCAAATTTAGGTGAGAACACAATTGATAAGTTCCGCTTGAATTCGATAGGCAACAAACAAAAAGGAGCATTATAACACGTGCTGTGTCACTCTCCTTGTCCATACAACTCATAATGTCTCAATTACTCTGAACACACGCCCTACATTGTTTTACATAACTACAATGTATAAACAAGTCGTGTAAATACTGAAAATAGGAAATAGGAAAATGCGCGTACAATAACTTCACAATGTGTAAATTCATTTAATATACGTTCCGCATGAATTATATAGATACAAACAAAGATCATTATACCATGCATGCATATAGTTCATGCATCTGTAGCCTTTTCTTTGTCCTCATAATTCATTATGTATCTATGATTTCAGAACAAACATTGTATTTTTGTTTTATCTATTTACAAATACAAATACCTCGACAAAATATTTGAATAGATTTTCATAGTGTTACATCTTTCTAGACAGCGACATCAACGACGACAATGGTAACAACGGATAAGTCCGTGGCAGACATTTCAATATCGTCAAATAATCACACAAATACTGATCAGGCAGGATATAAAATGATTACTTTTTTGCTTTTGTTATATAATGTAATGTACTTATGATCGTGAATGCTACATTATTTATTATTTAATATAAATGGCTCATTAAACGAGTAACATTTCAAGCATTTTATCTATCATAACGACATTTATTTCGGTACACGGATACATGTTACATAGATTATAAAACATAAAATAACATTAAAATAATAATTACAAATTAGTATGATATCCATACGGTTCATCAATACCCAGTTTGGCACAAAAAGAGTAATAACTTAATTAATAAATAAATAAGTTAAAAAGTACCCGGATTAGTACACCATTACCAGTTTTTTGCAATTTCGGTAAGGTCAACTCTTGGTGACATTCGATAATATGCATGAAAATAATTTCCATTGACTAAAATCGTAATTGAGTAAAGTAGTTTTTTACTTTTACAGATGCCCACAACTGCAGGACCTCAAGACAATGGCGTGAAACAGGATAATCATTCGGTAACTTGTACACTAATTATGACAATTAACGTACTGTTTGCGGAAGTTAATACTGGTTGATAAGTTATTCCATGAAAGGTCGACTGCCTGTCATATATAACTTAAAATGTTCCAAAATGGCACCACAAAAGGAATGATCTACATTTGCCATGTTCCAAACTTATACGACAAAGTCACCTTTAATTTCTTTTCTGGAGCTACATGCACACACTTGTGAAATAGGAAGACATTCCAAATTACGGTGTCTTTGTGTATTGTCGCTGTTTCAAATCCATTATATGTCATATCGTGCTACAACAATGTATGACAACAATTTACACTGATAATTATTTATCATTCGTACTTATATTCCGAATAGTTTAATGTAGATGGGTATACTTTGGTACAAATCCCTGAAAATAAGAACACTCACCAACTATAACTTCAAATTTAGGTGAGAACACAATTGATAAGTTCCGCTTGAATTCGATAGGCAACAAACAAAAAGGAGCATTATAACACGTGCTGTGTCACTCTCCTTACCATATAACTTATAATGTCTCAATTACTCTGAACACACGCCCTACATTGTTTTACATAACTACTATGTATAAACAAGTCGTGTAAATACTGAAAATAGGAAATAGGAAAATGCGCGTACAATAACTTCACAATGTGTAAATTCATTTAATATACGTTCCGCATGAATTATATAGATACAAACAAAGATCAATATACCATGCATGCATGCATATAGTTCATGCATCTGTAGCTTTTTCTTTGTCCTCATAATTCATTATGTATCTATGATTTCAGAACAAACATTGTATTTTTGTTTTATCTATTTACAAATACAAATACCTCGACAAAATATTTGAATAGATTTTCATAGTGTTACATCTTTCTAGACAGCGACATCAACGACGACAATGGTAACAACGGATAAGTCCGTGGCAGACATTTCAATATCGTCAAATAATCACACAAATACTGATCAGGCAGGATATAAAATGATTACTTTTTTGCTTTTGTTATATAATGTAATGTACTTATGATCGTGAATGCTATATTATTTATTACCTAATATAAATGGCTCATTAAAGAGTTACATTTCAAGCATTTTATCTATCATTACGGCATTTATTTCGGAACAGGGATACATGTTACATAGATTATAAAACATACAATAACATTAAAATAATAATTACAAATTAGTATGATATCCATACGGTTCATCAATACCCAGTTTGGCACAAAAAGAGTAATAACTTAATTAATAAATAAATAAGTTAAATTAGTACCCGAATTATTACACCATTACCAGTTTTTGCAATTTCGGTAAGGTCAACTCTTGGTGACATTCGATAATATGCATGAAAATAATTTCCATTGACTAAAATCGTAATTGAGTAAAGTAGTTTTTTACTTTTACAGATGCCCACAACTGCAGGACCTCAAGGCAATGGCGTGAAACAAGATAATCATTCGGTAACGTGTACACTAAATATAACAATTAACGTATGATTAAAATATTACTTGCCTTATTGAAATGCATATAATTATGATATTGTTATGTTTCGATTGTATGACTGAGAAGTTGCATTCGTTTTTTTTAAATTTTCGTCCAAATTGGTAGTGCTGTGACTAATATCAGTTTCTGACAGAATAATCTGATGACGACGGCGATATACATTTTATTCTGTTCCAATATTTCAGATTCCGATGATGAGTGTATGTATTACTGTCATATTCATGGCAATACTGTTTACGTAAACAGTAGAAGATGTTCGAACAGTTTGAGACGACTAGAAAGACAACAATGACTCATGATAAATGTTACCAACGCATCATTAGCATTCTGAAATGTCATTGTATTACAGTCTAGTTAAAGTTTCAACATCCATGGACATGAGTGTATCTTAAAAAGTACTATTGTCTGATAAACAGAAAGTGAAAATCGTTGATTGTTACATTCCCTCCATTAACTAATTTGCATAAGATGTATATATTTTACCGGTAATCTGATCTGCAATATCAGCCTATGTGGCAAATGAATATTTACTCTAAGCTCCAATCAATTCCACTACAAACATGATTTCAATGAATTCGCAGAAGTACATAATACAAAATATCTGTGTATATAAGTATGTATCATAGTCACCTTTATCATTCACCAACAATCCGACAGACCAATTATAAACACAACTACATGTATAGTGATAGAACCCTCGTTTTTCGAGTCAATAATACATTTGGAACTAGCGTTAGAAGCATTCATAGCGCACATTGTTGCAGCATTGTTTAGGCAGAATTTATTTCACTCATATTGATAATTATGCTGTGCATTTTGCTTTGAATAATGAACGCAATTTTATGTCATTGTACGCCACACAATATTATTGGAAAATAAATACGTATAATCGCAAATTTTTCGTTTCTGATTCTTTCATACATTTTCTTCGTCATATTGTATTGGACCAGAATTGTCGAATACAACTCTATAAGTCGAACTCAGGACTAGACCAGTATTGTCGAATACAATTCTAAAAGTCGAACTCAGGACTAAACCAGTATTGTCGAATACAATTCTAAAAGTCGAACTCAGGACTAGACCAGTATTGTCGAATACAATTCTAAAAGTCGAACTCAGGACTAAACCAGTATTGTCGAATACAGTTCTGAAAGTCGAACTCAGAACTAGACCAGTATTGGCTAATACAGTTCTGAAAGTCGAACTCAGAACTAGACCAGTATTGGCTAATACAGTTCTGAAAGTCGAACTCAGGACTAGACTAGTATTGGCTAATACAGTTCTAAAAGTCGAACTCAGAACTAGACTAGTATTGGCTAATACAGTTCTAAAAGTCGAACTCAGAACTAGACTAGTATTGGCTAATACAGTTCTAAAAGTCGAACTCAGAACTAGACTAGTATTGGCTAATACAGTTCTAAAAGTCGAACTCAGGACTTGACTAGTATTGGCTAATACAGTTCTAAAAGTCGAACTCAGGACTAGACTAGTATTGGCTAATACAGTTCTAAAAGTCGAACTCAGGACTAGACTAGTATTGGCTAATACAGTTCTAAAAGTCGAACTCAGGACTAGACTAGTATTGGCTAATACAGTTCTAAAAGTCGAACTCAGGACTAGACTAGTATTGGCTAATACAGTTCTAAAAGTCGAACTCAGAACTAGACTAGTATTGGCTAATACAGTTCTGAAAGTCGAACTCAGGACTAGACTAGTATTGGCTAATACAGTTCTAAAAGTCGAACTCAGAACTAGACTAGTATTGTCGAATACAGTTCTAAAAGTCGAACTCAGAACTAGACTAGTATTGGCTAATACAGTTCTAAAAGTCGAACTCAGAACTAGACCAGTATTGGCGAATACAGTTCTAAAAGTCGAACTCAGAACTAGACTAGTATTGGCTAATACAGTTCTGAAAGTCGAACTCAGAACTAGACTAGTATTGGCTAATACAGTTCTAAAAGTCGAACTCAGAACTAGACTAGTATTGGCTAATACAGTTCTAAAAGTCGAACTCAGGACTAGACTAGTATTGGCTAATACAGTTCTAAAAGTCGAACTCAGGACTAGACTAGTATTGGCTAATACAGTTCTAAAAGTCGAACTCAGGACTAGACTAGTATTGGCTAATACAGTTCTGAAAGTCGAACTCAGGACTAGACTAGTATTGGCTAATACAGTTCTAAAAGTCGAACTCAGAACTAGACTAGTATTGTCGAATACAGTTCTAAAAGTCGAACTCAGAACTAGACTAGTATTGTCGAATACAGTTCTAAAAGTCGAACTCAGAACTAGACTAGTATTGGCTAATACAGTTCTAAAAGTCGAACTCAGAACTAGACTAGTATTGGCTAATACAGTTCTAAAAGTCGAACTCAGGACTAAACCAGTATTAGCTTCTACAATTCTGAAAGTCGAACTTCAAGACCAAAAGCAATAATCAAATCGATCCTTACAAATCTTATACTACTTAGCATAAAGACACAACATATGAATGAAAACGGGCTGTGCCCATTGTCTCTTGTGATAAATAATGTATTTAAGAGATATCAAGTTGTTACAGGGAACACCACATACACAAGACAAAGCCTCTCCAGATCGATCCCGGGAATACAACAGTCTACAAAACATTAGGCACTGGGGAGGTGCAAGGGTAAAACATGCATGGTAACAGGGTTGTAAGTAATGGTCTTTTCAGCCATAAAATAATTAAGGACTATTTTGGAGGGCACCAATGGTGAAAAGGGTGGAATACTTCACAGAATAAGTCAAGAAAGTCGGTAATAAAAGTCCAAAAGGGGGTGAACTCTGTGAACTATTATCCATTTGAAACTGACAATGCTATTATCACAATATCAACTCTTAAGCATGCAGCGACCGAAGCAAATCAATTTTTGGCAAGTAAATGCCAAATCATTGCGATGTATTCAAATATCATGAAATCTTAATCTACTAATATAACATAAAATCTACTAATAAAGTATTAGCTAAAGAGAGATTAAGTCGTTACAGGGAACTTCATATACACAATACAATGCCAGCCCACACAGAACCCCGGTAAAATAACAGTCTACATAACATAAGGCTCTGATGAGGTACAAGGGTAAACATGTATGGGAATATGGGTGCAGGGAATGGTCTGGTCGACCATCAAAAACAACCATGGGGAATTTAGGGGGACAAAATGGAGGTACTTCACGGAAAAAGCCAAGAATGTCAGTAATCATAGGCCGAAAGGAGGAAAAATGAATATTATATCAAGTGAAAAAAATGCACATGGAGAAAGGAGAACTTAACATAATATTAAAAAACATAAATAGAAATACCAACCACACAGCTTGCAAACAGGCCGAGTGTCTAACACAACTCCCCGAAAACATGTGTTCATTATATGGACACATTAGACATAAGTTAATCGTGGACGGGAAATATATATAAACACTGGTTTTGTGACTGGAAGAGCAGAAACTTTAAATAAAAAATGATTCTCTCTCAAGCTTTTAAACAGATGATAAGCCGAACCATATAGCCGGGGAGTAGTGAGGGAAGGCACATAAAATAAACAGATCATCGTAAAGAGCATGAAACATCGAAATATTTTCATCACAAAACTGACATATTTGAGATTAACAAGAAATCGTGTTCTGTTTACAGGCTGAAATCTCGACAAATTTCAGCAATATTCGACACTTGAGTCATGTTCTGTTGATGATTTCCTTTCAGCATATACATCCCCGATGTTCAATACAAATTTCTATAAATTAATCTCCCTTGCCGAAAACTATATTATTTAAAGATATGTTGATGCTGTGATTGTTTTCCGTTACGCCAATAACTCGGCTATGTAAACATCAAGGTTCACCTTTACGAATTATTACAGGTAAAATGTCATTGTAACGTTCTTTATTTCGCAAGTTAAGTACAATTTATATAAGGCTGGTATTGTTCGTCATCAAAAAGCGCGCGCGACTCCTCGCACAATCCATAATGTTAGGGAAATGGATTGAGTGCACTTCTATGAAGTGAATTGTGTGCGAATATTCTCGAAAACGAGAGGCTGCTTTTGAAAATGGACACATTTTGAAAACTTAAGTAGGCCTATACCTGTTGGTACGCTTGACCACGTATCATTTCCACATCGATCTGTTAACAATGAAAACAATGGCCGAAATACCGATTCAATCCATAGGGACGCGTCGTACATAACCACTGTTGTTATATCTCTACGGAATATTTCGTGTCACATCATTCATTTGGTACTCTATAAGTACTTTGTTTCCATTACACTACGTCTGAAGTGTTCACTATCAAAAAAGCTTTTATACGAGCAAATAAGTTGCATGTCGTATTATTATTTAAAGTATCGAATTGATTTCGTAATGTCCTATCAGCATAGACGAGAGTACAATATTCAGGTTATCCGTGGCAATTTGACCTAACACCTCAGTTACACAGACGGTTGGTCCCCAATCGGTCATTTTATTTTAAATTACTCGCTGTTTTGATCGGTTGTCATGCGTGATTTTAGTTCTGGTTTTCTGTGTAAACGGCCATCGGTGATGGACAAGTGTTCACTCGGTTAAACAAACATTTCATGGGTTGCTGGTAGGTGACCGAAAGCAACTCAAACGGGGTTGGATCGGTGATAAGGATGTTTTCATCGATAAAAATGCTGAAATACTATCGGTTTAAAAAAATTATCGTTTGTAAATCGGAGCTAAATCGGGCGTAACGCTGATTAATCAGTGTTTGATAGCTAGTCATCAGTGGTTAAACACTTTCCGTCAGATATGGCCGGTGATTCATATTTGGTTATCTTTGTCCGATCGGCGATATCGGTGATTAATAGCTTGCATATCTCGTGATATAGGTTGATGTCGGTTCTTTTATTAAAACAATATGTTTAAGTGATGAGAACCGATGATTTTGTTGCAGTTGAGTTGACCGAATAACATCATGGAGGATGGCAGAGCCATCCAGCAATTTGGTGTCATGTTGCAGCAGCAGGCAATTCTCAATGTCAGGCAGGCCATTCAGCTCGTGCAGCAGCCCATAGCTGATCATAGACGCCGCCGAAGGAGACGAAGGAGATGGTGGACCAGGCCCTTGTTAACCAAGGAGAGAAGGCTTCAGTTTGGACAGTATAGCACCATTCTTGCAACAAAACGTCTCACAGAATTGTCTGAAAATCTCAGTCTAATGTGACGTGGATTAAACTACTGCAAAAACTGGAGCAAAACTACTGACGACGACCTATATAATACCGAGCAACACCCGACATCACCAATCGAACGCCGCCCTGTCTCCGACTAGCTACCGATTGACCACTCACGAAATCAGACTGGTCACCGATCAAAAGCGTCCGGCAACCGATCAACTGCCGATGAGTACTTATGAATACCGATTGGCCACTTACAAATTTAAACCCACCGATGACACGATGGCGGCAATCAATTGATCACAGATTGAATCCCTATTAACCACCGATCAAAACCGACGAAATCCCACATTTTAATTCTCATCTTTTTTCTATCGGTGGTAAGTATTAGTTGATCGGTTGCTTATCGGTGGCTCATCGGTGATATCGGTTGTAGACAGGTTGTCAATCGGTTATTTGTAAAATATTTTCACCCATCGAGAATTTTAAACATGTTTAAAAATCCCAATCGGTAATTTTTCACCGATAAAACTTATCTTTCCCCAATAGCAGTTGATAGGTGGAAAACAGGTGACCAATAGGTGATATCGGTGTTAAATACGTTGTCATCGGTTCACTCCATAATTTGGGTAAAAAACTACCGATCAATCACCGATGGCTCTGTGTAATGCCTCAGTCATATTCGCCGACCGGTGGCCGTAGACCGGTGGTAATCGGTGGTAATCGGTGGTGTGAGCGATGCCCCAACATCGGTCCTCATCGGTCAAGTAATCCTTAACAAATCTGTCACAGCAACAGGCATCGTACTGAGGCCGTGCATACCCCCGCCGATGATCGTTCGGCGAGTGACTCCAGAGGGAAACATTTTTTGACCAGCGTGGCACCGATTACCGGCCGGACATCGACCGGACATCGGACAGTCTTCACCGATCATCCTACAATGCTCGGCCGGTGACCGGACTGTGAATCGGACATCGTACGATTATTGGCCGGCCATCTAACAGACATTGTAGGATGCCCGGGTGATGGTCGGCCGATGTAACTTGAACTCCCGTGGCCGATGGCGATTCTTTCGGACAATTAGTATAAAATGACCACCCTACCTAGCATGGTCAATCAACCACAATGGCTTTGGCACCGAGACATCTGAGATTGGCCATGCTGCAGCAACAACTCGCACAAGCCCGGCTTCAACATGACATTATCTTGGCGGCGTTGTTAGAAGAAGGAGAACGAGAGCGACAAAGAGCCCCAAGACGAAGAAGAAGGTGGTGGGTCCGAGACTGGATCTTGAGAAGAGCCCTGTTTGGGCAGTACGAAACTCTTATGAGGGAGCTTGAGGCGGAGCATTCGTCAGACTTCAAGTCTTTCCTCCGCATGGAGCCGGAGATGTTCCACGAGCTTCTGGCACGAGTGGGGCCACGCATCGCCAAGAAGACAACGTAAGTTTACCTGAAATTGTGGTGAATTTACTCCAAATTTTGCAAACACATATGTTCCAAATCTATTTTATACTGCAAGATTTTAATGGTATTTTTTCTCCTTTTTGTGTTTCAGGCAGAGGGCTCCCTTGGAACTTGGTCTCAAGTTGGCGATCACGCTCCGCTTCCTGGCCACTGGCGCCAGTTACCACGACCTGGCCTTCGCGTTTCGAGTCCCCCACAACACCATCTCGCTGTTTGTGCCGGAGGTCTGCCACGCCATCTTCGAAGAGTACCAGGCTGAGGTGTGGGAGACTCCGTCGACCGAAGACGCCTGGCGGGAAGTGGCACAACAGTTCCAGGACAAGTAGAACTTCCCTCATTGCTGCGGGGCCTTGGACGGCAAGCACATCGCCATTCAGAAACCGCCAAAGAGCGGCACGCTGTACTACAACTTCAAGGGATTCTTCTCCACCCTTGCCATTCGCCTTGCCCTTGCCCTTGTCACTCCCCTCTGGTGGTTCCTTGCTGTCTTTCTTCGGTCTTGGCATTGTTGTAGTCTGCTGAATGAATGTTGTACATGCGAAAAATGACGCGCTTATAAAGGCCCAGCGATGCATAGCTAATCATAGACCGATGTTCGAGCGGTAATCGGCCGATGTATATTACATTGGTGAACATCGTTCGTACATCGGTCGTACATCGGTCGACTATGGGCCAATGTTTGGTCGAACATCGACCGATGATCGGCCGATGTCTGTTGCCCACCACTCACCCCCCGATGACCTCAGATTCAACGGACACTGGACGATGCTCGGCCATACATCGGCCGATCCTTGAAAGATGTGTTAATGATGGGTTGCCGATGAGGAGCGATGTGGGGCATCGGTGGAGACATCGCTGAATTTTAACTACAACTTATTTTCTCCCGATGACCCCCACCGATTCTCCTGATGGCCTCAGTCACCGTCCGATTACTATGGGTGTCCGGCCGGCAACCACGCCATTTTTATCAAAAAACGCATCGGTTGCCCATCGTATACCCCATCGCTGGATAATGTGACTGATACATAACTGGGGTGTAAGATAATACATTCGATGTTTTATGTCCTTCACCTCTGATGCATTTTGGGAAGTTGTCAGTTTCCGGAATCTTGCGAATGAATATGTGTGTATGTCCACTGATTAGTAACATAGAAACGCATGAAAGGTCGACTGACTGGGACTGTATCAACTACATGCTACATAATCCAACCTTATTTAAAACTGATTTCCTATTTTAGAATGTTGCAGTGAGGATAAGTTATGAGTGTGTGTAATATACATGTGCATGCGTATATTATATCAAGTTTGTTTATAACAAAACTATATCTATCCAATTGTAGTTTAGTATACACCGCATTGTTTAAGTTTCTCTACATGAGCATGGGCCAGTGACATGTTCAAAATTGGAAACCTCCAAAGCTGTATTTATTTACTTCTTACAAAAGAGTGTAATGCATAATCAATTTAATCTGATGTTATCATTTACTTCATGTTATTCTGCCAGTTATGTGAGAAATTGAACGAATACTGGAAATAAACTCATATGTGTTTATTTGCAATTGTGTCATCTCCGTGGTGTGATCTTGTCTAATCTAAAATCAAACAGGGGAAGACTGAAGAGTTGATAAATCACATTTGAAGAATGTCTTGAGGTAGTCCAGCCATGGACGTCACATCTCTATACTGTCGCTGTACGAACGACGCGTGTAAAAGTCGGAGTACAGAGACATGTATGCGGGGCTAGTCTTGAGGAAACAAAATCTTTCAAAATGACCACAAGAAGCAAATCGCGTTGGTCTATCTCCATGGTCTTGATGATTATACTTCGTGCAGCCACTGAACATAAGCAAAATGCTCGATTATATCAGTATGAAAAAACAAGTTCATGTACAGTTATAAATACACTAATTTTGCATATGGAAAATACAATTATTATTGATACAAATTGATGCGTCTATGTACTATTCCTGCCATATGTTAGATCAAAATTATTATGTTTAAGTTAATTAATGAACACATGATAATAATAAGCAATTTATTAATTCGTAATTCGGTCTGTGACCTATACCAAGTTGGTTTTCATTGTGTTATAAGACCGAGTTATGTCATAAATGTTCTTCCTTTAAGCTTCCTTTAAGCTAAGGAGGCCCATGCACTGGAGCACCCTCGCCGTGTTACCCTACTGGTAATGTTGCTGCTGGGACGACGTGCATCACCTCATCCAACAATGGAAGTGGTACGAATTGGTATCAGATGGAAGATAGGTGCAAGCAAAATAATGGAAGGCTGGTATGGTTAAGAGATGACTTTGAAATTGATAGTGATAGTAAGTGTTTGTTGATATATGTTCATGGATACGTGTGTGTCGGCTGTACTTCTTAGCTAAACGTGAATAAAAAGTTCCTCATATAAATTCGGGCTCTGTATGACTATTAAGAGTTTGTAGGAGTAAAGCACTGAAGCTGACAGACATCAATTTAATGTAAAACTGTCAGTTTGCTTTGTTGTAAAAAAACAATAGTACTTAAATGATTTACATACAACACGTATGCTCATTACTACACGTAACTAATATAGTGCGATTCATTTCTAAACATGAGTGCTGTCAGACCTGTTAAATGGAAATGTCTCAGCAAGCATACACCATGTTATATAACTATGATTACAGACTCGTCGTTCCAATGTGGTTCTGCAGATACGAAATCATGTTTGTTTAACAGCACAGCAGAGAAATGTACTGATACAGGATGTTGCTGGAGGAATGGACAATTTCAATATCCACGTAAGGCTTTAATAATGTGTATGAAAATATGTCTTGGTTTTTAAATAGTTATTATAAATAACAAAGGTGCTATGTCCATTTCCATAGAGAAAGGTGTTTTAATGTAGAGAAGCAATCTTTAAATTTGCTTAATGTGTTTGAAGAAGTATTGTAATTTTGTACCCAATTATGTGGAATTAGTTGGATTTAACGGACATTACAACAGATGTTACACTATAAATGCTTCTTATGTCTGTCTGATGCCACTAATTACTGTCTACATTGCTTTCTTAGATAATAAAAATCTACCAACACGCAATGAACATTATCCAGTTAAACATTCATAATTCTACTGAAATGCATTGTGTGGGTTTCTAACTAAACGATAATTCAATCAGTCGTGGACAATGTGTAAACAGTCGATAAATTAGAAATATCAAAATCTGTGATAGCGCATTTATAATGGCCACGTTTATTTATTACAGATAGTCAAAGTCTACCAACATTCATTGTGAACAAGACCCAGTCAAGCATATCTGATTCTGCTGTGAGACAGTGTGTGGGTTTCCAACTAAATGATACATGAAGCACTCGTGGACAATGGATTTCCTATGATTGTTTCAAGCCTGTTAGTAATGGGGTATTTGTGTGCGAATATAGTAAGTATACATTACCTTTAAAGACATTTTTGTTTCAATGTTCTCATCACAAACAGACAGCGATGTGCGATAAGAGAATATGTTCTATGTCTGTTTTAAACTGAACGATAAACTTGGTTTACTTTAATATGTTTACATTCTCATATACTTTTATGTATTCCCTGTATTGATAATTTCTTTCGAAAGACCTAGGATCTGATGTATAAATACATGTATATCACATTGTGTATCAGCCAGTTATTTATAGACCGCATTCAGATCAATAACAGTATCTACTTCGACTTATTGCTGACAATATATATAATGACTTCAAAATGCAAATCCATGGATAGTCCCACTTGTATTAGATAGATACTAGCAAATATCGTTACACAATGCATATATTATATTTAATTCATGCGCGTGTCCGCATAATTTGTTTTGTATAGATCTATAATTTCGTTACGTTGTTATATACTTATATACAAATATCGTACTTTAAACATTGGTACTGGTATTTATTTATGTACCTCATTCCGTGACAAAGAATATGAATTTATCTTTATTGTGTAATATTTTTCTACACAACGACATCAACGGCAACAATGGTAACAACACGTAATTACTTTTAATTACACCCGAACAGTTTATTGTAGATAAAGTAACTATGTTACAACGCATGGATAATAAAACATGCAATAATATTGAAATAATAATGACAGACATAATATCCATGCCATACACTTATACACCCAGTTTAGCACAACAAGGGTAATCACTTAATTTATAAATAGCACAGAAGTTAAATTAGATAAGCTGATTATTACACCATTACTGGTTTTAACAATAACTGTAAGGTCGACTCTTGGTGACATTACGATAATGCGTATGACAATAGTGTCTATTAACTAAAATTGATTGTTAACTATTTTAAACATATTTGTGTTTATTTTTGCAACATAGTTGAAGAAATTGCAGTTGAATGAAAGTGTTTAGGTAATAATAAATATATAGTCGTTGCTTCGGTTAATGAATCAATACAATGTGGTGCATGTTATTGTATGCTTCTAATATATTGCAATAAACTGTGGTACGCTAAATCAAGACAATCCTTGTCGTGCATTTCTGGAATCTTGCGGATGCGCAGGTTGGTAGACCACTGGTTCGTAAAAGTACTGGAAAGCTCGAGTTGCTGCCCGTGTAAGGATGGGTACTACTAGGGAACTTCATAAACTCTTTAAATGAAACTGAAATTGGTTCATTTTATTAAACGGCTATTTTTACATAAACATATATTTAATGGCGTTATACGCGAAAATTGTATTGTTACTATTATAATGCACATAAAAACAACTAAACAATCATAAAATAAGACACCAAAATGAATACGTATGCTTAAATTAAACATAACTGATGTTCTTAAAACAATGCATAAAAGTGTCTAAAATAAAACGTTTACAAATTCTTCTTTAAAGTGTCCAATGTCTCAGATTTCATTATACTCAATGGTAAGCTGCTCCAGTGTGTCGGACCCATAGTACTTAAAGCGTCCGTCACTAATAGTTATTCATTTACTAATGGCACAACGTAACAACCGTCCGACTCGGTGAAATTGGACGATTCATACGAAATATGTGTGTGATGAGTAAGCAGTTTAAACTATTATCAACATTTCACAATGTGATGGTTTTCCAGTTAACGTGAGAAACTGAATAAAGACTAGAAACAGACCAAGTTTGGCTTATTGACTACTTGTTTGATCTGTCTAACGTTATCTGAACGCCAGCAGGGTTCGGTTTAGGGATTGATAGATCCTTTTTAATGTATGCCATCTAGTAACACAATATATCAAAATGACCACATGAAGCCATCCGCGTTGGTCTATCTTTATGGTTTTGATGGTGGTTATTACGTGAGCAAACATCAAGAACAAACATTCGACTGTAATGATGATGAAGGATAGACAGTATTGCCGTCAAATAGAGAACAAAGCTTCATTTTGTTTGAGTGACGTTATCTCTCAGTGTGTATCCATTACATGAACTATTTGTCAAGATTGTCTTTGGGAAGGACAACACTTTTTTCTTTGGCGGAGATAGAAACACTGGTTGCCTTCGTTTAAATTAAACTTTAATTATGTATATTCCAGTATTTCTTTTTACTGGAACTGTTGTGTTGATTTTTCAAACTGGTGAGTAGCAAGAAATATATTTTATATAATGTTACGATCGTGTATATTAAATATACATACGTTTTGAATATTATCAATACAATGTATTTTGCATATGGAAACTATATATTATACTTATTATTTATACAAATTAATGCGTTTACATAATTGTCAGGTTTAGTACACAATACTATGAGGTTAAAGTTAATTAATGAAAGTAATTTATTAATTCCGTCTAAGACTAAGGTGGTTTTCCAGTGTTACAAAACCGAATGTTCTTACTTTAAGCAAATGGTCAAGGAGGACCATGCCCTGGAGCACCCCCGAGGTGTTATCCTACTGGTAATGTTGCTGCCGGGACGACGTGCATAACCTCAGCCAATAATGGAAGTGGTACGAATTGGTATCAGATGGAAGATAGGTGCAAGCAAAATAATGGAAGGCTGGTATGGTTAAGAGATGACATGGACATTGACCACGTGTTGCATACTACTGCACATAGAGAATATGGCGCACTTCTAGCACTTGGACTTTTGTCATCAACAAGAGATAACGTAGGATTATTCTGGAGAAATCCCAGTGATCGTAAGTGTATATCATCCTACGACCCGACTTACATATGTACATGTACGAGTATATATACACTGATTTCACGCTTGTATTTCTTATTGACTTTACTTAATGTCATCTCAGCTAACAAAAGTAGAATACAATGTCCCCATGTTCAGGTATCTCAGATTAGTATGACATAACAGTGGGCAGGTGACCTTTTTATTCAGTGAATATGTATAGTCAGGATGCTTTGATAGCAACGACCAGTTTATGGTAAAATGAATAATATTCACTCCACTAGCTTCGTTAGGCTGTTGCTCATTGTAATTCTTAAATAAATCAAATCAAAACCATTATATATGGGAAAAGTTTCCGCAAGCATACACTAGTAAGATAATCGCTTTTGTTACAGTCTCGTCGTTCGAATGTGGTTGTACAGACACTACACCTTGTTTGTCTAACAGCACAGCAGAGACATGTGCTGCCACTGGATGTTGCTGGAGGAATGGACAGTGTCAATATCCACGTAAGCCAACAATATATATTTAATAGTATTTAACGCTATGGATTTGTTACTATATTGAGTAGTGCATACATGTTTATGAGAAACTGGTTTTTGGACATGTTTTGGGCCGTAGAAGCTATATTCCGTTTTCCGGCATTTAGGCATGCACAATTTGTATTCAATTTCATCGAAACAATCAATAAATTATAAATATTAAAATCTCTGATATAAACTTAGATAAAGATTAAGATAAGTCGATAGTAAGCACGACCATACCCAATTTTCAAAATATGTAAAGCAGCTTATTGTCATTATCATGTCTATTATCATCAGGATTAGTATTAAATTTTGATGAAATATCGCTCAAAGTAAACAGTAGCGATAGCTCAATTGGTAGCGCTTCTGAATAGTAGCTTCGACCGATAGATAGAGTGTGAGTTCGAGACACATTTCTGCTTCCCACTTTTTATGGACAATATGAATTTTATCCCTTACTAAGTGCTTGTCAATTATTTGTTGTGTGTCGTTTCTGTCTGTTTTTGTTTTTTTTGTTATCGTCTAATTGCTTTGTCGTTAAATCAAACGTGTTTAATGATGGCTATAGCGTCGTCGCTAAAATGTTCATTTGAAACCCTTACGTTTTTCGAAGTAGTCATATCAACTTTGTTCCATATACTGTGAATGTGTAGCGATAAATGTGCATGTAATTCTACAGCACGATGATATCGTGCACTTTAACAAATTTGAAACCAATTCGTTATTAGTTAATAGCTTGTAAATACACATGCTATACAATGTGTTTAATTAATGATATTCGAGCGAACATTAATTAGTATATGTCGTGTAAGTACAACTGTAGATGACCAACGATATATATAATATTGTAATGAAAAAAAAACAACTACCTCCCGATGGTCTCGAACTCGGACCCAAAAATAAAAAGCTTAACTAGCATTGTAAGGCACGGACTCGCTACCATCTGAGCTATTAGGGCTGTTAATTTAATGAAATCCTTATCACAATAAAAAGTTTTGCTCGTCATTTGATTTACCTATTTTGATCAATAAAGGTGGTCAAACCTTGTAAACATTGCATGACGTCACTCTCAACTTATCGTGGTATACTTATAGCGCATGTGTTATGGTCATGTGTACGTTTTACAGGTAATCAAAGTCTACCAACATTCAATGTAAACAAGACCCAGCTAAAAATGACCGATTCTACTGTGAGACAGTGTGTGGGTTTCCAACTAAATGCTAATTCCAGCACTCATGGACAATGGGTTTCCTATGATTGTTTCAAGTCTGGTAGAAGTGTTGTATTTGTTTGCGAATATAGTAAGTATAAGTATAATGATTCGTGTATTAATATTTATTCAGACAATTTTTAGTCAATATTTTGGTTATATGATTATGCTATATTTAACAGTCAAACGTCCGTTAAGCAGTGCTCCTAGTTCGTGCAAGATAACAACCAGGAACGTTTCTATAGTTTTACGTTTGTGCTATTGAGATTAACAATTTTCATTGCGTATGGATAGTGTTCTGTCATATTGGTAATTATACATTTTTATAACATTAAAGAATGCAATGCCGCGGCTTGGCCGAAAACACACGTCACTGATTTCATGCATGGAGACACGACAACACAGGCGCCGGTAAGGATTATTTTCATCATTGTTAAAATACTTCGAAATTCAAATTTATAAAAGCTTATGGGTTCGATTTGTAATAAGTCATATTTCAAATATTTTGATTCTATCAAATTATAGTTAATTTTTATATCAGCCAGTTATTTATAGACCGCATTCAGATCAATAACAGTATCTACATCGAACGTTTACGAAGTCTTGCTTAAAAGAAAATAAATGCTACACCTAAGTTATTGTAACGCAAACTTTCTATCAGTTGCTGTCCACAAATGTGTCTTATATTTAGTAATGTACCTGTTTAGTGAACTTAATTTAGCCAATGTCTGAGTAGGATTGTTTCTTTTGGTCAATATGATCTTATAGATGCCAAATTTATTATAAATCATTTTGTCATATTTCCCCGATCTTTTTCCGGACATTTTACATTTTGATGTGAAAAACGTTGATGAAGTTTCACTTTGGTGATTAAGACGCATACTTTTATCAATCGTATACACACGATAAAATTTGATGATTTGTTACATAAGCCTGTTTTTTTTGTAAGCCGAGTGAGCGTGGGTGGGTATCGTGTCAATTTATGTATTGTTGTGTCTGTACTGATTGCTCTGTATATCACGATATTACTGTTCTCTTTACACCTCAAAGACGCTACGTTATTTCGCCCTGGGGTTATGTTTAAAGCTGTTTTAAGTCTGCGGCAGGGAATCCAGTCATTCTGGCCATGGAGATCTCCCCACATTTCATATTAAGACACATTGTGTCAGTTTGACGGCACCTTCACCTTGATCTCTATTAGGCAGTAATTGCTGATACAAGTTAAACATTGATTTTTTGCTGTTTTAAACAGGTTTGTGAAGCCGGCACCGAGTTTGTTATTCGACATTCAGAACTGTAAATATTCGCCTATACAGGTCAGATCCTGAGTTCGAGAGTACAAATGTAAGGACTAGACCTGTATTGGCGAAAACAGTTCTGAAAGCGTCCAATAACAAACTCTGTGTCAGCTTCACATACCTGTTGATACTACGAGTACATAAATGAAAATAAATTATATACCTATCCACAGAGCTCCACTACAGGAGGAACACAGGTCAGTAGTGTGACACCTGACAATAATTCGGTAATTATATTCTGATACCGTATGTATGTTTAGTTTATTTCAAAGACTAGTATATTATTCTAATGCTACATGTCATGCAGTTCACTAAGAAACATGACGATTAAAAACACATTGTTCAACATATGTTAAATGTATGTAAACTCATCGGGATTGGTGTTAATGGTGTTTTAAGTTAGCGGCATTGAATCCAGTCAAAGTCCCTCCTCACACTTTATATTAAACTAAAGTCATGTTTTGAGGTACACGAAAAATCGGTCAATGGCGCTACCGGGATTCAGACTCATTGAGTCCGCTCCACAGCTTGTTTATCTGAACACCGATAAGACAGTGATTGTAGATACAAGCTAATGCTTAATTACTGTTAAGACAACAATGATTTAATATAAATGTTCAATACATTATATACCTATTTGCAGATCTCCACAACAGTAGGAACACAGGTCAGCAGTGTGACACCTGGCAACAATGCGGTAAGTATTGAGTTAATTCTGATACCTATGTAACTATGTTTATTTTAAGACACGACTAGAATATTATTCTAATTCTATGTATCACACAGTTCAATAAAAAAATGACGATACTAAGTACGTTGTTCAACATTTGTAAAATGTATTATATACGCCTCATTTAAATTCAGCTTAGTCCATTAAAATAATTTCGTAAATATACAACAGACATTTTGTTACTAGAATGAAAATCTTTACGAAATGATACCCTGATAATTCCTGATACAAGTTATAAATTGCTTATTTGCTGTTTTTATGTCTCAGGACTAGACCTATATTGACAAATACAGTTCTGAAAGTTGTATCTCCCCATATTCCATATTAAGACACATTGTGTCAGTTTGACAGCACCTTCACCTTGATCCCTATTAGGCAGTAATTGCTGATACAAGTTTAACATTGCTTATTTGCTGTTTTAAACAGGTTTGTGAAGCCTGCACCGAGTTTGTTATTCGGCATTCAGAACTGTAAATATTCGCCTATACAGGTCAGATCCTGAGTTCGAGAGTACAAATGTAAGGACTAGACCTGTATTGGCAAAAACAGTTCTGAAAGTGTCCAATAACAAACACAAACTGTCAGCTTCACATACCTGTTTGTACTATCGTACTATAGTACATCAATGAAAATAAATTATATACCTATCCACAGAGCTCCACTACAGGAGGAACTCAAACTGGCCAAGGAGGACCATGCCCTGGAGCACCCCCGAGGTGTTATCCTACTGGTAATAGAGCTGCTGGGACGACGTGCATAACCTCAGCCAACAATGGAAGTGGTGCCAATTGGTTTCAGATGGAAGATAGGTGCAAGCAAAATAATGGAAGGCTGGTATGGTTAAGAGATGACATGGACATTGACCACGTGTTGCATACTACTGTACACAGACAAAATGGTGCACTTCTAGCACTTGGACTTTTGTCATCAACAAGAGATAACGTAGGATTATTCTGGAGAAATCCCAGTGATCGTAAGTGTATATCATCCTACGACCCGACTTACATATGTACATGTACGAGTATATATACACTGATTTTACGCTTGTATTTCTTTTTGGCTTTACTTAATGTCATCTCAGCTAACAAAAGTAGAATACAATGTCCCCATGTTCAGGTATCTCAGATTATTATGACATAACAGTGGGCAGGTGACCTTTTTATTCAGTGAATATGTATAGTCAGGATGCTTTGATAGCAACGACCAGTTGATGGTAAAATGAATAATATTCACTCCACTAGCTTCGTTAGGCTGTTGCTCATTGTAATTTTTAAATAAATCAAATCAAAACCATTATATGGCAACAGTTTCAGCAAGCATACACTAGTAAGATAATCGCTTTTATTACAGTCTCGTCGTTCGAATGTGGTTGTACAGACACTACACCTTGTTTGTCTAACAGCACAGCAGAGACATGTGCTGCCACTGGATGTTGCTGGAGGAATGGACAGTGTCAATATCCACGTAAGCCAACAATATATATTAATAGTATTTAACGCTATGGATTTGTTACTATATTGAGTAGTGCATACATGTTTATGAGAAACTGGTTTTTGGACATGTTCTGGGCCGTAGAAGCTATGTTCCGTTTTCCGGCATTTAGGCATGCACATTTGTATTCAATTTCATCGAAACAATCAATAAATTATAAATATTAAAATCTCTGATATAAACTTAGTTAAGATAAATCGATAGTAAACACGACCATACCCATTTTCCAATACATGTAAAGCAGCTTACTGTCATTATCATGTCTATTATCTTCGGGATTAGTATTAAATTTTGATGAAATATCGCTCAAAGTAAACAGTAGCGATAGCTCAATTGGTAGCGCTTCTGAATAGTAGCATCGACCGATAGATAGGGTGTGAGTTTGAGACACATTTCTGCTTCCCATTTTTTAAGGACAGTATGAATTTTATCCCTTAATAAGTGCTTGTCAATTATTTGTTGTGTGTCGTTCCTGTCTGTTTTGGAGTTTTTTTGTTATCGTCTAATTGCTTTGTCGTTAAATCAAACGTGTTTAATGATGGCTATAGCGTCGTCGCTAAAATGTTCATTTGAACCCCTTACGTTTTTCGAAGTAGTCATATCAACTTTGTTCCATATACTGTGAATGTGTAGCGATAAATGAACATGTAATTCTACAGCACGATGATAACGTGCACTTTAAAAAATTTGAAACCAATTCGTTATTAGTTAATAGCTTATAAATACACATGCTATACAATGTGTTTAATTAATGATATTCGAGCGAACATTAATTAGTATATGTCGTGTAAGTACAACTGTAGATGACCAACGATATATATAATATTGTAATGAAAAAAACAACTACCTCCCGATGGTCTCGAACTTGGACCCAAAAATAAAAAGCTTAACTAGCATTGTAAGGCACGGACACGCTACCATCTGAGCTATCAGCGCTGTTAATTTAATGAAATCCTTATCACAATAAATAGTTTTGCTCGTCATTTGATTTACCTATTTTGATCAATAAAGGTGGTCAAACCTTGTAAACATTGCATGACGTCACTGTCAATTTATCGTGGTATACTTATGGCCATGTGTACTTTTTACAGGTAATCAAAGTCTACCAACATTCAATGTGAACAAGACCCAGCTAAAAATGACCGATTCTACTGTGAGACAGTGTGTGGGTTTCCAACTAAATGCTGACTCCAGCACTCATGGACAATGGGTTTCCTATGATTGTTTCAAGTCGGGTAGTAGTGTTGTATTTGTTTGCGAATATAGTAAGTATAAGTTTAATGATACGTATATTAATATTTGTTCAGACAATTTTCATTCAATATTTTGGCTATATGATTATGCTATATTTAACAGTCAAACGTCCGTTACGCAGTGCTCCTAGTTCGTGCAAGATAACAACCAGGAAAGTTTCTATAGTTTTACGTTTGTGCTATTGAGATTAACATATTTTCATTGCGTATGGATAGTGTTCTGTCATATTGGTAATTATACATTCTTATAACATTAAAGAATGCAATGCCGCGGCTTGGCCGAAAACACACGTCACTGATTTCATGCATGGATACACGACAACACAGGCGCCGGTAAGGATTATTTTTTATCATTGTTAAAATACTTCGAAATTCAAATTTATAAAGCTTATGGGTTCGATTTGTAATAAGTCATATTTCAAATATTTTGATTCATTTCAAGTTATAGTTAATTTTATATCAGCCAGTTATTCATAGACCGCATTCAGATCAATAACAGTATCTACATCGAACGTTTACGAAGTCTTGCTTAAAAGAAAATAAATGCTACACCTAAACTTTCTATCAGTTGCTGTCCACAAAATGTGTCTTATATTTAGTAATGTACCTGTTTAGTGAACTTAATTTAGCCAATGTCTGGAGTAGGATTGTTTCTTTTGGTCAATATGATCTTATCGATGCCAAATTTGTTATAAATCATTTTGTCATATTTTCCCGATCTTTTTCCGGACATTTTACATTTTGATGTGAACAACGTTGATAAAGTTTCACTTTGGTGATTAAAGATACTTTTATTAATCGTATACACACGATAAAATTTGATGAATGCACGATAATTTGTTGCATAAGGCTGTTTTTTGTTAGCCGAGTGAGCGTGGGTATCATGTCAACATATGTAGTGTTGTGTCTGTACTGATTGCTCTGTATATCACGATATTATTGTTCTCTTTACACCTCAAAGACGCTACGTTATTTCGCCCTGGGGTTATGTTTAAAGCTGTTTTAAGTCTGCGGCATGGAATCCAGTCATGTTGGCCATGGAAATATCCCCACATTTCATATTAAGACACATTGAGTCAGTTTGGCAGCACCTTCACCTTGATCCCTATTAGGCAGTAATTGCTGATACAAGTTTAAAATTGCTTAGTTGCTGTTTTAAACAGGTTTGTGAAGCCGGCACCGAGTTTGTTATTCGGCATTCAGAACTTTAAATATTCGCCTATACAGGTCAGATCCTGAGTTCGAGAGTACAAATGTAAGGACTAATACTTAATTACTGTTAAGACAACTATGATTTAATATAAATGTTCAATACATTATATACCTATTTGCAGATCTCCACAACAGTAGGAACACAGGGCAGCAGTGTGACACCTGGCAACAATGCGGTAATTATTGAGTTAATTCTGATACTTATGTAACTATGTTTATTTTATTTTAAAGACACAACTGGAATATTATTCTAATTCCATGTATAATCCAGTTCAATAATGAAACATGGCGATACCAAGTACGTTGTTCAACATTTGTAAAATGTCTTATATACGCGTCATTTAAATTCAGCTTAGTCCATTAAAATAATTTCGTAAATATACAACAGACATTTTGTTAATAGAATGGAAATCTTTACGAAATGATACCCTGATAATTCCTGATACAAGTTACAAATTGCTTATTTGCTGTTTTAATGTCTCAGGACTAGACCTATATTGACAAATACAGTTCTGAAAGTGTCAAATAACGAACTATGTGTCAGCTTTACATACATGTTTAACACTATGATTACAAATGTATCAATGTAAATAAATGTTCTACCTATCCGCAGATCTCCACTACAGTAGGACCACATGGTAGCAGTATGACACCTGACAATAATGCGGTAATTATTGAGTTAATTCTGATACCGTGTGTATTTTGGTTAATTTTAACGACACGACTTGTATTTTTTTCTAATGCTTCGTGTCATCAGGTTCTATGACAAACATGACGATACGAAACACGCAGTTCAACATCTGGTAAATGTATGTACAATCATCAGGATTGGGGTAAGGGCTGTTTAAGTTAGCGGCATTCAATCCAGTCATAGTGACCATGGAAAAGTCTCTTCTCACACTTTTATACTATGACACATTATGTCAGATTATCAGCTTTGTTACCACAATCCCAATCAGACAGCGCATTTTAAAAGTCGATGCTTAATTACTGTTTTAGACTACTATGATTTAAAATCAATGTACATAAAGTATATACCCATCCGCAGATCTCCACTACAGTAGGACCACAGGGCAGCAGTGTGACACCTGACAATAATTCGGTAATTATAAAGATAATTCGGATTGTATGAATGCTAAGTTTATTTCAAAGACATGAATAGTGTATTATTTTAAATCTACGTGTCATCCAATAAGATACATGGCGATACTTTACTCAACATTTGTAAAATAGCATCGCCTTATTTAAATTCAGTTTGTCCATTATAATAATTTCGTAAATATACAACAGACGTTTTGTTAATAGTTTGGAAATTAATAAGAAATGATATCCATTAAGACAGTAATTGCTGATACAAATTTTAAAATGCTTATTTGCTGTTTAGACTATAATTTAAAATTGATCAATATTAATCAAGTCTATATCTACACGCAGATCTCCACGACAGTAGGGTCACAGGGCAGTAGTGTGAAACCTGATAATAATGCGGTAAGTATTGAGTTAATTCTGATACATATGTATGTTGGGTTTGTTTCAAAGACACGACTAGTATATTATTCTAGTCCTACGTGTCTATCAGTTCAATTAGAAACATGAAGATACATTGCTCAACATTTGTAAATTGTATGTAAAATCATCGCCTCATTTTAATTCAGCTTAGTCCATTGAAATAACTTCGTAAATATACAACCTACTTCTTAAAATAGTATGGAAATTAATAAGAAATGATATCATATAAGACAGTAATTGCCGATACAAATTTTAAAATGCTTATTTGCTGTTTAGACTATGGTTAAAAATGTATCAATATTACGTTCATGTTATTTTCTCCCCACTTTCAGTGTGTCTTCTTTGATTTACCTAGTTGTCCCTTATGGTCGGCCAGGCCGTTCCTTGTGCCCCTGTTCCCTTGCGTATATACCCTTAAGCCTCCTAAAATACCTAGTGTATAATGGATCGTTGTTTTCCTAGGGGTATGTGTGGAGAGGCACTGTCTTACGTATGTGGCGTTCCTTGTAGCAACTTAGTGTCTCTCTTTAATCAATCTTATATCTATCCGCAGATCTCCACTACAGGAGGAACACAGGGCAGTGGTGTGAAACCCGATAATAATTCGGTAATTATTGAGTTAAATATGATGAGTTTATTTTACAGATAGGTATATCATTCGTATTCTACGTGTCATCAAATTCAGTAAAATACATGACCATACGTGTCCATTGTTCAATATGTAAAATCATTGCATCACATATATACATATAGTTCAGCTTTTTCCATTTAAACATCATTCGGTAAATAAACAACAGAATAGTATGGAAATGAATACGAAAAATGTTAACGTGTTTTTTAAACCAAGGCTCACTGTTTACATTTTCAGTTTCTGAAAGTATTACTCTCCCTAGAAACCGGTGGAGCGATGACAAATATGAGTTTCTCTCTTCAACAGGCATTGCCATGACAGGAGATGTGACGTGAAAACAGTGAACATAAATGTTATGACATTTTATTTGCTACATATCAGACTATAAACAGATTCTATAATATTATTCATTTGTCTTTATCATTCTATGCACTTCCTGGCAATGCCAGAAAATTGAAGGCAATCACTGAAAAGCTTCTAAGAGATGCACAAAATATGTGATGACTTAGTATGTAAATATAACATCACAGCATACTGTCACCCACTCTGCCATGTTATAGTGGCTGTATTGTACCAAAGAAAGTTCGAATACTTCATATAAGAAAGTTCGAATACTTCATATACATGTAAATAGTCAAGATCTTTGTTCTTAAAATGTCGCAAATCTAAATGACTCATTGCTCAATTGTTATCAATACGAGCATAAACCTGTTGCCATTTCCACTCTTATTATACTCGGAAAGTCGAGTTCATGTACTGGTTTGTAAAAGGGTATAATGCTGCTCCTTTGGTGGAGGTAATAATACCATGGGATTGAATGAAACATTACCATATCAGCCTATCAGAAATGAGTAATATATCACGTGAGGCATAATAGCGTTATAACGTTTTCTTTTATCACAGTCTTGGTCTAGCTAATAACAGTTTCATTATGACATAAACCGCCATATCTGCGTTTTGGTTATAGTAAAATCACACTTTAGTAGCAACCAAAGGGCAACACAACCAGATGCAATCTTTCCATATTGTTCACCAACAGCACACTGGAATTGACAATAAGGCAGTATCACATGTTCTTCGTGCACAACTATATATGATACATTTTATACACTGACTGAATGACTGAAGTATAGTGCTACTGTGGGAACACAGGTATAGGACAGTATCATAAATGGTGCCATCATGATTAACATAATACATAAATGGTTTTCTTGCATACATGTGTACATGTGTCCATTTTAAAAAAACAAAGTAAATACAGGTTGTCCCAATATTAAGATTTATTCATTTATCATAATGAAATTGAACAACATATACATTTATTTACCAACACACCAGAACATAGGTAAATCACTGATGTGTGGCACTTATCTATCAATTTAACTGTCTTTGACAAATTTACACATTCAACAACCATTTCCTTCAACGTATTGCACTTTACAAACAATTTATACCACATAGTTAATTACAATAAATCAATATATGACATAATTATACATAAGAGATGTCAATAATGAACAGTGGATATTTAAGTCATCAAATATATATGATATAAATGTGCAATTAGGTATTAATGATGTAGAGAAACTTGTCAGAAGGAAAAACATCTTACACTCGTACATACAAATAGCGATTATGGTATAATGTAAATCTAGAATCGTAGCAATAAAACTCTTTAATTAATAAAAGCAGTTAATAAGTACAATTTTTTAATCATAGAACCCTAAGTTAGACGCTTACAACAATGAATAATTATATATTTGTACAGTTTTAGAACATTGTAGAGAACACACAATATTCAGAAATATCGATTGCATTAGAGTGATTTTTATGATTTTACAATTTTTTGGTAAGTTATTAAACATCTGGACAATCATCAAGTACAGTCACATATTTAAAATATCTAAATTTGTTATAGCAACAATACAGTCATTCAATTAAGATACTGCACCAGCAAACTGTTCCCTCCCCAGGGATTATGGAAGACAACTGATATTGCAGAAAAACACCATGAGAAAGGATTTCAGAGGAAATATGTATTCATGCCATCATTGGATACCCACGGTTGATTGTTCTGTACCTCTGCATTTGGCAAAACTGGCTAGCTTATTTTACATTTTGTTAATAAGACAAAAAGCGGTAATTAAATTGATCCCTATAAACCTCATACTATTTTTGGTAAACACACAAAGCATGAACGGAAAAGTTTTTTATAACAACACTAGCCCCGCATACGTGTCTCTGTACTGCGACTTATACATGCGTCTTTGTAACAGAAGTAAAGCGACAGTATAGAGATGTGACGTCCGTGGCTGGACTTTAACAACACCAACTTTCAGGCAAGCAACGACCATACCAAATAAATTTTGACACTTGTCATTTAAGCAAGTATACTTATTAATAGGCAATAAGTAGACAGTACTTAAATGTTTCAGTCTTGGTTATCCGACAATGATTAAAACAAAGAATTTTGATGAAATAACCAATTGTCATGAACTTAAAAGTAATGCTTGTGCCTTGAAGCCAGATTTGTTTTAATGAACCAATCAAATTGTCTATGAAGTCAATTAAATGATCTCTTTCAAGGTATATTAAACAGAAATGCAAGAAATGAAATTTGATTTACAACAATTCCCCTTTGTCTTCAATTAATAGCGACTGACAGTTTAAAATCATTTGTGGCTTGAACATGACAACAAGAAAGAATGAAATTACCAGCTTAACTAAACTGTTTTCAATGTCTTGTTTAATTGGTCTCTTACTAGTTTGGTAGACAAATAAACCATATATTAATTTGAGTAAATTAACATCAGTTCAGGACATTAAACAGAATTACATCATTATCACATAATCAACAACAATGGTCCCAAAATAAAAGAAAGCATTCAGATCATAAAATTACATATTATTGTTTTTGAAGAAGAAAAATAAACCCATAATGCCCAAGCTAAGACTAGTTGCATGCACACACATCAACTTCCAGTACTTCCCCACCAGCTTCTAGTCTGAGCCTGGACAGTTGTCTTCTCTTGTGGACTGAATTGTAGGATAGTAGTAATAGCATTCAACATCTGCTGCTTTCCGACAGGATCATGACATATTAAAAATTTGTAAGTAACATTCTTCAAATATTCCAAATTAGCACCTTCCCTACTAATACTTCTCTCTAGTTTGCGGATTTCTTCCTTAAGTCGGTCAATCTCTTCATACAATTGTTCCTGTTTAGTCCCTGATGAAATTTGTAAATCCCTTAAAGCTAATTCCAATTCACGTTTCTGTTTTCTTAATGCTGTAATATCAACATCTTTACGTGCCTGCTCTTGTGCAAAGTAGAGTAGAGTCATCTCCCCTTGTCCACTAGGTGGTGTAGCTAAGAGCCTAGTAACAGCCTCATCTTCGGTAGTCTGCCTCTCAGATGAAGTCCCGCCCATATCAGGATTTGATCTAAAAAAACAAAACTATCATAGTAGTATAAATTTTCAACATGTTAAAATATTAATAATATGTACGAGAGAAAAATTGAAATCATGAACACAAGTTGATTAAAGCGTATCTTCAACAGCAAAAGCAAAAGTGGAACAAACAAAAATTAAGAAATTTCCAATGGCACAATTTAGATCAATTCATAATAGTGCACGTCAGACAGGCACCCACACATTGAATACCAATTTATAGTTGCACAAATTAGGTTATACAAAGTTCATATGTTGACTGATTTTATTACATTTTCAGAGAATATAATGATATAAAAGTACCTATATCTCATGATATAGTCAGTCTGTAACCTCTGCGAGGATGAAGCTCTCAATATTTCAAGCTCATGTTCCTTCTCTGCAAGCATAGACACTGTACGGTCGCGTTGTTTCTTAATCTCATCCTCAAACTCCTGTAGTTGTGACTGATGTTCACTTTGATTGTGATTCGTCTATAAATACATCAAAATGAAAGTTTTACATAAACTTACATTTGTATACATATCTATATTTTCTATGTCTCCTCGTGCTTTCGGAGTGACAGTGCATTTTGTGTACAGCAATTCCTGCTAAACTTCTTCATTCTGTTGAAGCCAGTTGATTGACAAATTGATGCAATATCAGTATAAACAATCTATGCTTTTCATACATTCTATCATGGTTTCATAATATCAAAATATTTCTTTTGTAATTTTCGATGGTATCACATCAACGTAGCAATATAAGTTATCATATATGAATGGTTCCTACATCAAATAGTAATTCTTATTCTTTCAATGACAAGACAATGCAGGTGAATAATGACTATAAATGTTATGTTTCAGACTTGGCAAGAAAGAATGAAGCTGACATTTTGAGCAGATAACAAAATTTGACATAATATACATGAATCAAACTACAAAGTATTAAGTCATTTGTTTGAAATCCTGTAGATGATGATCAGAACACTTATTTTTGTTTTAGCCTAAATAAATAGAAATAAATGAAAATTTTACCTCCTGTTTATGTTTTTCTTGAAGCACCAACATGGTTTTACGAAGATTGTCTTCCCTTTGTTTATAGTGATCTATTTCTTCCTCCTGTTGTTGATGCATGGTACGCAACTTCTCACGTAACTCATTCAAGTGTTCCTTCAACATATCTTCTTCTCGTGATGGCGTATTCTCCTATGTATAAAAAAGTCACTTATTTCAAGCTAGAATGCAATCTACTTGACACTAATCAAACTTTGATACCTTAAGTATTAGTAGATGATAACAAACTTGTATACATAATCAGCTTACAGAAATGAAGAGGTTTTTGTAATATAAATACGTACATTTACATATCGGCATTTTATTAAGGAAAATAATGGTTTACCAATAATTGAAGAATACGCATTTCATTGTGTTGACTACTTAAAAGTAGGGATGCAAGGATATGCCTGAAGTATACCACAATATATTAGCAATGTATTGAAATATATACCAGGACATATTGCTTGTAATTTTTTTCTTACTCAAATTCTTTAACTCCAAACTCTTCAAATATGTTGTAAAAAGTAAACATGCATACCCATCAACAAAATATTATACAAATATGCGGGTTTATCATGGTACTCCTGCCCTAAAGCAAATTAATCATTTCAATTTCGAATTTGGATAGATGCAAAAGAATAGCAAATACATACAACAACAATTCAACTTACCTTTTTATTTTTTAGAACAGACTGTGCCCTAAGTCGATACCTTTCAAACTCGTCCTTCACTTGATCCAGTTCTTCACGGTATTTCTTACACAGTGGATGTTCAGCATCAGTATCATCTAACAGAAGCTCTAAAACAATACACAAATACCAAACATTATTTTGCTGATTTTTCCAGCGAGGTTAAGTGGTCAAAGGGTACATTATGATCAGCATACGACTCCAAATACAATGATTGCAAGTTCAAGCTCCAATCTGAGTTGAATTTGGCGCAAGTACTAGTTAGTAACCATGAAGCAAAAGCGATCAGACTACAAAGTTAGAAAAATCAATGTAAAGTAACTAAGCTTTTAATAATAATGTTTTACAATAACTGGGAACTCACTCTGACATATCTGACAATGAGTGAGGATGACAATGGATTACATAGGACCTTAAATTAAAACATAATATATAATATTTGTAAATAATCATCATGGAAGATACATGTAACTAATAAAACTAAGAAGAATTTGAGACAATCACGTTAAACTTATCACCTTGACAAGGTCAGATTTATCATGATAAAGATACATCTTTATATTCAATAAACTTCAGTGTGATTTGTAAATAATGTCCAAGTTCCAATAATACTTCATTTTCAAGAAAACACAATGCCACAGAAAATTCACTGAGTTTACTTTTTAATACAATCTATAATCAAACTGGTAACAATACAAATTCTCTGAACTTGCTTGTGCGATTAGAATGACAGAATAAATATTTACCACCAATATCCACAGGTTGGATTGACTGAGAGTTAGCCAGTTTAAGTTGAGATTTCAAGTCCAAGATTTTCTCAATCAGAGATGGTACATCAGATATTTCTTCTGGTCCTGGCTTAGAACTTGAGGCTTCAGTTAATGCTGTATTTTCTAGGTCCAGTTGAGATACTCGCTCCTTCAATCTCTATCAAATACAGTGAAAGTTCATTAAAAAAATTGTTTTAAATGACTATATGCAATGGTAGCAAGAATATCTCAAGTATATAAACATAATCTAAAATCTGGAAATCATACATGATAGTTATAAATGAATATCTACATATAAGGCCATACCACCACAAGAAAGCTAGAAAATGTTCAATGAAAAAGCTGCTTCAATTAGCAATATCAATGTAACTCTTTAGTGTTACATTCAATCAAATAGTCAGTCTTATTCAACACTTTGTCTTAAGATGCCCTTTTCAAGATGAAGAATATTATAATTTGCAGTACTACATGTACTTTGTACACCTAAATATGTGAAATCACTATGCAGTCAAATTCGTTTTGGTTTACTGGTACTGTAATACTGTAAATTATTACATTTAAGTAAGAGTGAATATTTAATTGCAATTTTATATAGTTAAAATTCCCTATGAAATTTGTTTTCAAATGATATACTTTATACCCAACTTTCCAACTTAAACGTAAATAATTCTTCAGTTTTCACATATCAAAGTCACATGTCTGTTAGATAATAAACTCACATGGATTTTGATAAAATAAAATAATAACCATTATTGTCTGTTGATCTTGATATCGCAGCCTTTCGTAGTTACCAACACTTTCTGAAAGTTCTGACAATTTTGTCTCCAGCTCAGCAATCCTAGATTCACACTGCACACCGTAATCTTTTGCCTTGATTTCTGCATCCTGAACTCTATTCTCATCCTCCTCTATCATTAGATTATGTTGAGCCTAAAATAGTAATAGTAGACGCATTACTTACACCTCGTGGACAACACTGAATTACCGATACTTTTAGTGGAGTATTAAGTAGTTACATCTGATGGGTGTAGACCATTACAAATGCTTGTGTTGACAAACGTCATTTAAGATTATAACATCCCAGACTGCAAAGTGTTGATAACTAAGGCAATGTGTATCAGATGTCTTAGTTCATACCTTCATACCAATGTAGATAATATTATACTATCACACTCATAATTAGTTTTCAATTTTTTTTTTCACATAGAAAAGACATATAAAAATGCTTGTGACTGAACTGTCCAAGAAATTATGTTTGTGAATCTTCACTTAATGTCAATGATACCTTAAGTTCCGCAGTTTCCTTCTGTAGATCTAGTAACATTGGTGAAGGCTGTTGAGATTTGATTTCAGCCCGACGTAGTTTTTCATTCAATGATGTGATCTCAGTTTTCATACGGATAATCTGCTGCTCATGTCTGCCAGTGATTTCGGGTATCAGTCTGTCCTGCTCTTTAAGACTGAACTGCACTTCATCTAACTACAAACAGACAGAGAATATCAATGTCAGTAACAATATAAGATACCAATGACATACCATCATTTTAAGTTATTATACAATCAAATTTGTATCTCCAACATTTATATCCTTTATTCACACAAGAAAATGGATTAATTTCATCAGGCCTTTTTTCTGTCTTTACACCTATATTTGGAACTGTGCTTAGAAAAAAACATGTAAACCAGTTGCCCATTTAAAAAAGAATCATTTTTTGCCATGAAAATGACAGGCAATTATAAAGTTAGAAGCAGCCACCTAACATATTATCACAAATGAATCTGATCAAACATCCAAAATCAGTTTACATCACTGAAGTACAATGAAAAGAATCTGTACACTGATAATTTGACAAAAGTAAGTTTCAACAAAAAAACGATATACTTAAATGTATCAGCAGAATTTAACACATGCTATCAAATGAAGTTATCAAAAACAAAAATTCAATAAATCACCTGATGCTCTACTTGTTCCTTTACCAATCTTTCATTGGCAAGTAATTTCTGAAGCTCTCTCAACATGACAGCATGATCTGTCTGTTCTTTTTCTCTCTCAATCTGTTGTGATCGGACACGGTTCTTCCACTAAAACAAAATTTGAAGAAACAAAAAGTCAAATGTTTATTTAAATGCATCATACAAAGACCAATATTTTAGTTAACTATGAAATCCTCATAATTGTAGCACAGTAATGCATAAACAGACAAACAATCCTAATGCTGCAATATAACTGATATAGAGTTAAACTCTATATGAGTGCCGCTGTACGACTTCCAACCTCTTCTTTAAGTGACGTCATTTCAAGAAAACGTCACATGTGATGTCACCAAGTACTGACAGTAAGCAATATTTGCTGCATATGTCAATACAAAACTGAAGTGACCATATGGAGTAAATATTGTTTCCTGCTTGCAAATAGTGACATCACAATTCACACGTTGCGTTTTCTTGAAATGACATCACTTACAGAAGAGGTTGTAAATCCAATATTGTTGCTGCTTTGATGATACACAAAATCACAATTTATCTTCATTCAATGAATGCAAAATGTATGATGTATGGCATAGGTAGATAAAGTAGACCTAAGGTTAAATATGTCATGATGTGCAAGTGTTTTATAAAATGTAGTGTCAACAAAAACTAAGTCTAGCAGAAGAACTGAACTGAAAACAATGCAAAAATGTATAACTATAGGAGTATCACAGAAACATCAGTATTGATTTTACATAAAGCTAACATAACGGTTAGCATAACGGACCGGCAATCCTGGGTTCGATTCTAGGTAGCGCCATTGACCAATTTTTCGTGTTTCTCAAACATGACTTTATTTTAATATAATTAGGATGAAAAACTCTGACATACAGAATAGGAGAATATAATTATGAAACCATACTTTACCTGGACAGCCTGCTGCTGAAGATCCCTTTCTAACTTTTCAGACTTGTCAGTACAATCTTTTATTTTTATATTCAATTCCTCATTTTCTTGCTATTGACAAAAAATAAATTTAGACATTGTAACAAATATATAGCAGGCAACATTATCAAACATAAACAACAATATACTGTACAAAAGGAATACCATGTAAATCAGTACCCAGACACCTGAATGTCTGGTATCAGCAATAAGTCATTGTATGAGTTGAAAGAACCATCAAAACTAACATGTGTACAAAGGTATGCTGGATGAACCAAGTGCTGTTTTAAGATGCAAAGTTTTGTAAAAGTGTTCACATCATACTAACAAGAATAATTAAAGGTCTGTGTGGGGAGGCATTGTCTTGTGAATGTGGCGTACCCTGTAATAACTAAATCTCTCTTTCTAGATGTATGTGGTCCCAAATGCAGAGAACTCATAGCAACCATATACATGCATCTGACCTAAGGTACATTAATGTTTTCATTGAAAAAGGTAATAAGTTATAACTTAAGAAGGAAATTATTTATTACGCAAGTTTTGGGTCTTACTGAAGAATGACATTAATCATTTTGGGTCTTACTTAAGAATGACATTAGTCATTTTGGGTCTTACTTAAGAATGACATTAGTCATTTTGGGTCTTACTTAAGAATGACATTAATCATTTTGGGTCTTACTTAAGAATGACATTAGTCATTTTGGGTCTTACTTAAGAATGACATTAGTCATTTTGGGTCTTACTTAAGAATGACATTAGTCATTTTGGGTCTTACTTAAGAATGACATTAATCATTTTGGGTCTTACTTAAGAATGACATTAGTCATTTTGGGTCTTACTTAAGAATGACATTAGTCATTTTGGGTCTTACTTAAGAATGACATTAATCATTTTGGGTCTTACTTAAGAATGACATTAGTCATTTTGGGTCTTACTTAAGAATGACATTAGTCAGTTTGGGTCTTACTTAAGAATGACATTAGTCAGTTTGGGTCTTACTTAAGAATGACATTAGTCAGTTTGGGTCTTACTAATGAATGACATTATTTATGTTACAAATGTTGAGTATGACTGGACAATTTATTACAACACAAAAACTTAATTCGCAATAAACAAACCTTTATATGCTTTTTCTCAGCGATGTAAGTGGCTTCTAACTTTGATTTCTCCTGAGTAAGGGTTATTAGAGATGTTGACAGAGTTTCTACCTGCTGTTGTAATTCCTGTATCTCACTCACATTGTTGTCTTCGTCATGATCAACTGTATTCTAAAAACAGAACTCAAAGGATTGAGGGCAAATGGTGCTTCAGTATACAAAAAACAATATTTCACTTTATCACGAGATCAACAGTAAGTTCAGAGCTGTATCCAAGCCATATTCCAACATCCACGTAAGAGGTATCAAATTTTACAGGCCTTATACCCGGACAATGAAATCCCCAATCAATAACAGAATAATCACCATAATGCTTGTAGAGTATACAGCTGACAACAGCCCATGCAAGATAAACAACTGTTTAACATCTTATCTCCATACCTTTGACACATTCAGTGGATCAACAAAACTCTTTTCTTCCTTGTTACCGTCATCTGTCTCCCTGTCAGACTCTTGTCCCCTATCACTGGCAGTATCTGATGCTGGTCCCTTACTATGTGGAACATCAAGGTGGCCCCTGGACTTTGTCTGAGACAAAACTTTAATGCTCGATTCTAGAGCTTCTTTCTCGTTCACTACACCTTTATATGCACTGATGACATCTGATATAGAAGAGAATTTCTGGACTTTTATTGACAATTTTACAGTTTAAAATTTTCAGCAGATTTGTGTTTACAGGTTAATTCAGATCAGACTAGAAGGCTAACTAATAAAGTTCTGGTAAGGGTCGTAAATACAAATTCATTTTAAATTTTCTGCATTATCTGGAGTATTTTCATATTTAAATAGACCCTACTAAAATTAACTTACTTATTCACATACTTATGATGGCTTATCACATTTCTAAAAATTCGATATCAATGCAAAATGTATCAGTTTCTTATCTTGTCGACCAGTTAGTTTAACCCAGTTTCTTATTGTTTAATTTACATAAGCTGTCAACCCACATGTCCATGAATAAGTGATGTCACATCACGTGATTGCAGTTTTGGTTACTATTAGTTGTTGTAATTGTTGGGTTTTACGTCATCAATACTTGGGCTGTGATCATTATTCCAGGATACAAACTAGGGTGAGATTTAAGGGAGAAGTTAGTTTTAGTTACTTCTCTCTTCTGCGGTAATAGGGAGGAGTGGGGAGAAATTAGGGAGAAGTGGACTTAACGCATATATATACATCAATGACACTTGATCTTTGAATTACTAGTACTACTGTTTGATAGTTGTGAAACATACAATTTAACAAAAAGTAAATAGCTACTTGCTAGTTGATGTTTTACATAGCTCGACATATTAAGAAAGTTTAAGCATGTTTCCAGTCAGAAACTAAAGAAAACTATAGTGTGCTTACAATAAGCCTTGGGTTTTCACCATGTGATAAAATGTCTAGATTAGATGTGTCCACCAAACGCTAGAACAACTAGTCTCAAAGAAATCATCTCTGATCATACTTAGATCTAAAATAAATATAAGTGTTCTGGGTTTTATTTTATTGATTGTGCAGGGAAAAAAACAAGAATTATTGCCCAAGGTAAAATATCAACACACCTCGCAGTCTTTGCTCTCTTCTCTGAATCAGATCTTTCTGTTGCTCTATAGTTTTTAGAAGCTCAGCCCGTGGCGCCCTCTCAAGGTCCATGATAAATCACTTGATGATGCTTTTTAGGTTGTCATGGTCTGCAAGATCCATAGAATTTACAAATATAGTTATTTTCCAATTTCAAAAGTGAAGTCGTTCATTTATAAATATAACTTAAATACATGAACTGTCTACAGGAGAGTTACCTTTGTCATATATACAGCATGGATACATTATAATTTGGGGTTAGACAGCTACCCAGTTAGCTCAGTAGGCAGAATGCTGTATAGTGTTAAGAAGGTGTTTGGTTTGAGTTCCACATCAAGCACACTTTTCCCCCTGATCAGTGATCTACTAGCAGCTTTGAAGTTTGACTCTCGCCCACTGTATTTGTGCTTCAATCAATGCATGGGGGAGGAAAACATATATGGCCCTAAATGTGCACTTTCTAGAGGAAAACGGTGATGAAACCCATTTAGAACAATGTTTATATCCAGAAATTTTGTGATGTGAGTAAAAGAGTGACATATATAATTGAACAGACAAGAACATCTCAGAATAAAAGCAAGTTGTAAGGTACCTAAAGGGCTTTTAAAGTAAATTAGGTGCACCATTTTTAGTTCCGCAAATCAAAGCTAGCATCAAAATACGTCCAATCTAACATAGGTTTTATATATGCGCCCAGTGGCGTATCCACGTAAGCGCGGTTAGAATTGCGCTGATTACGAATTCAGACAGAAGTCAAACAGGTAAGTTGACAATATTTAGTGTGTTTTAATATTGTTTACTTCATTGGTGCTAAAACACCCATTTCACATTAAAAATGATACCCATGACACATTTGAGTACAGTATAAACCCACTGACTAAATCCATTGATTTGTTCTTTAATACTCTGCCTGACAAGTTAAAAATTAGCATTGGACTGTTTGACTTTGAGTTAATAATAATAGACATTAAAAGCCATCAAATACATCGTTTGTCAACACAATTAAAATGATGTGGTGTTCAATGAAATACAAATGTAGAAAACATGTCCGTGGTACCAGCCATAATGTCAAACTACGCTGGTATATAATTTTGCCAAACATTGAAGAGTGTTTCTATCCGATCTTATCCAAAATGTACTTATCCGAAATGTACGCAATTTGTCAGCTTCTATTGCATGAAGTCAATCAGATAGATCAAACCCATCAAGGAAAGTCAGTCGAAATAGAAAAATAAATTAATTGCAAATAAATCTGAACCATACCCTATAGATGTACTGAAAGAATCAAATAACATAAAATACGGTAATATTAAATCCACTATTTACACAGATAACGTCACACTGATTCGCCCCATGTACATTTCACTCCGGTGTTCTGTCAGTATAATAAGAATATTCTTATCATAGTAAATAAGCATCATAGAAGATTAAAATAGTTTGTTTCAAGTACATGTGTGTTCAACAAAAGTGAAGGAAAGAAACACTTATGTATATAAATAAAAAAAAACATTTGCTTTCTATTATAATGCATTGCACGGATCGAATATTGGATTCGTTTGTAGTGTAATTGTAGGCCCAACTGTTGAAAAATGCAAACCACGGTTGTTTGAATAGAAACATCCGTAGACCAGCTTTATACAATTGTCTTAAAATGTCTGAATGTTAGAACATTCTGGATATAGTCGTCCCGAATAGTACACATAATATTTAGATGTTGAATATTTAGACAAACTTAAATGATATTCTATAGGCTAAGTGAAACACGTAAGACTAGCACTGAACGCACTTTCTGCAACACCAATAATACACCATAACAAACCCTTATCGACTACGCAGTTTCGATCGCTCCTCTATTATATAACATTAGAAACTGTTGAACAGAGACTTGACTAGTGTATTAATTAACGAGCAGTGCAGTGTAACAGCTAGGCACAAATCCATACATTTCCGCACCATGGCATCATAATATCATTCACAGAATAATAGACGCGGCAGCTTTTGACTTCATTCTCTCCTCTATTGTGCATTTTACTATAACTGTCATTCGGAACGAAAAGTAAGTTTGTTGACAAAAGTCTACATTTGCAGAAAATACTGGCACTCTTGAAAATGTTTCAAACAGTGATGTCCAAATGTCTTAATACCGAACGACAGGACAAACGCACACTCCAAAACGAAATATTCCCGCCTACATCGTCCTTTTCAGGAACAATATTTTATCACGAAAGTATTCCTAAAATTGTCAAATACCGTCACTGTCTGTTTTAAATATAATATCAGTTTTACAGACATATAACCTGAATTTGTGGTGGGGACTTGTCACGGGGACCTTATCGCCTCTAACACTCGCCGGGTTGTCTCCAATGGCGGACCCCCGATCACTGTCTTGTGACGGCGCAGTTGGTTCTTTTATCCCGGACTTAATTCTTCCTCTGAAATGGCCCGTCCTTCTTACACTCTGATCTCTCTGCTTTTTGCCATATTGAAAGAGCTGATGTTGGTACAAAATGTATATCATTTCACAACTAAGACCAACTTTCTTAAAAACCAAGAATCGGGTTATTGTTTAGGTTTCAATGGCATGTAGCCTACTTATGTCAAAGTTCTACCCTTTCACGCATTAAGTTTTATATTGACTTATCATATATCCATGTACAAGCATTTTGTTAATAAGATGTTATCGTAGGTGCAAATACATATTTTATGAATATAAAAACACGGGAGAGATTTTTGAACCCACATTCAATATTGACATAATTTCAGATATCATTCAACTTGTTATATTCTTGTAACGTTGAATATATTTATTAAATATAAGTGTTAATAAGTGTTATACATGTACATCTATTTGTTTGATAACATGTCTTTTCTATTCATAAATAAAATATTATCATTATACATGAAAACCGTTGTAAATATAAAAGTACATGTATCTCACTTGTATTATCGTGATATCGTTTGGATACAGTTACTTAAACAGAAGTCACCGTGATGTAAATGGTAGGAAAGCGTTCACATCGTGGTACATTCGTACATTCGTTTGTAACTGCAAGGTAACACCTTACCTAACCTGTTTTGACTGCTTGTTTGGGGGGGGGGGGGGGGGGTTACGCCGTTTCTTAGCCGTATTTCAGTTGTATACGGTAGTCAGTTGACATAACCAGTGTTCATGATTTACCAACCAGTATACTACATTGTCCTCCGCAAGCTTGTGTGCAACTTCTCTGCATAAATCAGAGTTCGGAGGTGGAGGAACAATTACTTTGAATGCATTATCTTCAGAAGAACATACGCCTCGCCCGGGTTTTCATTTCACGTTGCATGGTATTTCGGATATTCCAAAACTCCAGTTGTATTTTCCAGCAGTAGACCCGACATTTCATACATATTTTGAAATTTTAATAGCCATTTCTAGCGATATGTGCAAGGTAGGACAACATTTATAAACACTGGACATATTTCTTTTTTACGGTTTGATCAGATTTTATACCATTTGTGGTGCACTGTCAGATGTGCTTTTGTTCATCACACTTCGGCCACTTAACACGCTATTGTGCTTGCTTTGTCTTTGTATTTGCGTTTATTTATCGTTGCCACCGGTTTCCCAGATGGGCGACGCCTCCGGAAGAATGTAAGTCATATTAGATTGTTGGAGGATAGTGCATGATACAGGAGATGCCCCAGTTCCAGAAGCACCCCTGGTTCTTTTAAGTGCTCGATGTAAAGCATCATACCGAAAGACTGTTAGTACGGTCAGTGATGGAGCGGGGAATCGAACCTGCGATCCCTGGATTACAAGTCCAGCGCGTTACCACTGGACTACGGATCCGCTACCTTTTTTTACATTGTGCTTGCATGCGTTTCGATGGTTTATATAGTGTTTTGTATAACAACAGCACTACTGATGATACATCAACATGTTAACGTGTTAGATTGTTCAGGTTGCAAGGTTAACCATCGATTAGTCAGTGCAAGAGGAAAACACAATTCAAGACCAAATCCAGTTATATTTTTATACATTGCTATATATGCATTTAGAAATTCCAGTACATATGATATTATGGTACACCGAACTGTTATAATCCAATACTCCATTGTACTGTCTTTCAAGAAGCTTGTCATACTACAATTGGTATACAAATATATAATATGCTTAAACATAAAAGTTCAGCATGTTTTCGCAATGTTCCTGTTCACCAGACGCTGCTGATGGCTCTCCGTTCTCCATGGTGTATTTCTACAAAGTAGATACGACAGTTTAATTATAAGTATGACGTAGTACGAAGTGTATTATTCTATGACAACAAAATAAATACGATAAAGGCACCAGGTCACGTCTGGTTTATATGACTTACATGTATCAGTAAATCACGACGAATGCATTCATTCATTTAAAAAAAAAAATATATAGTAATGTTCAAAATAAATGTTAAAATCGTTAAAAACTGACTGTTGCAATGATACAAGCGTCATCATGGACCATTTTTTTAGAAACAAAGATCACAGTATACATGTAAAAATGGTAAATTATTCAGTGATGAGTCTGTCATTTGAAATATTCAATATTTTCCGCGTAAATTTCATCGAAGTACGATGCATATTTTACTTAAATTTACGACCATAGCATTTTTCAATTTCTGAAAGAAATATCAGCCAATGTATCAACAACACTGAATGAAGCCCATTTAAATAGTTTACGTTCAGATGGGGTTTATACATCTTAAATAGCATGTATTGCTTATAAAGTTTAACGCATTGAAATATCAAACCTCGAGTTCTTCAAAGGATGTAGTTCCCTGTTCAATCTTCTGTCCAATGCCGCCATCAAAGCTACTGTATCGTTCCTATAATAAATGAAAATAACCTACACATGAAGAGAGTTGCATTTTTGTTTGAAAAACGACTTCCACACCACTGCCATTCCATTTTACATGTTTCATATTATTGTATTATAAATCAAACTAGCACAATAAGTTAGAATATATGATTATCCAATACACATGTGATTATGGAAAACAGCTGGGTGATATTTGAACTCTGCAGAAGACACAAATCCTTCGACAATTTGATTGAGATTAGACCATTAGTGTTCGGAGTCAAATGGTTAAACGGTCTGAGGTTATCAGTTGAATTAAGTACGATGCTAATGTATATAAATCGACAATAATGAGCGAAATCTCACATTTGGCGATAGCGTTCGCATTTGGAAGTTTATCCCTACGCCAAACATGTTTAATACGTCTCACACTCGACTGCTATCAAGTAAAGCTTGAAACTTCCTTGAAAAAACAACGTACCTTGACATATTTAGTAAAGACTCCTTCTTCCTTGATCTTTGCTGCGCACTTCAAGCCCCGTGCGAAAGTGTCCATGGCGCCTGTTTAAAACACAACAGACATATCAAAGTTGTAAACATCAGTAGTAATTTCAACACTTATTACAGTAACGAAAAGATACGATCAGGACTCACAATTGATGCAACATATGTTACTGTAAAACCAATGCTGTACAATGTGAAGAAATATTTACAACTCTTAATTGACTTAATGACCGACAGTTCATTGATAAGGTAAACACATATTTATAACACGCAGTATCTGTACTTTATGAAGACTTTGGTGGTATGCCTCACTTCTTGGACTATTACCAGAAAACAGAACTGTCCAAAGTCAAACAAACTAACAAACTAGGAACTAACAAATTCATATAAAATCATTTTTACTTGTACGTTTTAGCTCTATATGTTGCTCTTATATTCGCTAAATTAACTCAATAGAAAAACTTGTTTGTGGTCCACCTTTATACGATTAGAAGAGTCCAACTTACCAATGTGAGCAATATACATATCCTTAAGATTTGTTGATTCTCTGCGCACCTTACAGTCAAAGTTCAAGCCACCAGGAGCCAACCCACCTTGGTCTAATATTACCTAGAAATACAGGTACTAGTAATACTTCTTGTCCGTACAATTTATAAGTAATAAATAAAGTAAAATGCATATACAAATGTACGTACGTATTGTATTACATACCAGCAGTAGTTCAAAATTATTTATTTTACATCGATTGTGAAAAGTTCTTACGACTTATTGAGTCAATTCTAACAACTCTAGATGACTGCTTCCTGTGTTACTAACCCTCGCCGAATTCGGTGATTGTAAAGTTCGTGATCAAACCCCGCTCAACGCGAAGCTCGAACTCTCGACCTTCGGATCAGGAGTCAGGCGCTCTACCCCTCGACCCTATTTATTGTTTGTGTAATGATCCAATCATGCTTTACATTTTCCGGTTTAAATACAATTGTTTGTTATTTGCTACCTTATGTAAGAGACTGGTGTCCATTTCTATCATTAAAACGACATGTTTTAGAGAAATAATTACAACGTAATACAATAATAAAAAACAATCTAATTTGATTCTCCATCATACGAGATTCACAGAAGACAGTACATAGTGCAGTTTGTTTTCAAATAAGTACATTATAACTCACTGACCCGCATCACTTGGGTGGAGTTCTTGATATCCATAGGGAACTGATCAGTATCCCAACCAAGATCTGGCGACCCTGTGTTAGAATCAACCGATCCCAGCATTCCAAATCTATCATAAAACAAATGTGTCATGGAATTATTCTACTTCCATCTAGACTCAGAATACATTTTTAAAGGTCCTGATTTTATCATTGAACGTTTCTCGATTCCAACATGGCGAGACAGACTCCGCAGTTCTCGTATCATACGAAACTGGATGTCTAGTGTGTATACCCATCTGCTGTCAAATTTTTATTTTTATTTTTTAAATAGCTTGGTAACATCCTAAATCATAAAAATATGTAAAAATAATCGAAAAAAAATTATGTCATTTTGAGAAACGGACTGCCCGTACTATACGCAAAACGCTGTTGAGCTTCGTCTAGGATAAATGGAAATTTTACCAATGCATATATTTTAGGTGATTTAATACAAATACAAATTGGTATGGCTTTGTTTGAGTTCTTTTAAATTGTTTATGCATTGTATGTATACATTACTTGTATACGAGTGTGCTGTGCATGTTGTTTGACAGATGGCCTCGAGTGAGATAAGCCTTATAGTCTTATCGAACGTCCATCTTTTAACAAATAATAAATATTATTCATGATTATTATAAGCGTACCTAACATCACCTAACACTAAATCGTTTTGAAGTAGCAATACACCAATAGTTTTAAACAATTAACATGGGTAAGGAATGAATTAGGAGATTTGAATACGTTATTTAATGTCTTGAAGAATATTTGTTTAACAGAACTTACGCTGACGCCATGACAACATCATGTTCATACCCGTGGCCAGCTAACGTCGTGTGATTAGGTTCTATGTTGAGCTGAAGTAACGGAAGATGTTGGTGATAATAAAATATGAAATAGCATTTCAGTGCGAATTTGAAATGAGTACCAATGTCAAAAATTAACTCTTTAAACAAGAAAACAACATTGCGAACAATGTTTGGTCAAAAACCACAAGTTGACCTGTCACTATGACGGAGAGAACTTTTTCATAGTGGCGTGTGTGAAGTGAGATTTGTTCCTTAGTAAAAGGTTTATTTGGTTATGTCTAAGACTTAAAAATTATACTCGGCCACATTTTTACAACTGTACTATGAATAACGGAATTTTTAATGCATTTTGTTAAATAGAGATGTACCTTGTATTCCTTATCAAGTCCATAGGTTTTCAAGAAAGCGATCACTGTCATGGCATCTGGAAAGAACGAAACATGTATAAGCTATGATCAACTAATCACATACATGAATAAATGCTTATTTTAGGTAAAATAATTACAATTGTTAATTACGAGTGAATACTAATAAGACATCTCGAGATATGCACTTATGCATTTATACATTACTGGACGACTGTGCACATTGTTTTATCACAGTTTCCAAACTTACCGTAATCATATTGATGTTTGGATGGTTCCTTGGGTTTGGGTTCTATCAGCAGGTTTCCAGTAAAACCAATCTTTTTCTTGTATTCTGTGAATGACAATGGTCAGGCAATGTGAATAGAAATGGAATTATATTTCTATGTATGTCGAAATAATGTATATATCAAATAATGCAACGTACGTAAAATAGGCCTACTGATCGTTTGCATTGTTCAGTGTTCATTCATTTGGTTTATACGTACAGAAAATATTTTTCTACTCAACACTTGTCTTATTATTATGTCGATATAAAACCATAATGCAAAGTGCAAAAATTGAAATATTTACCATGTATAATAATTATCACCGATTGACACTAGTTATTGCCTAAACTTCAACGGATTGGAACGTGCTATTCCTTAACTCAAAATGTCCCGTTTTATCATGCTCCATTAACATAGGAATAATAAAATTATTGTTTAATGCGCTTTGGCAATAGCTGAACGTTCATCTCTCATCTAATTACGGCTATAGTGTATGTGAACATTTGTTCAATCTTACCTGCAGCCATACGGAAGAAACTGGCCAGGTGATTTTGCTCACGTAAAATGTCAGTATTCAGCAGTGTGTGATATCCTTCTCGTCCACCCCAAAATACTGAAACACATATTTGGTTTTCTTATGAATAAAGCATGAACTTACGCTTTTCCAAAATTCGGTATGTTTGTTTTTCAGGCGTGCAGATTCGAGGTAATTACCAGAGCGGAATCAACTCAATGCCACCGTGTACCAACGTGTACCAACATGCATCATTTGTTGTAAAAGAAAGGTTGTCTGCTGTCTAGACACATATTGCTATCTAATTTCTCTAAAAAACATTTCTTTTATATTGGGATACAATCTACAATGATTGGTGCATTAAATAAAAAAAATACGAATTTGATGTACATGTTCTTTGTGACGTAACCATTTTACCTTCGCCTATAAGTTTATTAAAGTTAATCAAAGATGGTTACTCGTGCAAAAACGTTGTATATTCATCAAACTAACCAAAATTTTCTGCACCCAGCCTTTTTGCGACTTCTAAACATTTCTTGACTTGTGCTGCTCCACATGCAAAGATTCGAGCATCCGGATTACTCCCGGCTCCATTCATGTATCTGAAAACAGATTTGGGATTAAAATTCATCGCTGATTTACAACAAGTATTGAAATCAAAACGTTAAAAACATGGCATTTTGTGGACAACCTTCATCATAATTCCGTCGTGTCGGCAGTGAAATGAAACGGTGTTGAATGTGGCTTCGTATTTTACATTAGAACATATGCATACTAATCTCATTTGATCAGTTTCTCCTATAAAACATTTAAGCAATGTTCTAATTTGACTTACGGAAAGCAGTGATAAAACTTACCTCGGATGGGCAAATAGATTAGAAGTCGCCCAAAGAAGCTTGACTCCGGTTTTCTCCTGGAGTTTCAGTGCAAGGTCTGCTATCTCGTCAAAATTTCGATTGGTTTCCTCCAATGTAGCTCCCTCCGGAGCAATGTCTCTGAAAACATGTATGATGTTTAGATGAATTATGACGGCAACTTATTGCATTAAATGTTTGCAATGGTACAGAATACTGCTCCAAACATTTACTACAAACCTAAACACATAAACGGCATTCAGAATGAATCATATGTAAGTTAAAATCACGTCATGTGTCTCAGAGTTTTTATACCTCAAAAATTTGTTAAAATTCAGATCAATAAAAAAAATCAAAATCGATATTTACCTATCGTGAAATGTCCAGTACTTTATCCCAAGCTTAGTAAAGAATTCGAACCCTGCACGAAGACGTCTTTTAGCATTAGCCATAGTGTTACTGCCATCATCCCAGGGGCGCACTAGAGTCGGAAACCCAAACGGATCCGCACCTGTGTGTGATTATGTTAACAAAGTATGTTTACTTTTTGCAAATAACCAAGAATGTATTGAAATACTAACCGCGCACGCAATACACTCGTTATAATCATAACAAGGAAGAAAAATACTCGTACAATTATTCATGAATGCATGACAACAAATGCGTATAACTAAATCGTTCGTTCTATTCATACACGCGTGAAAAGTAAATTCATATTTGATGTAGATCACAATTATAAAGGATATATAGCCAAGATCTGTTAAGTAATTTACCACAGTGAAATAAATACATCAAGTAATACATTGTTATTATAACTACACAAACTGCGTTATGTATTTCAAACCATTGAAACATGAGTCAGATTTCTCCTAAATACGCATTGAAACTAAACATCAAATCATATCATCTTTGGTATTTATTTTCAAATCATACCCAGGTAAAGTTCTCAAATTCTTGAATTAATTGTCGGACTTAAACAAATCTGTTACATTAAATGGAAATTCATTATATAATTACCTGTGCCTCTAAATGTATGCCAGAAACATATGGAGAATCTCAACCACTCTTCCATTGTCCTTCCATATACAACCTGCAAGAAGAATTTGTATTTGAAGAAGCTATCCACCTGGCTTACGGAAGGTCGATGGTTCCACTCAGGTGCCCACATATGCCCAAACAATGACAGAATGGCACCATGGATCTGCCTCCGCCCTAATTTCTGGAAAGCTATCTACACGACAAGGTCTCATTTCAAACATGTAGCACAGCGATTCAGTTGTTCACGTGTAAATCGTTTCTAATTTAAAGAAAGATTGCATCTAACGCTGCTCGAAGTATTGAGTGTGATCTTAGTTTTAGAAAGTTATGCAAATATCATGAACTTACTGGAACACTTGGTGAAAACCGAGATATGTTTAATTAATTTATTGTCAGACAGATTAAACCATGGTAACCACCCTTAGTGCAGTAACAGATAGTACAATTCGAATAGTTATTGAATATACATTACCTGTTGTGGATTGTAATGTTTGTACACCATGGATTCAGTCGGCCCAGCGCTAGCATTGAATGTAATCGCATCAACACCTGAAATATAAAGTATCATATTATTGAGTCATGCTTTCTAAAAGCACACATTTTTTACCTTGTAAATATTGTTGAATCGAATGTGATATTTATTGTACTATAATGATAGTCTCTTATGATTATATTCAGAATGGCTATGTACTTTTGTGTAGTTAATCTATTGTTTGTAGTATGTTGTACTGTGCATAGATGAGACTGAAATAAAGAATACATGTCACGTGACCGGATAAAACCAAGTGTTTCATTCTAACTGTGTTGAATGCATAGTGTGAACCACGTATCTGCACTCTCAATATGGCACATTTGAGCCTTCAGTGAACACCCATTTGCTCCGTTGCATAATAAACGTTTGACCTGTCTTTAACGTCCACTTTACAATAAAACCACGGTCTTGCTGGATTGGCTAGAAACTCATTTATAGTACACGTGTTGCATAATTTAATTCAGTAATGCATTAACAAAGTCTCAGATACATAAGTTATGCACATACCTTCGAAGAATACTGCATCTTCTTTGTCGTATTTAGCGTAGCTGGAAGTGCCCGGCTGTCCGGATCCCTTCGATTCTGGAGCAAACGAGGACATTTTCGACGTGTTTATATCGTTCAGTAAATGACTGTCCTGCACTGTTAATCAGGCTATACAAATCCTTCTCTATCTCCAAGTTTGTGTAAGAAGACACGAGAATTTAACCCCGACCGTTGATAAAACTTGATAAACCTAATGTGAGAAAATCAGCCTGACTTCAAGGCTATATACATGTACATGTACTGTATCAGCTATCGTGTAATCCCGGCAGTTATCTAGGACAAATGGAGGTACGTGGGTTATTAAAACCGTATAAGTGAAGATACATAGTTGTAGAAGTTTCCACACAAGTTAAACTGTTGAAATGTGTTTGAAAATAAAAGGTTGATTCGAGCACTCTGTTATATAAATATATAAAGAGGGCGCGTACACATTTGTGTCTGTCTTCTGGAACAAGGGAGTGTCACAGTTTTTCTATGAAAAGTCTGTTCATCATGAAATTAGTTACTAGTGCAATGTGGGGTCTTTTAGATCCAAAGTTGTCTATAAAGCCCCAGTCACACCAGGCCTGCGATCAGTTACGCATGGACGCACCATATGTCGTGCACAATCGTGGGTCAAGTAGTCGCACGATTGATCGTGCTACTGGTCCTGCCACCTGACGATTGGTGGTGCAACCTATCGTGCGACCTCCCGATCGTTACTGCGACCAGTCACGATCTGTCCCGACTGGTTGCACGACCTTACGATTGGTGGTACCACCAGTCCTTAGCTCGCAGACCAGTATATTTGGAGTGGCTTCTGTGGTTCAGGTCATTCTCCAATACGACATTCGAGAATATGCTTGGCCGATACCGGGTGAATCAGTCCTGACATCAGATTCTGGCTCTTGCTCTGGCTGGGTTCTCTTCCACGGCCCTTTCCCTTCTTGGAAGGCATTACGAATTATAAAGTGCTGAACATTTCTTCGACGTGTACACCTTGAGAGCTAAGTGACTACTGATGCTAACACACGATCGTCAACTGATCGACCCATCTCACGTCTGGCTGCGACTGGACCCACAACTGCCATCACTTTGTTAGCTATTAACACAGATAATTCTATTAAATAGTTTATTAGTTGTTTATGTTAATACTCAAAAATATAACAATAAGCGATCATCAAAATACATATTAAGCAGTGTAATCATATCCTATCACGGACATGTCCATGATCCTAAAAATAAAAAAAAAATAAAAAATGCGCTTTGAGTTGCGATAATATGTTTGGTTGTTTTGTAGGAACTTTTCGCTATTAGGCAGATACGCCAATAAGAGTGACTTCCCTTGGCAAATTTTGGACCGTGCATGATTTGTTTGTGTGGTTGTCAAAGGTCGATTGTCGCTTAATATGGAGGTAAGATCGCTGTTATTTTAAGTATTTTGCTTTAACACTCATTGGATTTACGCCATAAACTGTACGCAATGTATTGTTAATTATGTAATAGGCTCCAAAAATATTACCTAAAATTAGTTTTGGGTTTAGATTATTTTGGATGGGTTTAAAGTTCGGTTCCTGTACGGACCTGTACTTGTTCAACAGTACAAACTACGTCCAAAATATGCATTTTTTTGTTTCTGTATATAGGTCCGTGTATATGCACATATGAATCAATACAGTGTGCTAAATCTAACACAGTGGTTCTTACTGACCGTAGCCTTAGATTCCTGAATGTATTTATAATTTAGCCTCGACCGCCGTCCAGTTCAATCTAATTTTTTCTAAACCATTCCCAGCAGGCACAACAACGTTGAAGCAACGTTGAAACAACGGTCATACTTCAACGTTTAGACAACGTTGAAAAATGATTGTATTTGAAAGTTGAATTGACGTGATTTCAACGTTGAAACAACGTTGCGGTTTCAACGTGGAAACAACGTTGAAATGAGGTTGAAACTAGGTTGAAACAATGTTGCGGTTTCAACGTTGAAACGTTATGATGGAAACTCTATAAAGATCACATTTTTCTTTGGATTACATTTATTTATTTTATTTACATTTATTTATTTTATTTATTTATCAACACTTCAGCCATTTGTCCTTCATCAGGTGAACAAAACCAGGGCTCACGCTGTCGTTCGCAATCGGAGCCAATTGGCGAATTTTAGTTAAAAGTGGCGATAAAAAATTGCGAGTGGCGAATTGGACGATTTCCTGCTTTAAAATACAAATATTCTGAAAGTTGAATATAAAATTCGATCCATTTATCCCGTAATACGTCCAGCATATCCAGTCTATTGCGGTTTAGGTCCCGCTAATTAGGCCATTTAACTCGCGTGTCAACTTGTTTACACAATTTTACGACATACAATAGACCCCTTTACGGTATCGGCGAAGGTGTGAACAACATCGTAAATTCACTAAATTGACCCCCAACGGTTGTTTACCAGTGGTTTTAAATGGTGGGCTATTGTGTAACAAAGACAATGGATTGATTGAAGTAATCAGCGACAGTTCATCATTAAACATGAAATTACATCGAAATGACGTCATACAAATTAAAAATACATTTTGGCATATTTTTGAGCTTGAAAGATAATATTCAAATAAATGTTATTAATGTTATATAGGATCTAAATGATACAAAGTACCAGGGATTTAAACTGTAGGCAACAATAAGGCACAGTCTTGTGGTTGCATGTATGAAGAGCCACATATGGTTTTTGAAGCTTTTTATCAGATATCATCAGTATACACTGTATATATATATTAAGAACAGAACAGTAACTTTATTTAGACTTGTACAAGGTACATCGTCTGTAAAATATACATCTTTACATATATAATGTCAACGTGTATATACAGTATGTACATGTAAATGGTAAAATAAGTTTAAATTTTACAATAAGTCATACCAAAGAGTTAATTTTATTTGAAAGAGCATAAACAATTAGTTATATATTGTTATATTGAAAACAAGCTCAAAATGAGTCTAACAAAGCTATTTGATATTTTGACAATAGTTAACACACGAACGAGTATCCTCCCAATAATTATAAAGAATATTTTCCAATAAAAAAAGAGAAAATCCGGGGTCATAATCTAGGATGTCCATTTTGAGGAAGTAAACAAGTGTTTGAACCAAATTTTTGTATAAATGAACACGTCTTTTAAAAGAAAGAAGAAGCCTAGACTGATGCAGTAACACTGTCACTACACACACGCATCAATATGTTATAATGAATTTCGTCCCAGATCCATATTAACAATGTTCAATCTGAATGTTCAGAGATAAAATGTCAACAATCTCCTGTTTCGCTCTGTCTACTCCTCCGGCATAATACATATTGGATAATATTTCAGTTTCAAAAAAAGAAGACAACTAGTTAAGCATTAATGGTTATCTCAAAAATTGAGTGTGGAAATTGTAACAAACAGAACAGCATCAATATTTCAATGTCATGACAACATCAAAATGACAACCATTTTTCAACCATCTTCAACGTTGAGGTCATCGACCGTATTTCAACGTCGATACAACGTCGAAATGTCGACCGTTCTTCAACGTTGAAACTTAGACATTGTATCAACGTTGAAATATTATTGTTCGACGTAGTGACCAATATTCAAAGTTCTATATTTCAACGTTGAAACTACATTGTGTGCCTGCTGGGTTGTTATTCACTGTGAGTGTGGTCATCTGGAAATTTATGCTTCATTATTAATCAGTGTTGTTACAATTTGGGGGATTGTTTAATGTATGTATTTTTGTGTATTCTATAAAAGTAGTGGTCGGCATGATGGAATTATTGGGAATCTAAATTTATATTAATTACAACATATTTGCATTTCTATTTCCAAACCTTGTATTCATATGTAACTCAGAGAGGAATAGGGCTTACATTAGACCCTAAACAATGACATAGGTGCAAAAATAATACTGTCTTTACACTTTGCGAGCAGTGTTTATACTGGTATATACATATTTATAATAATGCAAAGAAAAATCCAGTAATTTCATTGGTTAAAGGCTCGCGTATAGGATTCTATATACACGGCACTGACAGGGTATATGACGTTTTTCCCTTCATGCGCCTCGTGACAATTTTCGCTGACGGCTCGACTCGAAAACTTTTATCTCTGATATCCGCAAGTTACTAGAAATTGACAATTGATCTTCACACATGATTCAATAAATATTGAACATATTACACATGTGCTAGTATTAATATTCAAAACGATAGATTGTTTAAGGTTTGAGCCAAATTCAGTTCGATAAAGTCCATGAGATCTGACGCTTGAAAATAAAAATTAGAGTGCTAGCGCTCTCTTAACCATGTGTATTGAGGTACCTTACGGGGTAATGCAATTGATTTTCAGGCAATATAACGTGTGAGTGAAATAAAAGAAATTTGATCTTCAACAAGTAATTCCCAATATATTTTAAAAGGAATACGTTTTAATAACTTATATATACAAAACTAAAACACTCTAAACAACTTTATGAACCAAAAACAGCAAAAATATACATACAGTATCTACTTATTAGATCTAGAGAGCTAGGCATCGAAACATTGCTTGTTTAACTAAATTAGATTGAAAAGATGGAATTGCAGTATTATAAATTTGTTATACAGGTTGTTGACAGGGTATATGGGGGAATATAACCAGTCTGCGATTCATATAACCCTTGGCTAACGCCTCGGGTTATATGGCACACAGACAGGTTATATTCCCCCCATATACCCTGTCAACAATCTGTATAAATAATAAAATACACTTAATAGTTATTTTTAATTACGTAATTAGTAATACCTCCAATAAATGGTGAGGAAACAATAAAACAACTAACATACTAGGATTTTGGGTCTTTTAATGGAATAAAAATTTACACTTCATTGAAGGAAATCTGATCACTCATAAATCAATATAATCAGTTACAGTGTAATGTGAGAAAACCAGGATACAATGCAATTTTTCACAAGAATTAGAAACCTGAATTATAATTCAATTTAAATTTAACTTTGGTCTCGAAAACATTCCGGCTTACAGTAATTTTGCTGATTACAAGATGAATAGCTTGTGTTTTATTCTTTTCAGTTGCTAATTGTTCATGCAAAGTCTGGAAAGGAACTGTCATCCTTTAAGGTAAGTCAGTCTCCAGAGGTGAAGCAAATCTGTTTCATTATCTGTGTAATTGTATGCAGATAGACTACCTGCTCCTTCACCCTCGACCTTATAAGAATAACATATTTGTTACATTTTTTTTTTTTAGTAAGCTTACAATATGAATGCATTTTGTTTTATGTCATGCATTTTGTTTTATGTCATGTGTTTACTGTAATATATCCAGTGATTGAAAGTTCTGATTGTATGTAATGACTTAGTTTCAATGGAAAAGTGCTTTTGATACATGTAAATACTAAGAGGTAATCATTATAATGTGAATACAATTCTGACTATTTTGTGCAGTTCTTAAGTTATGATCTGGGTGACACTTAAGCTATTGATGTTATACTTTGAGTAAGTAAGGTCCATAGCTTCTGATGTGTACTCAAGAAATTTTGTGTTCATTGATTATAATGTATTGTAACTATATTTGTGTGATATAATTCTCTTGTATGTGATGATACAAGAGGATAGGAAAATGTGTTATTGTTGAACATAACTGTTATTTACAGGTGAATGAGTCGACCACTATTGGAGATTTGAAGAAACAGTATGAAAGAAGAAGTAAGATTTACTGTCATTATAATTGTTTGGACAATTCAAACTTTGTTTGTAAACAAAGTTATCTTTCCTCAGAGGTTCCATTTGACCATTGAGTTGACACTTTGACTTCAGGGATTTCAAAAAAGCCACATTTTCACCCTAAGGACTTAGGCTGAAGGACCAATTTTTCTCAAAATTATGGGTAATTTGGCTATAAAATGGTTAAATTTCGTCCAATATTATCAAAATGACCTGTGTGATTAAGCACTTCGTGGCATCCCTGTAATCCCCTAGTTGCCTCCTTTAGAATGTAATGATAAATCAAATGATTATGATCTGTAACCCAAGCATCCCAAGCGTATAAATTCTAAACATTTTCTGCAGTATTACCATGCAGCTGACAAATGAAGTCTAGAAAACAACATAATAGGATAAGCAATAATGTGTTCATGTGAAACTGTGCCTATATGTCAGTTGTATTTCATTTTTACAGATGCTAAGTATTATCCAGGAAGACAATCATACAGAATTGATCCAAGTAAGTAAAGTTTATTTTGGAATGAATTGGTCGACATAACATTGTTTTTATGTCAGCTGAGAAATACATGGATAATTGATCAATAATTTATAACATGCTAGTGGGCAGTCAGTTGTGCATAAATGTTGTGTTCTGTATTTTACAATCAACTGTAAAATGTCAGGTGAAATTACATTATACATGTATATGTGAAAACACATGGATTTGTTCATACTTCAATTTGCAGCGTTAGTTAGTAGTGGTTATTGTGAACCTGTGATTGTGTAAAGTACATTGTGTGTATCTAATCAGTTTTTAGGGTGGTGGATTATTTTTACCAGTCTGTGCATTATCCCTCACCTGTAGATGTTATAAGCATTTCTTGTGTATTTTCAGGAGGTAAAAGTCTGAAGGATGAGGAGACAATAGGAAATCTGACTTTCAGCAAGAAGGGTACTCTTTACTTTAAGGACCTGGGACCACAAGTTGGTTGGACCACTGTGAGTATCACTATGCATAGTAATGCAGTGTTTAAAGTTTATAATTAATGCTTTGTTATCTCATTTAAAGTTCTCAGAGGTGGGCCAGTGGTTCTGTGGTTAATGTTGCTGACTATGAATCTGAAGGTTTTTGTGTTCAAAGTTGTCTGTTTGGCCTATACTGCTGTTCTGGCATCTGTATTCCCCATTTGGCTTCAAAAAGTCCCTTTATGGTATGTAGGTGACATATTGGGGAAACAGAAATACCATAACTTACTGTTTATAACAACATATGCGGCAAGTGTCTACCTCATCGGTGTATTTTCTTTTATAGAAAGCAAAGTGTTGCCATAGTTTATTATTTGCTATGTGTTCATAACCTTTCCATTTCATATTAGTTCAGAAAGACTTAATGTTAGCTTGTTATTATTTGTTTTTTTATCAGTTTGATAAGTTCTGTAATAATGAAGTTTATTTTCATTCTTTTTTTCAGGTGTTCCTCACAGAATATGCGGGACCTCTTGTTATTTACTTGATATTTTATGCCAAACCAGCTTTGATCTATGGCAGTCTAGCTGACACACCAAGGGCACCTGTTGTCAAGTAAGAAGATTTTTATTGGTTATCAATATATCTGGGAATCACTTTTTATTTGTAAAAGTCTTAATGTTTGCTTATTTAGTTTCAGTGCCAAAGCAAATTTTTTATGAATAGTAGGTACAAGGTAACCTAAATGTTAAATCATCTGTGATTATAGTTATTTCTTTGCGATTTGTCTATATACTTGCTTGCAACCATTTAAGTTAGCCTGTTTTGCTGTCTACTCTTAATTCTTCTGATAATGTGATGCAGTGTAACTTAAAAGCTATTTCATCATAATTCGTCAATATTTGTTTTCAGTACTTTCTTCTTGCAAAATAATAAAATATAGATGAAAATATGAAGAAGATATATGTTTAATGTGATGCATACATTACTGTATATGGCTTTTGTGTGTATACTTCAGTATTGCTGCAGCATGTTGGTGCTTCCATTACGCCAAACGTTTGTTGGAAACAGTGTTTGTACACAGATTCTCTAATGCTACCATGCCCATCAAGAATATATTCATAGTAAGTGCAGACTGGGCGGTGAAAGATATTAACACAAACTAGTATGGCCTTACTTGTTTCAGTAATTCTCATTGTGGACCTATGTTATGGAAAGACTTTCTTGTTAGTTAATGTCTGTAAGTAAAAAGGTAACAAAACAGGAAGGTCTGACTAAAGATGTCCTAATTCTGCCTTTAAGTTGTATAGAAGTTTGTTCTCAATTAAGATTTGGAACTTTCAATAAACAACAGACTACCAATTTAGTACCATGGATATTTCATGAGTTTTAGCAAATGTATTGATTATTTTTCAAGTTGGAGAGTAACTTTGTAACTGTGTTATTGTGGTGCATATGCATGAAATATGATTGTTTCAAAACTTAAATCTTATTGGTTTATTTGATTATTGAGTAAAGACTCGGTATGATAATTTCTATTTCAGAATTCCAGTTATTATTGGGGCTTTGCTGCTTTAGTTGCTTACTTCGTAAATCATCCATTATACACTGCACCTACCTTTGGTGACCTTCAAGTGTATGGTGGTCTTGGTTTGTTTGCTGTAAGTATTGTTCATACCTGATATGTGTTCACACCTTGGTTTCGTGGAATGTTCTTACAACTGAGATTTTTCTCCACTCCAATATTTCATTTTTAATGCAAACTGAAATCATTCAAGAGTCAAGCTAACAATTGCCAATTGTGCTAGTGTGTCTCCAGTTATTTTTATAACAGTTTTTTTGGATAGGCTATACATTCTGTAACTCAAATATAAGTTCTTGAAAGTTTGAATTTGAAACAGACTTATAGTGAGATCTTTTGTGAAACCAGGTTGATTTTCATTATGATTTCGGTGATTTGTATTGTTGAACAGACATGTGTTTACAAGGTAATGTTTAAAATTATGATGAATTCACAGTTTATAGTTTGTTGAAAAGGAAAGATCTGTGAATGTTATACAATTTATATTATGTTCATTCTTTATTGATTCTAGAAATACTTGTAGTTATTTCGTGTATTGCCGACACAGTTTGATTTTTTTTCAATTTCAGGCTTCAGAGTTGGGAAATCTGTCTATCCATTTAGCATTCAAGAACATGCGCCCTGCAGGTAAAACACATACTCTTTTGCTTCTGGTACCTAAAGTTTTAAAACAGAATAGGATTTTTCAGTAGTATTTCAGTTAAACTGCTTACCTACCTTTGTGTAGTTAAGATATTTTGTTTCAATGTGAGAATAAACTATTCACAACTCTGGATAGTACATACACAAGATCTTGCTTTTGTCTAATAATTATGTTGAGGACCCTGTGTTTGGACTATAATATTTTCTGAGTACAAGGATCCAATCATGCCCCAATATGCTATATACATTATTTACTTCTAAGTGTGTTGCTATGTTGCATGTTGTATATGCGAGGATTACTTAATGATTGTGTTTATTTTAGGCTCCAAAGTAAGAAAGATACCATATCCCTGTGGAAATCCATTCACTCAACTGTTCAGTTTTGTATCTTGTCCAAACTACACATATGAGGTGTTAGCTTGGGTTGGATTCTCTGTCATGACACAGTGTCTACCAGGTATATACCATTTAAATAGAAGTCTAATAATTATGTAACATGTGTACGTCTAAGTGGAGTAGTTGTGAAGTTGATACAGTATTGGCTGCTTATATAGGTGGTTGTGGATTCAAGACCTGCAAAGGTCATGACCATACCTCCTAATACAACCACAGTACTGTTTTTTTCCAGGAAGTAGACTCACGAGTTATTTCAACTCGGCATGCTTCTCTTGTCGCTATTGAATTGTGCAACTTGTTTATCAAGTACATAAGCTAAGATTCTTTTGAAGAACAATAGCATGGTCTCATTACTCCAAATTTTGTACATGTTTTACCTTGCCCATAGTTTATACTTTCAATCAGTGATATATTTATAACTTTTTCTTTGTATACCACACAATTGAGCATTAAGAATAAATGTAATAATTTTGTCAGTTTCTTATAATTATGTGCTAGACTAGAGGTAGCCAGATAGCAACTGGCTATTAAAACTCCAGCTAGTCTAATACAGTTTGCTAAAATTGTCTTGAAATAGCCAAGTCTGTAACGAAAGACAGTTGTTTATCAAATAAATTACATGTACTAATTTATCTGATTGGGCACCAAAGTTTTGAAAACTAGCGCCAGTCCAGATGTGATTTTCCTATGCATCTGTTGAAAACTAGCATCATTGTAGATGGGTTTTCCTTGTTAATCTGTTGAAAAGCTCAACACACGACTGTAATGTTGTTTTCTGGACTGTTCTTTTGATTCATAATATTTTCACTTTCAGCTGCCATGTTTACCGTGTGTGGATTTTATCAGATGACTGTATGGGCCATTGGAAAACATAAGAACTACAAAAAAGAATTCCCTAACTATCCAAAGGGAAGAAAAAGCATCATACCATTCCTTGTTTAAAACCATTTGTAGCACATTCAAGTTTTACATGAAGCATTATTGGAACCACCACAGTCACACTTCCTGTCACAACCAAACTACTTTTATCCTACTGAACTGCACTAGACTTTATGTACTTGAATCATGCAATAATTATCATATGGACGAATTGTGTGTTCTCTATGGTAAATCATTAACTGGATGTCTTTTATTGTCGTTATTGTATGAATTAATTTTATGTTAACTGAATCATGTGCTTGATAAGTTGTGTATAACATCACAATACGTACTTGACATTGTGTAACAGGTTGAACATTCATGTGGTTTTTTATTTAAGTGTTCTTAATGAATGTATGTTAGAGAGATTTCCTTGATAGTAGGAGTACACTATATAGCTAACTCACGTTGGCAATGATTGCGAGTGTGTAAATGAAAAACCAACTGACTGTAGAAAAAACTTTTTTTATTTTATATTTTTACTTTGCTAAAAAAAATTATACCGTGTTCCATTTTGTCTTACTTGTGGTATTTATAGATACTTGAATTAAATCCCATAACGTTTTAACCATGACTAGACATTTTGAAAGCAGGTAACATTTGTGAAACCTTATTTATATGCAATAAATGTCTGATTTATTATCTTTTGCTCAATAATCATCATTTCTTCTTCAAAACAGTTGTTAGTGGTCTAGTGTGTATCTTTTTCTATTATGAATGGGTCAAATAAATTTATAAAACTTTTTTACGTGTTTGTTTCATTTCAGTACTGGATAATTAGATAATTATTTGAATTATACATGCAGTTATCAATCCAGTTTTCATTTGGATTAATATGGAATGTACATCTATAAAATTCCAATGTAACATTGTCTTATCTTTCTTCCTTGTTGATTGATTTTTCATTATCAGAGGTACCTTGGTACGCATATATATTTCAATCAATACATCTGGTATATGGATACCTCAAACATCAGTGAATGCAATCAGACTAATATTGACATTCTTTGCATTACCTCATTTCTCATCTTCAACAACAAGGGTACTGTAAAGATTTCAGCAGTTTCGGCCTGTCATCAAGGTAAAGTGTGGTTTTATACTGCATATGTATGAATATATTACCTGGACCATCACATTTCAACAAATGTGTATTGAAAGGATCGTGTTTGTCCGCAAGCTTGACAGAGAAGGCTGTGGTTGTTTTGATAGAAAAGTAACCCAAACAGAAGTTTTAGTTTTTTACACACGAGAGCATTTCTTTACCTAAATTGATATGAATAGGTCCTGAAAGTTCATACACCTGTTTTCAGTCAAACTAACGGCACTTTACAGATATGTAGATAATCTTGTTTATTTGTTGTATGACCAAAAAAAGCTGACTCGAGTCAAATTCATACATGATGCTCTTGAGGCTTTATTTGTTGTGTTCTTGTATAAATTTATGTGTGAAATGGAATAAGTGATTTGGTCAGTTGTATTTTACACTAGACACTATTCTAGAAGAAAATCACTCGGTTGGTTGCAGCCTAGTTAAAATAATAAATAACACATCTGCTGTTTAACTCGGACCAAATTAAGTCAAGCTCTCTTTCTCAGTAAGTAAAGCCACTTGATGCAGAATGCTCAGGAATACAGATAAAGGAGTTTGATTGAACAAAACATTCCCGAGTGTTGGAATATAAGATCTGTGCAGTAAAATAACATCTGGGGAGCTTCTTACAAGTAAAATTATACAGAAAACAAAGACATTGTTGTTTATTAAATAGATCATATAATTACTCAATAGCATTTTAATATGTAGGCATATACAAAATAATCGTCCACATGAAAACATTCTGAAATAGTCAAATCTGGACGGGGAGAAATTATCACAGATAGAAATGATAAAACATTTAAAATAGAAGGCAACAAACACACAAGGTGTATAACACAAAATTGACAGGAATGTATGCAAGTTCAGTCCATATATCTCTTCAGTGAAAAATGATGCATAAACTAAACACCAACATCTGATTATTTTTAATAGGTTGCCAACAAGGTATTCATCTGTCTATAATCACGTTTCAAAGACAATATAGGGGTCTACTGAAACCACAACAGCTAAGGGTAACTTCACACAAGCAGTATATGTATCTTCATGAACCAATTATTATTTAAGAGAAAAAAAGAGTCGAACAATCAACATTTTAACAATTTGTTTTCTAAAACAAACAATGACATGATCATGATGACTCAAATTCAAATTCTTTTTAACTACAATGCAGTTTTTATTACATTTATTGCTTATGAATTAAATATATAACTTCAAGTGAAAAGAAAGTTCATATCGCAGACAATAATTTACAGTAACACAAAATAATCATACGCTCATTCAGACAACAGTTACGTTTTTGTTAATGTCTAGTTTGTCTGTAATAATCATCATTTATGCTGATGATTCAACAGCCTGCATAGGTGGTAGTCTGGTGGAGGAGTTTGGTCGCGAGCCTGTCTCTAATTCCGTTCTCAGTTTCCTGATTTCAAACTTCTGCAAGTCTATAATCTTATTCTTCTCTTCTAATTCATTCTCGACCAATGCACTGGGTGCTTTCAGCATGACAGCAAACACATCGGTATCCTCACCACCTGTTCTCTTTGTATATTGTTTCACGGCTGCTTCAAGGTCGTGGATCATTGTCCTAGCAATCTTCAATTCCTTACGTAAATCATTGATCTCCTTAATCAATGATACATTTTCCTGTAAAATGGTAACGAGAAGGGTCAATATAACGGTGAAGCCATAATCAAATACATTGCCTACTTCATAGTTATAATGTGGTTCAGAATTTGAAAAAGCTTACAGTTGCAAATTTACCTAAACAGTTCATCAATGTCAAGTTTAGATATTTATAAACATATCTACAACTACAAAGATGCTACAGTAATTTGGGTTTAACATACACTTTAATCAACTAGGTGTGTGTTGAAAATAAATTTGCAGAAAATACACATTTACAACCAATATTATTCAATCCATGCTTCGAGAATACATTTTAACTGAAAAAAAAACAGTTTTTTACTCACCTGCATAATTCTAACATTATCAGCTCTATGAATCTCAGAATCTTTAGCTAATTTCTTTCTCAAGGAAGCGACAGATCTCTCAAGATGTTCGCGCTGGCGACTGTATTCCTTCTGGATGTCAGCATCCACACTTGCAGACTCAGTCTAGATAAAGGAAGTAAAATATATATAACAATTGTATGAAATTTTACATAATGTATATAATACCCAGTCTCAAATAACAATGCCAACAAATCAAAGCAAAAATAAAATGACTATCATTGTGACACCATTGCGGTAGAAAATATTTTACATATACAATTAACAGAATTATGCAAATAAACAATGACATGAATTTACAGATTGTCACCAATATATCGCCATGTAATGTTGTAAATGATACAAATAACACCAAGTATTTTGCAAGGAAAAGCCACATTAACATCACAGAATATTTTCAATGTTCATCAACTTACAATGTCTTCTTGTACATGTTTCTGATACAGAGCCTTAATACTTTCTTTCAACATCTTAGGATCTTGGATGTATCCTACACAGTTATGTAAGTCAGTCTTGAACCTCTTCACGACAGCCTCTTTATCTCTGACCTGTATAAAACATTCAAATATCATATGAACTAAACAATTATACTAATTTTCATAATGCATTGCATCACATCAGTTATGTTAATAGGGAAAATAAGTTCACAAAAATAAACTATTTATTGCATTCAAAACAAATTCAATCTGGAAATACGACTGATGTACCGCAAAAGTTCTGAATTAAATTTTAGAATGATAAAATTCAATATATTTAAAGCAATATAATAAACATGACAGTAAAACAACTCACCCTTTGTCTTTCCTGGTGCATTTCTTTGTCAGTTGCTTTCAGTTTCTGTCTTAGTTCAGTGATGTTGAGTTCAAGCTGTGTATTGAGTTTATCGAATCTATCAAGTTCACTCTCCATCTGAAATGCAAACATCCATCATATCAATTGCAGTATACTCAGAAATATCATCATAACATGTAAAACTTCAAAGTAAATTCATTTAAAATACATAAATATCACATCTTAAACATATTTTATAGATGAGAGATATACAAAAAGAAACAGGTTTTTTTTAGTATTCCGGTAAAATTTACAATGCTATCTGTTCAAAACAAATAAAAATTTACTTTAAAATAAGTTTAGGTCATTTATAATCATACATGTGTGTATCAATAAATAATTCTTCAAACCTTTTATTTATATGATTTAAGTCATTTCATACTGCATAATGTTCATACTATCGCTTAATATTTACAACATACCTCTTGAATCTGTTCTTTCATGTTTTTGATGTCTGTCTCTCTGGGTTCAATTTGTTTCTTCAGTTCTTTAATTTTGTAATCCAAGACAAACTTGAACTTCTCAAGTTCCTGGTTCTTTTTCTTCAAATCGTAAATACGCTTTTCCTATAAATCAAAGGATGAAACAATTGTTAACAATACATTATACCATATATTTTCGAAACTGTTCGAAAGACCTACGATTTTCATGCTTGGTGATAACGATGTAACTAATAGCAATGCAGTTTTGAACATTGAAAACAGAGAAACTCAAACCACTAATGCTCTCTTCTCACATAACACTTAACGTACATTGTATTTTTTTCAGAAACCTTTATTTGTTCATCACAGATAAGCTTACCTTATCCTGAATAGTATCATCTCTCTCCTGGATCTCTTTCTTCAGACCAAGAATATCTTTCTCCAAGTTACGAATGATGTTCTCAAGTTTAGCTTTTTCAGCCTGGTATTTCTTGATTTCCTCTTTATGATCATCGATCTCTTTCTGTAGACTTGTGAACTGAAGAATGTGTTTGTTTAAATGTTACAATCCATATACATACCATGTATACATTGATAAACAAGTCCCTGCTACATATATTTAAAATAAAAGTTCATTTAACAATGTAAGACCGATCTCGAAACAAACAGCAATGTACCTTTTTTTACATCAGAAAAACCAAGTAAGTTGATTTAATATTCATTTTTAAATAGCTAGGCAATAAATTAAATGAGTAAAATTCTGCCATTTTCTTAATGCTCAACTTCTTAATTCCATTTGCAATTACATTTTACATTCAATTATAACTTTTTAAACGGAAGAAAGTAAAATTATAGTTTCTAATAATGTAAATTGACCAATGTTAAGAAATATGTAGGTAAATACCTTCTTCTTCATGATACCAGTCTCTCCCTTCAGTCTCATGTTGGCTTCTTTCTCATCTCTGAGTCTTCTTTCATATTTATTCTTTATATCAAGGATTTCACGATCTGCATCTTCCTCAATCTGTTTCTTTGTTTCCTCATATTCACGAGTTTGTTGACGAGTCTCATCATTTGACTTAAAAAAGCAGAATAAAATGAATGAGCCTATTTATATATCAGAATGATTGCAAAGACATTTTAAAAATCAACTACAAACTGAAACTTGACTGCGTTTGGTAAAAGTGATCTGACTTATTTTGTGCAAAGAAATACATGTTAATGTCATCGAAAATACCCAGTTTGACATGAAATATCTTTTAAAATGATATTTAACCATTTTAAGTAAATTTCTAGCATTTATCAAACGCACTTATAACATTTAGAATATAATTATGGCAATCTTAAATTGGTGAAAAAGGTATGTATTGGACTTACCTGTTCCAATTTTGTGGTCATTTCTTGTATTTTGGTCTCATAATATTCAGTAAGTTCTTCCAGAGCATGTTGTTTACTCTCTTCCATTTCAGCAAGTTGTCTTTCATAGTCTTCCTGCATCTTCATCATTTTTGCTTGTTGTTCCTGAAACTTCTCATATTCCAACATCAGTTTCTGATTGTTTGCAGATTCTGAAAATAAATATCAACACATATACTAAGTTCTTCATTTATATCTAAAACTATTCTGAGTCCACATTGTCAAACAATAAAAATCTTTGTTAAAAACAAATAATTGCTACCTGAACGATTTTCGGAAGTTAAATTCCAATGTGTAAACTTTACTCAAAAGACGATTTAAATGTGCTTTCACAATAAACTGTACGTAAAAGTGAAATCACTGCTTTAGTAAAACAGTCAGACTAAAACCTTTATCAAATGTGAAAACAAAATATCATTATATTCCAATATAAGTTCAGTACATTTATCACAGATCATAAATGGGTAACCTATGGTTAGTAATTTATTCAAATTTTTCAGTCGAAAATAAGTCTTACCTAAATCAGTCATCTCTTTGCTGTGTTTCTCCATTATTTCAGCAGTCTCTTCCTCATGTTTTGCTTCTTCTTTATCTTTCTCAGTTTTCAACACCTGGTTCTTGGTCTTCAGAGATTCCATTTCTTGTATGAATTTCTCTGTCAGCTCTTTGATCTTCTCGTTGTAGTTCATATCTTTCAATCTAAGCTGGTAACCATTTTCCATTTTTAGTTCATCCACTCTGGTTTTTAATTCAGCCATCATGGAGTTCTTCTCCTCCAAATCACTTTTGGTGATAAGGATTTCCTCAGCCCAACCTACTTCCTTATCACGTTTGACACCACGTCCTTCCTTATCCTGTATCTTCCACAAGATGATTGAAGCATCTTCAGATACAGTGACAAGGAACTGATCATCATATGTGATCTTCATCTACAATGGAATATATCAATGTGATCAAAATCAATATAAGATAAACTCGATAGCAAGTAAAAATTTTCAAATAGACCAAAACTAATTTCTTATACAGCAGGAAAATTTGTGAAGGCTAATTTGAAAAACGGATCTGACCATCTGACATGTGTGGTAAAATATCATCTGGACAGACGAAACAATTATAATTTTTACACTACACAAATAAGGAATGTTTTTCATTAGGGTATAGACTGAATATTTAGTCACCTCTGATATAATTATGCTCCTGATGGAAACAATAATTTGCAAATACTTAATGCAGGTTGACGTTTAGGTTTCAGTATAATTACCTTTGCAATCTGACTACCATGACCCTGTAGTTCCTGCCATTCACCAGGAATTGTCAATGGGAATTTCAGGGACCACAGAGTTCCCTTAGAAGTGCCAGCAAACAGCATACGTCCAGAATGAGACAATGCAACATTACTTAAAGTCGTCTCTCCTGCATCAACTTCTCTCAAAATCTGTGAATAAAAATTATATTTAATATTGTATGTTTCACATTCAGGTATGAAATGGTGTAATATAAAGAAAATACTGCTAAACATATGTCCACTAATTGAAATATGTTTCAATTCGACATCGGCCAAGTACTACTTATCGCACTACTCTGTTCAATTTTGGCACATTGGGTCTGCATCAAATGCAGTAAAATTTAAGATGTATTCTGTTCAAAGTGTATAATGTGTAACGATCACTTTATTAAAAGGGTTTCAAATCCATGATTGCAGATACTTTAAATGATTCACATAAGTAGAAGATTGAAGTGAACAACTTACGGAAGAATCAGAAATCTCTTTCAAAGATTTGTCAGAACCAACAGCAAATGTTGTCTTTCCATCTGGAGTAACAGCCACACCAGTATAGTGACAGGACTTCAAGACAGATTCTCCAACTCTCTTTCCAGTATAAGTTTCCCACTCATATACAGCTCCATCTAGACCACAGGAGACAATTTTGCTATCATCTGAGCTCCAGACAATAGACTTGACCTTGCCATTGTGACCTTTGAGATTAGCAACATTCTCAAAGGTTATGGTAGAGTAGATCTGTATAACATTACCATGAACAGCAGCAAACAAATTTCCACCATTGCTAAATGCACACTGAAATTAAAAACATACTGATTTTTCACAACATTTTTGGACATAATGTGCATATTTTACTAACAGTAATTATTCATGACAATTGTTAGCAAGTGTCATTAAAAAATTAACACCAGGGTATAATCAGCTTCACTAAAATATTCCACGTCCATTGTTCATTATAAAACCAATTACAATATAAAGTGTACTACTGAAAACAGAAATGCACTGTAAAAAGTTATCAACCAATGTTTATAGTTTTACTGACAAAGGAAATCGTAGCCAATAAGTATATAATAGATCTAGAGACATTAAATAAACACAACAAACCTCTCTACATCCTCTGATGGTAAATTCTTTAAATACTCTGATGTCATCAATAAGCAAGTTCATAAGTCTGAGTTTATCACTGAACCCAACGAGAATGTACAGACCGGATGGATGCAAGGCAATGCTGTAGGCCTCCTCGGCAAACTCTCGGTACAATTCCAAGTTACTGAAAACATAAGAAGCAATCAATTCTGAAGCGTTCCATCTATTTAATCATAAAAAGCAATTATAACACAACATGTAGAAAATATGACATTTGCATTGTAACAAAATTATATACTAGGACCTTTAATACTCCAAGTAAATAAATATCATGAAGTCAATGTTACTAGTTTGTTAGAATAGTCTATGAAACATTTGTACCAAGAACCATGTATAGAACATGCAGTCATCTGTTTCACAATTTAACTCTGCATCACTGTTTGAAACCGACAGTAAATTATAAGTGAAAGAAATATATCAATATGGAACGTGATGTAATTAATTAGAACTATTATGTAGGTAACAAGTTGACTTATATACTAACCAGGTTTCATAATTCCACACTCTCACAGATTTATCCATGGAACATGAAGCAATCAATGGTTTTCTAGCACATACATCTAAACCCATGATTTGACCATAGTGGAATGCTTGAGCTAAAACTTCGAAATGTGCTTGATCTCCCTGAAATATGAGAAAAACAAATGAAATGTATTCAATATAGCAAATGCAACTTGAAAGGATATGCCGATTTAAACAGGGATTAAACAGTTATGAAAATCAATGTCATAATGTAATCATCAATTGGTGCTGAAGCAATATCTTCAAAAAGTTGTAACAAATATGACAAAAACTATAGACAATAATTAAGATTATGAATGAATAGCTGTTTGAAACATAGCTTGGTGTGTAGAATAGAAATATAAATGCAATGACCAGACACCACAAAATATAATAGTACAATATAAATACCTTTCCAATATCAGCACTTGAAAGTGTGATGTAATACAGTTGGCTAAGATCAGTGCTAGCAACCAATGTTTCCTCTGATGGACTTACTGTCAAGCTAGTGATAATTTGTTGTTGTGATTTAGTAGGATCAGCACTGTTTGAATCTTGAGGAATCTAGAAACAAAAAATAACAAATATATACATTTTGTAGAAACTCAGTATTGTCTCATAAAAGCAATGTAGTTTATAAACAATTCATTCCATTATTTTTAACAACATTTTATTACTGTACTGTTGTAGTATAACACACATCTCGAAAAGGTCCTCAAACAAGGAGCTGTTTGAATGAAACATCCGAGAGTGTGATTTATTTGTTAGTCCTTGCCAACTGACATAACACTGTACCTTAATTTCTCTGGATTTCTTGAAGAAGTCTTTGTCATCAGTCTTTTCAAACAAATGTACTGTACCAGGACCACAGGCACATGCAAATCCCTTAGAGTATGCGACAATGGCTGTAATCTGTGGAGGTCCAGTGCTGATGTCTTCTTCACCTGGTCTTCTGAAAAATGATGAAATATATCCTAAATGATATCTACATTCAGAAGCAGTTTCTTACCGATATATAATTACATTTTGATTAGCATTAATTATTTTCTGTAAAATCAAAAGAAAGTTGTCAACAAACCAATTGCAACTATTTTATACAGTTTATGGCTATTTCATTCAACACCATGTCTGCAAAACACAAGCGAGTCACTAACAGACCAGATTTTAAAACCTTTTAAGTATATGAAATAACATACTTGTCTTTCTCCATGGCAGCAATGTTGAACTCATGTTTCATTTCACCAGCTTCAAACAACATCAATCGACCAGTATCAGTTCCTACAATGACACGTTCTTCAGATACCCAAGCATGACAGAGATAGTTCTGTGGCTCAACTTTCTGGATATTGAATGTCTTTAAATTACCCTCACTGTAACGGAAATTCTTGAAAATACCATTACCAACAACGCAGAGTTGAGTGTTGTCTTGAGGATTGAAGCTCACCTGGAAAGCAAACACTGAATATTGCAATTTTTCCAACAGACTTGTAAATTTATGTGTTGTAGAAGAATAAATTTATTTTACCGCACACAAATAAAACGTCTATAATGACAAGAGATATTGACTCATTTTGAGTAATTAACTACTTGTTGAATTTAGTTGTTTTGCTCTAAAGGAAACATTGCATTTCTATGATCCTGAACAGTTTGATATGCTCTATAATGGCATACATGTTACAAGTTATACATGGTACCAAATAGATTATTAGAAAAATAAGAATTATTTATAAACTGGAAAAATAAAATAAAGGATGGACACCTTAACCAAATAAAACGTTTAAGTACCTGATAAATTGGTGTATTTGTCTGTGGATTGGATGTTTTTGTAACTGCCATGACTTTTGATTTCTCCCAGGTCCAATACAGGAGTGTGTAGTCAGGTTTTCCACCTTGAGCAACAAGATATTTGGAATCTGGACTGAAAGCGAGGCTGACATATTCTGCAGCATTAACATCTGGTGAACTCAATACTTTTCTTTTCCTGAGACTGTGTAGATCATAGATGGTGATGGTAGGCTTTTCAAGTTTCTCAGCAATAGCTACATATCTTCTATTTGGACTGACAGCTAATGCTGTCATGCCCTCACTTTTATCAGTGCCAGGAATGAATTTCTGCACCTTCTGGTCAATGTTGTAAAGGATGCAGTTGGCCCCAGAGGGGTAGACAATTGTCTGCTCATCATGGTAACAGATATTACCACTGACTCCAGACTTCAGGCCAAATATATGCCTGGCCTGGGCTATTGCAATCGACATGTCTTTGGTTATACTAGACAAACACTGAAATGAAAAATGAAATTGTACATAATATAACTGAAACAACAAAAATTTAAGGTGAAGTTGAACCACAGAGGTATTTCTATTATTTATTTTGTTTTGATCATCTGATACATGGTTTTCATCAGGAACACATGGAGTACTTGTATAAATCAATCAGACAAATAAAAAGGCTACTTTAAACCTTTATTTGCTTCTTGTCAACAAGCTAAAGAATCCTGTGGTTGTAGCTCAAAATTGCAAAATTCTTGCAAGATTAAGACATATCATGAGCTTGCATAATTTATCAAATTTGATTTAAAGCAAATCAAAATAAATGTGCTTGAACGTATTTATGTACTCAAAATAGTTACTGATCTGTGTTACTTTCAATGCTTGATGTTTCACCTTTTATATTTATCATCGGTTATTTTATAAATAAAGAAATATCAATTTATTAAAATTTTATTTCTAAAGCTAGATCAATTCTATATCAAATTCACAGTAGCAACACAAGTAAACGATGCAGGTTATATGTGAGATTAACATTATCTAGGATATATTAATATGAACACTTGACTGCACAATACTCGTCAATTGTATTATCAACCAGGATTCTAATTCAAAACTGTGTTGCTAAAGGATACATGTTTTAATTAATACTTTTAGACATGTCAACAAGAATTATACAAGCTCAAGAATGAATTTTCAAATAATATAGCATTTTGTAGTATTATAGTAGTATTTTGCTACCGAAAGCTAACAATAAAGCGTTGCACTGAAAATTCAAAATACAAACGTTGCCATCGAAGATTCAATCTTGTTTTACCTGTATTGGACACTTATTTATCGACTATAGTCCAGTAACAATATTTCCATTCATAATCGTGTATACATGTAACAAATAAAACCTCTTGTTTGCTGAAAAATGAAGAGTTACTGATAAAATTTAGTTAAAAACAAATACCCATGCAATGAATTTCTATCCACCATTTGTAATCAACATCACTAATAGCAACCACAAAAGTACACAATTTCCGCTTCCGCTTTGATCTGTGTTACCAAAAGCTTGCAAAAAGGTCGTACGGTGCGGATGTCAATATTTTGTTATTTTCGCGATTATTAGAGTTCTCTTTTAATGTCTGTTTGTGCTTTATACAGTGATTTATGTAAAACGATGCATTACATTCTAAAATTTAGTGCTCGGCACAAATCACTTAACTGGAAAAAATTGGGTGCAGTTAGAAGAAAAAATTATTCAACGTGCAGATACCACAGCGTGACGAATGTCACGTACACTTCGGACTATAATATTAAGACTTTGGATTTATTGAATAGACAATTAATATGCAATGGATTGTCTTCCACAGCAGTAAATATCCATCTGCGCCACACTAACAATCGTAAATACGGACTTGTGACTGGTGTTCGTGCGTTGTGTACCCAAGGTCAGACTCAACTAAATGTTAACCAGTATATGGAATGTAGTGATGAGAGCACAAGACTTGAGCTTAAGGATGACATGTTAATAACTTATGATTTTATTTCTGAGGAAGAAGAAAGCCAGCTTATGAGTGAAGTTGAACCATATTTAAAAAGATTAAGATATGAGAGCAGTCACTGGGATGATGTAAGTTAAGTGTTTGGAATTGATTATAAATCTGACAGTTAATGATCCAGGGCTTTAATTGATGTTCCCCGATTGGGGTCTGATCCCAACACCAAATGAGTTTATATTGTCCCATTTGAAGAAAAATTAACAATACTAATTACCGAAATCAAATTGTTTTGCTTCCATCTCTGAGAATTAAGCTACAGATCAGTCCTTTACATTCAACTCTCCTTTATGATCTATTGATCATAAATCTGTGATTGAGAGATCAGCAGAGTAGTCTGGTTGATAGTTATTGTACATTGCTTCTTAGTTGGTTCTGTGATGTACAGGGTAAAGGTATGTCAAATGATATTCAAGCCTTCGAGGCAAATTTAATTAATTCCCAAATGTTTTTAAACTTAAACATAATTCATATAAATTTCACTTTGTCGTCGCTATAAGGTATCAAACCCATCACTTCGAGGTTCAGATCGCACTTAAAGTGCAGAATTCAACACTATATTTTGTACTGAACCATTTAACATCCATATATCAAGAATTCATACTAAATTACTAATATGATTATGATTACAAAACGTGAATGTATTTATCATAGGACATAGGCCAAATGAAAGGAACTATTGTGATTCAGGGTATGCCAGCTTACCTTCGTTTTCCATGCCAACCTTTAATTTTTAGAACTGTGCAATTGCAAGATTCTGCAACTGGTAATCCATAAACTAATTTTAAATCACTTGAAAGAAGTAATTAAGCCATTTTAATTCATTCAGCTCATAAAATGAATGTATACCAATCAAAATTAATATTGTCAAACCCTTACAAAGCTCATTACTTACAATTTTAAATAAAAACAGAAAATAAATGAAAAATATTTCTGGACCTACTGAACATTTAATGACATTAGGCTGTGGCACACATAGTTTTTAGTTGGCCTATGAGTCTTATATGTAGGTCTTAAATTGTGTTAAGTGCTGCTTTTTGAAGTATTTTAGGTTTTCGTTTTAGGCAATTCATGGTTATCGAGAAATTGAGAGGAAAACATGGACTGAGAGAAACAAGGCCATAATACAGCGTATTCGAGATGTTGCATTTCCACCTGGTACTTCCCAGCTAGCCCATGTTCATGTTCTAGATCTAAAGAAGGATGGTTATATAAAACCTCATGTTGATGCTGTAAAGGTTTGTTTATGTGCTAAAAATACCTTACTCTTGAATTTTCTTTGATAATTAGTTTCTTAATCGTGTCTACAGCTTTAATACATGCTTTATCAACTCAGAATTCTATGTGCTGAATACTCACTGAAATGCCACTTACTGGAGTAAATTTGGATACAGAAGCACAAAAACTACACTTGTTTTTGTAATAAAGTTGATTATATTTGTAAATAAAATGATTTACGTCAACTAAGTTAAATATCATAAGCATCACATTTATAAATAGATGACTTCAATATCCATGATGTGGTGGCTACCCAAGAATATTCTGTACCGACTTTGGGTCTTTGAAGCTAAATTGTGTGATGTAAATGTAACTGATGTCATATTTCTTGATAAATACTCAAGAATTGAGATTGACAGAAATTTATGAGTTGTGTACAGTTTTGTACCATGTAGTAAGATTCTGTCATCTTGTGTTAGTTGTGATTGTTTTGAAGTAAGTTAATAATTAAATGGCATACTTGTGAAGGAAGTGATTTAAAAATGACATTTGTATGTTTTATTGTTTCAGTTTTGTGGTAATACTGTTGCTGGTATATGTTTGATGTCACCAGCTATAATGAGGCTTGCTCATAATGAGGACAAGACGAAATATGCAGACTTTTTGTTAGAAAGGCGATGTCTTTATATCATGAAGTAAGTACTAGTAGCTTTCACATAGGAGTTATACCCAGAATCGAGGACATTTGAGTTACATTTTGAAAATGGTCTAGGCCCAAATGGCTTGCAGTCAATTTTTTTACCCCATTAGCTAGATTAAGCTCTTAATTTTGAATTTTCTGAGAAAAATGTTGATTATGTATCTAAAGTTAATTCACTTCTTGTAAGCTTCTGTTGAGACTACCAATTTACATTACTTGACCACCCCTGTTGACTTATTGTGCTGATACTAGCATTATTCTTCAGAAGCATTTAACATCTGTTATTGGGCAGATGTGGGATTCTGCCATTAGATCAGATAGGCAAATTACTTACAAATTGATGTATTTATATGTCAAAACAGACATTTACCTGATGTTAAGGTTCCGATATTTAAAAAACACAACAGTTTTTGTTCTGCATATCTCAAAAGTGTATGACTTACTGACCTGTCAAGTCTCAAGCTTTCGGCATGAGTCTCGCTTTTAGGCCACACACCAGGCTGTCACATGGGACCTTACTAACCTCAGACATTTTGACAGATAGGATTTTATTACCTATGTTAACAATGTTATTTGAGTTAATTTAGCTACATAACATAAATAAGTTGATACATTACAAATAAATTAGTAAGTTAGTTGATGAACTCAGAATGAGCTAAAGCTCAATGTACTAAAAGCCAGTCTAACTCTCGCATATAATGGGACCTTGTCAGTTACTGGCATAGAGTTACAGAACTTTGTAGCAATATTTTTCATCACATAAGTTGTGTACCTAGGATTTGAAGATTGGAGTCAATCAGTATGAGCAGAGTTATGGTCCTACACTTTGTAAAAATAGTCTTGTTTGTGTTCCATATTTCGATGGTACCGTTCTAAATCCCTGAAAATGCATAATCACAACATTTCTGGAGTCACAAACAATTAAATTCAAAAACCAGTTTCATCTTTTTGCATTTCTCAGTTTTCATTATCATATAGGTGCTTTGGGATTTTCAGTTAATTTTCAGTTGTTTATGCACTTATATTACTGAATCTGAATTAACGATAATCTGCATACAGGCTTACAGAACTGACTGATTGTGTCCAATTAGAAATAGGTATTTTGTCACCTGAAATTTCTAAGCAATTATATTGGTTATTCAATCAGGTATCTTCGTAATGGACGCAGGGATATAAATGCTGTTTAAATCTTCAAAAATTTATTTCATGCCAAAGTGCTATTACAGGTTTTTAGAACAGTGCCTTTGACATCTGAAAAAGCATCATATGATCTAGATTAACAACTTAAATTGAAAACTTATTCAGGATATGAAATTGTGCTTCTGGGGTTTTGACATTTATATATTAATAGGTAAAATTCATTCAAGTGGAATTACATCCCTTGACCACAGGTTTGCTTGGTTTATAGGCATTGGTAATACATGTTAATTAGCTGTAACTTGAATATTGTAACAGGTAGCTCTCTCCGATGTTATTCTCTATGTGTGGATAAATGTCCCAATGGATACATGTGGTAGCATGACCAGGGACAGAAACAAGGTGTTTCTGACAGAAATATCTACCTGGCCAATAAACTCTTAACTAGATCTACAGTAACACACAAAGTGGCATAATGTTTCAACCAGTTTTATTCAGACAAATAAATAGCACACAAAATGATAATAGTGTTTTATTCTGATCAGCCTGGCGGGTGATGCCGGGCATTCTCAGGGGAAAGGGATGTGCCGGATAAATAAAAATAGATCTAACAATTTACAATAATAATAACTATTTACCAATAGTATGATAAAATCTGTTCAGACAAAGAAACTACTCTATATAGATACCCAGGAAAAGTGTTGGGTGCCAGTCGTGGAGTGAGGTGAGGAAATGCGGAGACCTCTGTATTTATACGGAACGTTTCCTCACAGTTTCTCATTGTGCACCAAAATTTAGGGAAAATACCGAATATAAACCATGTTAAATTATCTAGTATAAAATATAAGTAGAAAGATAACAGGATAGGAAACAAATAATAATTTCAATATTATAATCACGACTTGTATACAGACACAAGAATAAGGTCAAATGCGTAAAAACGTCATCCCCCATGCGCACAATGTACGTCAAAGAATGGCGGCTGCTAGGCACATGTGAATTAGCGAAGAACACAATTCTGGTAGTCATGTATTAAATAAAGTAATATTCATTGGTCCAGACTGACAACTAAGATACAATTCTAAGTGCTGATGTCGATAATTATAATTGACATTGCTTGACATGTTTGTTTTAAAGCCATAAGTCTGTTGACCTAATTCTCAGACCGGCGAAACATTACGATGCATTTGAATATCCCAGCAAGTTAAGAATGATAAATTTACACAATAAATCTATGACATGTTCAACAATTGCTGGTGTAAACTGTATATAACAAGCCAACCCCCTATTTGTGAGATTTTACGGTATAAACTTAATTTCTAACAGTTACTTAACATAACACAACCTAGATATAGATACAAAATGTGGCATGGTAATGCTTTATTACAACATCTTTTCATTTTTACTAAAGTGCTGGGTTTTCGATTTTAGAAAGAATTGTGCTGATATAGAATGTATAAGATAGCTTAAAATATAATTTAACAATAACATAAATTCATCCTGTTTCAGAGATGTTGCACGATATGACTACACTCACGAAGTTTTGAGGGAAGAAGATTCAACATTCAAAGGTAGAAAGATACCAAAGGACAGAAGAATATCAGTTATGTGCAGAAATGAACCAAAAGTGTGATTAACGTGAAAAAACTGGAGGTTACAAAAACAAATTAAGTAATATATATGTGTATAATGAGTATATTTATGAAGTCAGAAGTTTAATCTAAATAACATCAAATTACTGGACGCAATTGTTTCATCCTCATGCAGTGCACATATAATCTACTTGGGAGAAACTACAGTATGATATATCTGTGCTACAAATGTTCTGATTGTATTTCACAATTATAAATGAAAATGTGCCATGGTCTTCAAAACAATATTACACAAGGCTGTCTGAAGTACAACATATTACCTGATGATTTACGATATCTTTCACAAAATCCTGTACTCCAATTATTTACATGGATACTAATTTACCGCAGTAACTTCAGTGGAGGCCGGCCTAAGCCCCTATATCCTCCCTTAATTTTTCTTCACAGTTTGTCTGTGATGTTACAGGACTTCATCGGTAAGCCCTACTCCTTAAATTATTTTGTGAAATACTATTTGCATTCTTGATTTATCCAGAAGTTATCAAATCCAAGTTCAAATTGGCTTACTAAGGTGATGTTACTTCATTGGGTCAGCTATTCCATAAGCCTGCTATTCTATGGGGGAAACAAATGTTTGTAACTGTTTTTGCCCTGTTTCTTTAGGCATCTTCATTTATTCCATTCTATGTATTTCATTTTTAAGGAGTGTTTTTGTGTTATGGCTCTTCTTTTTACATTTTCTATGCTTTCTATGTCACAAAGCTTGGAAGGAGACCAGACAGGAGCAGTATATTATAAATATGGTCTAACCAGTTCTTGGAACCAGTGTTGTAAGCTTTGTTCATTTAGTAAGTGTATTTTCCAACCTGTTCAATAATGCTGTTTGGCTTGTTTATTTGTAGCTTCGTGTGCTTTGAGAAGGGTAGCTTTCCATCTATCATTACCCCTATGTCTTCTTCTCTCTCTTATTGTTCCAATGTTACTTTCATTTTACTATTTTTATCATACCGGTGGTTAACTTCATTTTTTCTGCTTGTTACTTTCATAATCTTACATTTGTGTGGATGAGTTTGCACTAACCAAGGGACTGACCCCTCTTGCAATCTGTCAGTGTCTTTTAGCGGGGATTTTTCATCTTCCATGTCATTTGTTTCTCTATAAACTTTTGTATCATCGGCAAATAAATATGTCATTGAAACTTCTTATTCGGGCATATCATTTATGTTGATTACAAGAAAATGTAAACTTGGACCTTAAACCCAGTCATATGGAATTCCACTTGTTGCAATGTGGTTTCTTGACTTAAACTTTTTGTAGCCTTTTCTCCGAAAGTTTTCAACCTCATTTATCACAGTACAGTTTTTATTCCATATCTTCTCATTTTCTGGATTAACCATCAATGTGGAACTTTATCTAAGGCTTTTTAGAGGTCTATATCAATGTTCTAACTATTACCCAGCCTTTATGTGCATACATTTATCACTTTTACTTCAAACTTATTTATATTGCGTTGATTGTGAAACAAATTACTATAACTTACACTAATCACTCTTGATGACTGCTGCCTTGGTTACTTACCAGTACTAGCGCCTAATTCAGGTATTGTGAAGTGCGTTGCTCAAACTTGCCCAAGGCAGGCATCTAACCCACATAATTATACCCCCACAAACGAAGTTTGAGGGGGTATATAGGAGTGAGCTTGTCGGTCGGTCTGTCTGTCGGTCGGTCTGTCTGTCGGTCGGTCGGTCGGTCGGTCTGTCGGTTTTCATGGTTTCCGGACGATAACTCATGAAAGGCTAGACAGATTTGAAAAATTTTTGGTACACAGGTGTAACATCAGAAGATACAGGTCAAGTTCGATATTGGGGCTGGTGGGGCCAAGGTCAAGGTCACTGTTACTAAAAATAGTTTCTCTTACTTTCACTTACTAGCAAATGGTTTGTTTTTAGTTGTAAACGACTTATCTTTCTGTGAAAATAACTGTTATTTCTAGCATATTGTTTGATATATTTTGCATTGATTTAGTTCCATTTTGCCCAGCTTTTTGTGAGCAATTCTATACAAGTTCAGTTTTTTATTTCACAGGAACTGTTGATTAGTTCTTACTGTTCTGTTGGCAGCATTTTTGGTTTATTACATTCAGATACTAGCAAATGGTTTGTTTTTGTTGTTGAAGACTCGCCTTTCAGTGAAAATAACGGGATTTCTTTTAAAATCCATTGAAATAAGGCATAATATAATGTTATATCCAGGTAGTTTGATTATTTGATTAAATCTGTGAAACTGCAGTCAAGGACAATGGAACAAAATGTCTTGATTGCGAATATAAATTGTATCAATTTAATACGCTTTGTTGCTATATTTGTTCGAATTTGAATGCAAAATGTTCAGATCTTGGGAGTTAAAATCAAATATATTGGTGTTACTAGTTCATACTCTAGTCGAATGTATCATTATATTTCTTTGTGACAAAGTGCTATATATTACTGTTCATTTTTTCTATTTTATTGATTTTGACCTGACTCCCATACTGTGGTATTCATATCACCTCCGAAATATTAAAATGTACACAATTCTTATTATAACCCCACTTCAAAATATGCAATGGGGGCTATATGGGAATCACCACTTGTTCCGTCATGTCACATAACATGGTTTTCCATGAATTATTTCTACCAAGCCTAGTTGTGTATATTGTCGGCACATTCTGATTGTGGTCCTGTAGTGATAGATAGTGATAGATAATTTCATTGTCTTGACTGGCGGCCATCTTTGAATTTATCAAAAATATGTCTGACAAAGCGGTATTGTGGGGGTATTAATCACCTTCAGTGATAGCTCTAGTTTGAATCAGGAGTCAAGCGCTCTACCTGTAGATCACTATGCCTTTTAGGAGTCGGAAGTGTCGTTGATATTCCAGGTACAAAGCCAAATTATTTTTTGGTCTTGTGTTTTACAATAAATTTCATAGAAAGTATATCCGTTAACTTACGAACTACACTTTATAGGCTTACTGGTCTATAGTTCCCATTTACAATTTCTTTCTTTCTGACTATTTACATTATTTCTGATCTACTTGATTATGTATGTTCCTTAAATGTTTTACATTGTTAATGTTACTATATGACTTTGTTAGATCTAGGTTTTTATCATATTGTTGAAGACTTGTGATTAAACTCGTGTTTGAAGTCCACATGTGTTTTTTGTTTTTCGTAGAATTATTGAATCATAACAGCATGGCATTGAATTGTGAAGGTACATACTCTTCCATAGACAATATTAGAGTAGAAAAAGGAAATGATGGTATCTGCAGTTGTCCACAGTTGAAATTTCTTCAAGATCAGGCTGCTCCAAGCAATATACCATTATGTGGTCTTCTTACTTCAGTATGCTTCCCTGCATTTCTAAACGATATATCATTTGGAGTATCTTTCACAAACGAACATCAGCTGCCCGTGTTTATACTGAAATGGCTTCCCACTCAAGTCTGTATACCAGAAGAAGTGTCAAGCGTGAAACAGACTGACTTATTTGCAGGCAGTCTCAAACAATTTTAAATCAGGTTATAATCCAGTACCTGCCTTTGTCTTCAAATTTATGGAAAGGCATTCAGGTTGTTTTAAGTAGAATTTACCAAATAGATATATAGCCTATGTACATGTCTGTTCTGTGATTATAAATTTACATCTTATTAAATTTGTAGGCTATGTCTGTTTGTTAAGGTAAATGTATAATTTATAAAATGTGTTGACCATGTCTATCTTATTTGCATTAGAGAGCTTAATATGCTGTCAATATGGTAAACAACGCTGCACCATCGCACTGACAGAAAAAAGTATTTGTATTTTGCTGGGCAATGGATACCAGATAGTGAGATCTCTATGATAAGATCAAGGATAAAAGACCATATAATCCAAACTCGCTGATGTGACATTTTTATATTATGGTTCCGGATTCAAATCAGGGACCGTGACGTCGTACCATGAACGCATTTAAACATACCACAGGCAAGACACATACAGTTCAGATGCTTCCTCCATATAAAGGAATTGCAAAGATAAAATAAATATAAAAAATTAGGAAGGTAATTTTATCCAGTTTGGTTTATGCAGTCTACACTTCATCAACCCCACTCCCCAATCATGCATGGGTGATCAGGCTGTAAACATAATTTCTCATTATCTAATCACAATACAAGATCATAAATCATTGTACTACATTGTATCACATAATGGTACCCAGTGGGCTCTGCACCAATACATTTACTCACAAAACCACAGAATTGATTGATATACTTGTACAAATTATATTCCCATGAACCATATTGCGAGAACCGCTTTTAGTGCAATAATACATAAAATGTTCATACAGCTTTTGGTGCTTAGACATGTACACTTAGAGTGATACTTATACAAATGTAGTGAAATAAATTGATTTGATTTACTTATTTTAAGCAACGCTATAAGCAGGTCAATATAATTGAGATGGCGCTTTAATTGCGCTTTATTGTTTACTGACGGATAAACATAAATGTATAAGCATAGGTGTGAATTTATATGAAACTAAAAGCCCTGTCATTTAATTATTCTACATAAATGTAAAGTACTAGAGTACGTGTACGCTTTATGTAGTTCATTTCATATTTACTGAGCTCAATCAATTATTGTCCTTTGGTTGGCGTTCGTATATTATTTATTGGTTGTGTATGCGAGTCTTAATTGAAACAAAATGTACTCTGACATCAATTACAGAACGATTCAGAGTATCGAAGAGTCCTAGTTTGAACCATCTGAGTTAAGTATTAGGTATGAAGCAATTACAATTAGACCTGTCATGGTAGAAGCAATATTGTAATGAACGTATCTTGGGATTTATGTGTTAACAAATTTAAGTGCATGCATGATAATATATAGGATAGGTGATCACAAAGGGTATCGTTTCCCCTAGGGAATGTGATACAATTTCACATTTCATTAGAACTGCATTACATTTTATCAGAAATTGTTAGTTGTTCAGACAATTGATGCTAATTGGATTTGATATTTGCGTGATTGTATCAACTTGCACTGGGGATATTAATTTAATGGATTGGATATGTCTATTAATGATTCTAACGTAATCCATAACTATATCGCACGTGTATTTGGCAGAGTGTTGCTATAATTCGTTGGTCTATACTGAAGTATACTAGCGAAACAAAGTAAATATGGAAAATGAAAACATAAGTAAAGAACATGGAACTACGTTTGAATCGCAACTGCATTCTGTGTTCAGTAGATTTTCGGAGAGAACGTCCATGCACGGTTGTGGATATATCAAGACGTCCAGACATTTCTTGACGAAGTTATTTTGGGTAATTGTTACATCGGTCGCTATAGTGGTGCTGGTGCTTCATCTCTATATGATTTTTATCCAGTTTCTTCGTAGGCCGATAAACACCAAGGTTTCTTTAGGATTCAGCAACCTACGATTTCCTGCTCTTACTATATGTAACATTAACGTAATGAGAAACTCTGCAGTGAAGGAACATGCTAGTCCTGAGATGGTTGAACTTATTACTTCAGTGAATCCTGAAAAAATCATAAGCTTGCTCGTAGGAGATATTGACTTACTGAGTATAAACGGTGAGGAAGTGATGAACATGACATACCATGCAAGTATTTTATATATTTTGTCAGATACATAACTTCATAATTTTGATGACTTGTATTTCGGTGCGATTACCATGTAGAACCTAACTTGTGTTGGGAAGTCGTCACATTTTTTTGCACAAGAACTAGGTCGTTCTCGTTTAATTGAGGCAAAGTCAAGACACCAAAAAATTGTTACTAAGTGTATTCTTTTTTCTGTGTTTAACGTATATCGCATTGGTGAGCAACAGAATCATACCAATTGCTCAGATTAATATTCGCTGTATCTTCTTATTCTCAAAGATTTTGTTATACACTGTATTTGTCATGTGTCTGTTCGACTTAAAATACGGTAGTATCCTTTAGTAAGCTATATTTTAATTAAAGCAAAAAGTGAAACGAATTTTGCTCCGGACAAATCAACAAGGAAAAACATTGACGCATGCTCATAAATATTTAGCACTCAATGCGATCAATATAAATATGTATACTCGGTCAAAAAAGAAAGTGTGCATGACTCTTTCTCATCTAACTTTGTAACTAGTCGACCAGTGTTTGTCAAAATGTCAGCACAGATAAGGAGACTAATACCATTCCATTGTCCTATACATTAAGGTAAGGTATTATGCAATATTTTACACGTGAACATCATGCTTCATTCTTTTCTTACGATTCCAAATTGTATCAGTATCTAGGACGTTCGTTCTAACAAGAAAACACATAATATTCCAATGTTTATCACGAATAGCGATGCCAGGCATTATCAAACAAGAGAGACTCCAGGCGCAAGTACTGCTGGCGTCTGGAACTTCTGTTGATGTCGTTGCACGGCAGTTAAACAGTCATAGGAATACAATTTCACGTCTCAATATTCGATTTCGACAAACTGGAGACACTTCTGACAGGCCCAGGTCAGGTAGGCAGTGGGTAACAAGGGCTATGCAAGACGTTACATTACCCTTGAGCATTTACGTCAACGTTTCAAAACGGCGGCAAGTACGGCAGTTCAGCTTGGTATTGAATCGTTTGCGAGCCGGCATAGTTCCGATTATACCCAGGCGACCTTATGTTGGAAGTATCCTAACCGGACGTTATCGCATGTTACGTCTGCGTTGGGCGAGACGTTATTTACGCTGGACACGTGCGCTGTGGGCAAGAGTGCTTTTTAGTTTAAGTTTTGCAGACGGTAGGATTCGTGTTTACTGTAGAAGGGGGCAAAGGTTTGCTCAGGTCAGAAAAAAATCACGTTTTGAACAACCTGCAAGTTCTTGAAACTGCGCTTCTGTTTGAATGGAACAGGATTCCAAAGACGTCACCAGACGTTACGTCAGGTCAATGCGATCTCATTTATTGGCAGTTATACATCAAAGAGGTGGTCGCACTAGATATTAGCTTGTTTTAGGAAGAAAGCGCTGTGTTTCACCTATCATACAGTTCTTTGGTTACTTTCTTTCAAATCTGCGAGTTTTAAAATTGACCCCTACCTTACAAATCACTTATAAATTCATGAAAACATTGATGCCACATATGGACCAAAACTTAACCTTTAATTTGATACCAAATATGCGTATGTGTACACTATGAATTTTCGTACATGGCCAGTTGTCTAAACCCCTATGCACACTTTCTTTTTTGACTGAGTATAGTTCTAAACAGACTATTACTAAATTTTCGATCTAATTGAGCTATTTGTCGTTAAACATCGTTTACTGTAGTTACACCAGTATCTTTCATCAGGCTTCTTTCACATTGCAATGTATCAACAGCTAGCTGCAGGAATACGACAATCCCCAAAGCATTGCTGTCCGCACACTAAACACACGTACGTGATTACAAAAAAGGATTTGCTCTCAATAGCAAAGAAAATAATACGTAATACTTTGTATCAACTTTCAATAACAAATATGTTAACACTTTCTTATCTCGTTTTGACAATCCAACGAATGCAAAACAGGAGACTGTTGAAGGTTTATACAGAGGCAATAATGCCTTAAATATGTCATTGGAATATGATATATTTACATCAGAACAAGAAAATGCGGCAGACGAATGGACGACGGAAAGATCGTTCGAATCTTACACTTGGGTCCTCTTTCGTTTCTTGTACATGAATCTGTCCAGGTAAAGTAAAATACATGTTTATAAAAACACTATTTACATTTTTTTTCAAAACAAAATTCAAACATTTGTAAATAGAAAAATGATAAAACCAGAAAATATAATCGTTTTATTTGGATGGCGAAGTTGCTGAAGGAGTTGTCTTGTGAATGTTTATGTAGCTTTCGAGGCAAGCTTTAATTATTTTATAATGTGATCTCACTGCGTACCCTAATAACACCCCATACGTTTTCCCATGTCACCGTATAGTGACTCTGTAAACTAAATTTATAGATCGCACAAGATGTTCTTTTAACTTTAAAAGGCAAACTTTAGTATTTCGTTCTGATCACGGACTGTCCTTTTACGTATTTTGATACATGGACATATTAAACACGAGCTCCATTGTGCATTTGAGATGTTGAAATATTACTAATAACAATTCAAATGACGTAAAGTACATTCTTCTTTGGAGCTCATGAATATGAGACGATTTATATATTTAACATAATTATGCATGCTGTTTTCCTTCCTCCAGAGAGAAGAGGAGAGCTTCTGGTCACCATCTGTCTGACATGTTGTTGAGTTGTACATTTAATGACAAAATGTGTTATGGAAAGTGAGTATCGACTGCATGATAGTCAATGTATAGTGTCATCGTGTATATAGCTCGTGTGTTGGACTTTACGACGTTTTCCAACAGTACTTAAGTTGTGTACGGTGGTCAGTTGACCTAACATATGAACAATACTAGTACTAAAAATTGTATACTTTTGAACATTGAATCATAGTACACGAAGAACGGACCTTGTAACATTTATACCAATGGCACATTTATAGGTTTAGTCATTTAGCACGCATTGAAAACGTTGATAACATGTCGCATTATTCTGATATCGGGTCAATTTCATCTAGTGCTACACTCTTAATGCCGAGTGTAAAGCTGCTATCTCAGTTGTCAACCAGTATTTGCTGAGACCCATATTTGTGTAAACGATAGACAGATACACAGACACATGGTGGTGGAATATTATATGTAATTACATGTTGAAAAAAGAAATATAGTGATAGAACAGTAAAAGAGTTCTATACTCAAACTGTGTGCGAATATAAACAAATGTAAGAGCAACGAAGCAATCTGTCAATTACATAGATATTCAAATGTCCGCTTAGCTCAGGTGATAGAACGTTCGATAGTTAATATTGAAGTCGTGGGTTCGAAACCCGGGCGATGCGTATGTTCTTATTTATATAGGTCTGTATACTAGGTTAATGAATTATTGGTGCCTAGCCAGCATTATCTGGTAATGTGACATTGTTCCAAAAGTATACTTCACATTTAACTACTATGTAAACATCACTTTAAATTCGACAGTCAATAAAAACTGAGGTTACAAATTATAGGTTTAACAGATCATTCAAATACTGAAAGTGGATGTATAGTGTTCACCTGTCAGTCTGTCCGTAGACAGTTTGGTTTTCGATTAATAACTGGAAAAAAACATTGGTCAAGCGTCATATGATGATTCTCTGTTGTCCGATGATGACGTTATTGTGTGACTTAATCTTGATGACACTAGGGCTTACGTACGTCAACCTCCACCGGATAATTTCCAAAGAACAGTTAATGTCACAGACCAAAGTCGAAGTGATCTTTAGATTTTAAACGGTTTCCGATCTGTAACTGGAGAAAGCTTGGGTCGACGGCCGATAGGGGAATATACGTCCGTTAATATATTGTATTCATTTCAACTTAAAGTATGTTACATATTAGCATTTCTTGTTGTCCTCAAAGTTTGATCACTTGATTAACTTATTGTTGCAGAAACTTTTCGTTGTATCAGACGCCCACATATGGTAATTGCTACACGTTGGATTCAGATCGTCTCGTTGCTAGTAAACCAGGTCAAGACGGAGGTACGATGTAACTGCATGTAATTCTCAAAATATATAAGTTGATTACACGGGTATATCCAGATATGCAGAGATATTAAAGGAAACTGTTTTTTCTGAACTATTGTTTATGGTGGCATATTAGTGACACCAGTTAGCATGATAGCGTTCACGAATTGTTTAGCTATCTAGTTAATATTCGTTATTCATTTTCGGTAACATAAATATCATAACACTAGAAAAAGGCTTGAAAGTGCCCAGAACTGCCACCTCTTATCTTTTTATGATGTATTACACTAACGGGTTATCTAGTTATGGTTTGCGAATTTCACTTAATATGTAACATAATAAGTAGTTAACTAGATAAGATTCGTGTTGCCAGTTATCTATAAATAGATTTATACAACTGGTTATCTAGCTATTGTTTGTGAATTTGACTTATTAAGTAACATAATAAGTGGTTAACTAGATAAGATTCGTGTTGCCACTTATTTATAAATAGATTCATACAACTGGTTATCTAGTTATTTTTGGTTAATTAATAATAAATAAGTGGTTAACACGAAACAATTCGCGAACGCTATCATGATAACTGGTGGCAGTAATATGCCACTATAATTGTTTGCATTGTTCAACAGTTTTGTTCAATATTATCACACTTTAACCGTTATCTAAAATGGATCAAACACACAAAATGTTGGCACTGGTTATTACTACAAATCAATGCTAAGTATTCCATGCTCTAGTTTAAGTGTCTCCATTTTACATGCATTACCTGTTTATACCTTGGTATATTTTAGGGTTATCACTGACGTTATATTTGCAAACAGATGAGTTCATTCAAGGAATAACTAATGGACATGGTGCGAAAGTAATTGTGCACGAACCTGGAACAAAGGCTTTACCTGATCAAGAAGGCATCTTTGTATCCGCCAACACAGAAACAAGCATTGGACTAAAAAAAGTATGGTAAAAATGTAGTGAGACTGAGTAGTCGGTAATACCGCATTATTGAATTTATTATAAAGGTTATTTGATCCTCAATATTGATGCTATGTATAATGTTTGAAATATTGCACGATTAAGTTCTTGAAATTACATTTTTCATAGTCATAGTTCTGTACAATGCAGATGTACATTCGCATTATGCTAATTGGCTTTCAGTTCAAATGGTTTATACATGAAATAATAAAATCTAATTATTGTGACGTTCGTCCTGACGTCCAAGAATAACTGGATCGTGTGCCTATTTTACTCTCGAACTTTATCATTCTTATAACCTTGTATTATGTTATGGTATCGACTCAACATACGAGTATTCACCAATAGGCAGTGCACTATTTATTTCAGACTACGGTTGAACGCCTTGGTTCGCCGTATGGAGAATGCCGCGATGATACTGGTTTCAAAAAACAATACGGCATTGGTTATAATGTAAAGGTACCGTAGCTTTATCTATATGTATTCAATTACCTTAAATATTTTCGTGATTGTTTATATTATAGTTCTAATTACATTCATTTTTGGTACAAAGGAGACTGACAATTTAATTAACAAAATTATTCGACCATTTATGTAAGCAGACTTTAATGTATGTTTACTTTAAATACAACCGAAATATGCGTTCAGTTAATTACACAGGCGATTATCACAAGTACTCTCCCATTATCCCTGCTAGAGTTATCACCCTTTATCATTTCTATAGTACACTATATATATGTACATCATGTATATGTAACTATCGAAGGGATACAGGGTGAGAACTTGTGACAGTCTCTGTGGTTGATTTCGATACCACTTCTACAAACACATTGTCATACTAGCAACTGTCGAAAACACGTCATTTGGTCTTTGTTTGTAGATCTGTACACAAACCTGTTTTGCCAACTATATATGGGAACGTTGTCGATGCTGGTATTTTATGCACGAGTTAATTGCACTTAGCTCGAAACATACATTCAACATGTGCAATACGGAGAAAGGCAAGTCTTCAATTACAGTTGTCCATCAGTGATATATGTACGGTGTTTAGTACAGTTTGCTATCAAATCAGCTGATTCCAAATGTTCATTATTGCTAAACAAAGTTCTTACTGACTATTCACTATTCAACACTGTACTTAGGATATTAAACTAGAGAAGAAAGTCTAATTTAAACGATATTAGAAAAATATCTCTGTGACGAGTCCTTACCTATACAGTCTCCATACTTAGTACCTGAATATGGAATGTCGTAGTCATTGTCTAGCCTGGGTCGCTAATATATTTTATGTGTATTGCAGTCAACTTGTTTTATTTCATATGCATATCGACTACCCAGCCCGTTTTGTGAAAGGTGGTGACATACACAGTAATTTGAAACAAAAGCTAAATAACAATCAGAGACCCGGACCAGTCCCGGTCTGTATGTTACAATATACAGAGATAAACGCACAATGACCAGTTCTTCGTGTTGTTTTTAAATAAGGCACAAGTACATCTTAAAGTAAGATGTTTGTTCATATAATAACATAACATGTATATTGTTCGGAACAGGTCAGACATGACCCATCATCATAACTTATAAGTGAACGTACAATGAAACAAATACAATGTACAGCAAAACCTCAATAACCAGACCACTCTTGGGACCCTAGAACATTGGCCTTCTCATTGAGGTGGTCTTAATATTGAGGTTGAATAAAGAGCAAAACGGTGAAAATGGACTTGAACAAAGAATAACGGTTCAATGATAAAGTGAATAATAAAATGTAACAGTATCACGTGATTTACACTGAATCGTTGTGTAAAATACAAGATGAGTGATATTTTCATGAACTTATACAAACCGATATATGATATTTTTCACTAATCAGAGCATTAATTTGTAAACATTAGTTAGAGTAATATGGGTTATTGTACTATGTAGGTATATGTTATTGTAAATGGAAACACCATAAAAGATGTTGTTATAATTTAAGCGCAACGCTTTGACTTACAATACATTATTATCTTATTGCTATGTTCTATGTAAATGTATGTGTGAGTTTATTTTCCTTCATGTATAATTTTAAGCAATAAATGATTAAATAATTATGATTATATTTTTATATTATGTATGTTTTTTTTTTGGTCAGAAATGGTTTGCATGACTAAGGCGCTTATAAAATATAACAGAAAAGAAATTGAATGTGACTGTAAAAGTGCTTGTAGGTGAGTATAATTGTGTTACAAAACACGGAATCAAAGAAATAATTCCACTCGATTACTACACTCACTCTTTTCCAAAGAAAGAAAGCGTAGCACGGGCATTGATTGTCACATTTACATAAATGCCATCCTTTCACTTAGGGTACAAATAAAATCAAGAATGGACAGAAAATATAATATAAAACTACAACAAATGAGGGACGGACGAGCCCTGGTGTCTTATGTGAAACATGCACACAAATGCCTAAGAACGACCATTTCAAGATTGTTTGAATTATCTAATTGTGTTGACACGAAAGAGAATGTGCCTCACAGTTCATATTTATCATCGTGAAGGAATGAGATTCATTGATGTCGATATTCTACTTTCTCAATAATTCCATGTTATTAATTTAGTATGCATAACAACACATTTACTTTTCAGTGGTGTTTACTACACACAGTCGGTGAGTTCGAGACAGTGGCCTTCCGAAATCTACGCCGTATGTATTATTTAAAAAAATAAAAGTTAATACCGACCCAGATTGAGTACAGAGCCAGCACTGACATCGTTATTCGTCTTATATTTTTGAATTCATATCTTTAATCGAACCCAGAGTAGCACAGAGATCAACATTCGAAATGGGTCAGCGGCGAATACATCTCTGGAGTCGAATAACGAGCCAGCTCGCATATCGTTATTCGAGTTTTCTACTTTTTTGAATGTTCTAATCAAAGAAGAGGAATTGTAATTCCAACGTGCTTCACTTTACAAAGGAAACCTCCTGTAAGCCAACCTGTGTCAAATGCCTCACTAATAGAAAACAACTTTCACTTCTAGACCTTTACATAGAGTATTGTCAAAACAAATTGATTATCGCCTGGAACAAACCCTGTACAAACCTTGTACAGGAGTAAGAAAGCTAGTATCGTTTGAACACATGTTTGAAAATAAGGCGTTCTGAACTTTCTCGATTTTACCTAAATATAAGACGGAACGATAACCATTTTCGTCATCTTTCTTGAACTTCTTGTGGACTGCGCAAACTTGAGCGTCTGTCGATACATTTGATACTTCCGATAGTTGTAAAGAAGCATTGATCAAAGTACAGAAGGCACTATTGTACAAGCTTAAAATCTTAAAAAATAGTCCGTAAGATTAACGTCCCTTGATAATCAGGGGAGATCACTCAAGAAAACTAAACATATTCCGGAAGAGTGACGTCCCTTGATAATCAGGGGAGATCACCCTAGAAACAAAAACAAATAGTCCGGAAGAGAAACGTTCCTTGGTAATCAGGGGAAGTCACTCTAAAAAGAAAAAAACTACTCCGGAAGAGTGACTTCCCTTGATAACCAGGGGAGATCACTCTAAAAAGAAAAAAATGTCCGGAAGAGTGACGTCGCTTGATAATGAAGGGAGATCACCCTAGAAAACTAAACAATAATTCGGGAAGACTGACGTTCCTTGATAATCAGGGGAGGTCACTCTAAAAGACATAAACTAGTCCGGAAGAGTGACGTCCCTTAATAATCGGGGGAAATCACCCCAGAAAGCTGAAACATAATTCCGGAAGACTGACGTCCCTTGATAATCAGGGGAGGTCACTTTAAAAAATAGTCTGGAAGAGTGAGGTCCCTTGATAATCAGGGTATATCATTCTATAAACTAAAAAATAATTCCGGAAGAGTGACTTCCCTTGTAAATCACGGGAGATCACTCTGTAAAACTAAAACAAAATCCGAAAGAGTGACTTCCCTTAATAATCAGGGGAGATCACCCTTGAAAACTAAAAAAAATATTCCGGAAGAGTGAGTTCCCTTGTAAATCACGGGAGATCAATCTGTAAAACTAAAACAAAAACCGAAAGAGTGACTTCCCTTGTAAATCACGGGAGATCACTCTGTAAAACTAAAACAAAATCCGAAAGAGTGACTTCCCTTGATAATCAGGGTAGATCACCCTTGAAAACTAAAAAATAATTCAGAAAGAGTGACTTCCCTTGATAATCAGGGGAGATCACTCTGTAAAACTGAAAAAAATCCGGACGGGTGACTTCCCTTGATAATCAGGGGAAGTCACTCTAAAAACTAAAATAATAGTCATGAAGAGTAACGTTCCTTGATAATCAGGGGAGATCACCCAAGAAAACTAAAAAATAATTCCGGAAGAGTGACTTCCCTTGATACTCAGGGGAAGTCACTTTAAAAAACTGAAACAATTGTCAGGAAGAGTAACGTCCCTTGATAATCAGGGGAGATGACTCTATAAAACTAAAAAAATGGTCCATAAGAGCATCTTCCCTTGATAATCAGGGGAGGTCACTCAAAACAAACTAAATATTAGTCCGTTAGAGTAACTTCTTTTGATAAGCAGGGGAGGTCACAATAAAAATTAAGTGTAAGTCGGTAAGAGTGACTACCCTTAATAAACATGAGCAGTACGCTTCATTGATACGTGAACAAATATCCAAACCACACTTATACGATTGCTTAATAACTTTAAAACAGCTTTCACAGAAATAGATCTGACGATATTCAGGTGTATTTCTATGTCCAGTAAATTTAAATTAGCATTAAATGCAATAGCGTTTCTGAGAAAAGCTGTCGTTTGAATTAAACAACTTGGGTTTTGATATTGCGTTTAAATCGACAGCTTTATGAAATAGATATGAAAGTATCATATCTAATTTCAGGATTTTACGACTTTACATTTAATGTTTGTGCCCCGGGGGCATCCGCAAACTACACAAAACCTTACTCTCACCTATAACAATGCAAATAATATAAACGTTTCAGTACAGTCCTACTGTTATCAAGCTGTCATTATTCTGGCATATTTTCAATGGCAAATAATCTCCCCAAATTAAAAAGGGCATTTCTCTAAAGTCAATGTCAAAAGAACAAAAGATAAATAAACAAGAAATATCTTTAAAAAAAAACGGCATAGATAGAATGATGTCTTCCGGTATATTAAATGAAATAATGTTTTTTGCAACATGTTAAAAAATAAATCTTTACAAAAAAATAACTTGGATTTATAAATACTATAATCATGGACCTGCTTTATCAGGGTCATTATATATATATATGCAATCATGCTTAAACAGTTTAACTCCTTCCGGTAAAATTCGAACTGCTAACCGGAACGCACATCTGACGAAAACCTCGTTTGGTGCCTCTTGTGTGAACGAAATCCCCGTTTGATGCCTCTTGTGTGAAAATAAGGTTGGTCCGAGTTTAAATAGCCCGGCTCGTTATTCGACTACATATATGTATTCTCCGCCGACCCATTTCGAATGTTGATGTCAGTGCTAGCTCTGGGCTCGCTACTAGGTCTGTATTCAAATATTTAGAACACTCGAATAGCGATGTACGAGCTGGCTCTTTATGCGACTCCAGTGCTGACTTTGTATTCAATCTGGGTCGGCATTCAATGCTGATGTACGATATATGATTGCCGCGCCAACTTCACTCAACTAAAATTTGTTTCTAATACCACAAATAATAATTGTTATGGCATCGCACAGGACCATTGACGTATCGTTCCTATGCGTTTATAACTATTTACATTGAATGAGATATGTTCTAATTTGTAGAAATGATGGAATACTGTCTCAGGGATTTAGCAGTTGGTTTTAAAACTATATAAAGTTATATTTTATACTTATAAGAACACGCTTACAATAACATGATTGCAAAAGTCTCCAGAGATCCCGAGAATGGTAAAACAAAACGAAACCAGAAATATCTTGAAAAAAGAAAGTCGGCGCAATTTGAAGGTTAAGATTGGTTGTGGAACGTAAAAAATGCCGAGGTGTTACGAGTGCTGGTCACTTTAGATCCAAAATGGGTTTCGGTAAGGTAAATGTAGGTGGATACCGTAATATTTGACTGTGCCGAAAACTATTATATATTTTTTAGAAACTACTGAAGGAAATTATTTGCCTTTCAAGTTCTTCAAAATGCAAGGAATCATTTCTACGCGAACGAGATATTGGGTATGTTAATTAATGATAAAAAAATAGATCATGACATATAACAGTGAAACACAAACAATAAGACCACCATACAGTTTGCCTTATTAATGAGGTTGTCTGATCTGGAAGAAATTATTAATTCTGGTCTGTGAAAATAATGAAGAAGGTTAATTTCGAGATTGTTTATAAGTGAGGTTTTACCGTATTAGAATGTTTTAGTTAACTGGGAACGTTAAGGGTGGCTTGGTTCAATGTGGCATTTTTGTTTTCATTTTAGTTGAGGTAAGTTATTTAGCCCATTCTAATAGTCAATAGTTATTACAACTGCAGGCTTTATATACAGGTATATGCGGCTGTTGTTTAACTTGAACAGCATTTAGGGCTTTTTAACAAGTAATAACCTCTTGTTCAGAAAGCAACTGACAACTTTCCCTCATGGCGTGGAGACCGAGAGGTTATGACTTATGTTATATATTATTTCTAGTCTAGTAAAAAAACAATTCGATAAGGCTTTCATCATCGATTTATCCATAATATTGGGTATAGGGTGGGAAGGTTGTTTAGATCATGTGATATCATTTTACCTCGCTGTAGATAGGTTGTATACACCACCCCTATAATCGGTATTTAGGTAAACATGATAATGAAAGAAATGGCAAATTTGAGTTATAATCAAGGGTAGTGTTTCACAAATATTTGTACACTTGCGAACCGTTGTTAACAATCTGTAAGTTGATCAGCCATTGGAAATATAATGCAATGCTTTGGAAAATTATCGCCAAAAGACATCATGTACACAATAATGGTTATTTTCAACCAATTTTGTCTCACTATAGTTACGTTGGTTGCTTTTCTTCCTTCAGAAAGAACTTTGTACGGTTGAACATATTCTACGAGACTTTAAACTTTGAATCAGTCGAGGAAGAACCATTAGTAGATGTAAGTAGGAATCGTCTGAACATTGTGTGGTAGGACGACTGGTCTGTTCCTCTGCAAGCAACTGGCAACTTTCCCGCATGAATGATAGTTGGCGGAGGTATTATCTTCACAAATAGTGACGGATAACATACGCCCCAAACGGATTTCGAACCTACAACCTACCATTTGGCATTGGAATACTCTTACGACTAAGCCAGCCGGGCGGCCACTGAGTATAATGTATGATGAAATCATAGAGAAAAAACGCAAGAAATTATTCTCGTTTTCAAATTTACGGGTTTTATGGTATCCATTAATATTGTTAGTGGAGAATTTAGAAACGGCTTTTGTTGCATTATCGAGGCATACACAAGCAAGTAATGAGGTGTGCACATCACCTAGCTGAGACTGTATTTAACAGCAATATACATAAATATGCATTGTATTTACTGTCAAAGTTCATGGCCTAAATCAAATTTGAACTTGCTTTTTGTTCGGATGATTGACATAAATGATGCCGCCCACCTATTTATTGTGAGTAAAACCACAGATTATTTACAATTTATTTTCAGATATTCACTTTTCTGTCGAGTATTGGAGGAGCTTTAGGTCTCTGGATTGGTTTATCAATGCTCAGCTTATGTGAAGTTCTACAACTTGGAATCGAAATATTCACATGTGTTGTTTATAAATGTATTGGAAGAACGGGAATGAAAGACAGATAGATCGAGTTCTTCCCGTATAAACGTATAAAAAATGACAGTAAATAGCGACACATATAATATACGTGTGAAGCAGATGATATCGATAGCTAGGTAATGGCATAGAATTCATAAAATGGATAGAGCTAGATTGAATTTTAAAGTGTATGAACATTGCAATACTAAATCTGGAAATAGATGCAAAATCTGGCAATATAGTTTCATACAACATTTAAATTCTATTAATATATCTCATATGATTGATTCATGTACATATGAAATTTCTGTGATATGGTTAAGCAGAATAGAATGAATTTGTATATTAATGACTGGAAACAATGTATAGCTAGTCCAACTGGTTCTAATGGTATTACCCGAAACAAATTACGTACATATCAATTGTTTATACAGCAGTTTGTGACTGAATCATATGTATATCTTCCCATGTATGCAAAACATAAATCGGCATTATCAAAGTTTAGGTGTGGGGGTGCTCCGCTTCGTCTTGAAACAGGAAGATATGAAAATATAGCACTAGAGGATAGAATATGCCCTATTTGTAAACAAAATGTTGAATCAGAAATACATGTATTAACTCAATGTCCTACCTTCCAACAACTTAAAAATGTTTTTTTTGATAGAGCTAAGGATATCAAGGAAGATTTTACTAGTATGAGTGATGAACAAAAAAGTAGTTTTGTACTCTCAAATGTTCAAATTGCCAAATTAACTGCCAAAACCTGTTTTAATATACTCCAAATACGTTTTAATGCTTTTTATCATTAATACGGATTACTTTTAAAGTATTAATAAGGGTTTCCTTCATAAAAAGTGCATCCTTTTTAAACATTGAAATGTTTTGTTTTTTACATTTGATGATACCTTATTTATTTTAAGATATTATTACTATGTTTTATGTAGATAACTATTGCTAAGCTGAGAAGCTGGTATTAATACAGTTAAAAATAGATCTGACCTGATATAATATTTGATAATTTTTAAATTTTTCATGAATAATACTCATTAGTGTTATAATATTCGTATCTTATACAGCCTTTTTTTCTCTTGTAGCTCTTTTTGTTTAAGATATTAATGATATTTACTAGTCGAGATTAATACCAGCCTCTCACGTTTCAATTTATCTATTTGTATAGTGATGTAATTATATTCAGATTGTAAATAGAATGTCTATAATTACTGTGCCATAGTCTCTTATAATTCTTATAGAATGGTCTTGCATGAATATGTATGTATTGTTTTTAATGAAATATTGTGTTATATGCAAGAATGAGACTCAAATAAATAAAATTAATGTTCTAAACGTCACATTGTTCTGTGGTGGCACATATTTGATTCGACCTTTGCTCGAGCCAGTCAAGCTTCTGCTCAGATGATGGATTTATTTCAGCACAGTGTACATAAATTACCCGTATGAATCAATCTATCAAACCAGGTATGGCCGTAGCCTTTTGTCACGTATGATACGTACATAACCATAAGGTTTAACTGCATTTTGTAATGCATTTGTCTTGATATGTATATCTACTATAGTACATCTAATCAAATGTATGACTATTATACTCGTATTTGCATGTTATTTTACACTTAAACAGAAGTATAGAAGGGGAGAGAACTCGAGATAATCTCCTGTGCACTAGAACACTAAAAATTCAAAAATAACTCCAATCCAAATTTCAGTTTACATCACTTCGTTTTGATGCAAAGTTATGTGTCTATCAAACTGATATGAGTCATTATGTTTTTATCACGTATGAATACTGAAGATAAAGGAGAGTGTATTATATATTGTGTTAATTAGTAAATAGAAATAAATGAATGACATGTTACTTGTACATGTGGTTACTGTTGTATCTCACATGTTTGAACTATGATCGTTGTGACATTGATAAGGTTTGAAGATTGTGTTACTTAATGTTTGTACACAACATGTACAGATGTTTCAGTCGTACCAGGTACAGGGTATGCCTAAATGCATATTTGGCAGACCCAACATTTACCAACTAAAATTATATAAGTATGGCGTCTTTTTTTTTCTTTCTTTTCACCTTTACCTCTTTTTTTATAATTATATACAAAAAAACAGTTAAGTTTAGAACACTACACATACGGATACTATTGTAATCAATTATCTAATGTCATTAATATCAATGTTACACTACTTTACTTATTGTGTATTAATCTGTAATTTTCAACATTATTGTATGTGCACTGTATAAACTTAAATGAATAAAGAAATAAAAAAAATAAAAGTATGGCGTCTTTTTGTTACAAAACATGGATAACATCTGCAAGAGGCTTCATTTTTCCACCATTACCTGTAACGTTGACTTTCACTCTCTAAATTCATAGAAAATTGGTCAAAAGTGAATTTATACAGATAGATACCCGACAAGTAGTTTGTTGTAGTTTAGATTGAACTTATTTATAGATTGTAAAAAAATATGTTTCGTCTTATGCAAACAACTCTCGATGTCTGCTTCCTGTGTTACCAACCAGTACACGCGCCAAGATCAGGGATTGTTAAGTTTGTGATCATACCATGCTCAACACATGGCACAAACACGACTTTCGGAAGAGGAGTCAATTGCCGCTACCTCTGAAATTTTTTCCTTGAGACCCGAATACTCGTTGTCTATCGTATACTGCCATATTTGGCTTTTTGAACTACCGTCATGCACAAAGTGCGTTTTCGTGAGTCATACGGCAGGTCGGGCCTGGTCTTGATGGTGTCATGAAGGTCATAATAGCGTCATTGGATCATGGTTCAACTGACTGTCAGATGCTCGCGTGCATGCATGTATATGTATATATAAAATACTGTAAGTAAGAGTATAGTTTCATTATTTTGATAATACATGTATTCATCAAATCTGAAATAGTTGTAAATATAAACATTGTGAATCGTTTCAAACACACGCACGCTCACACAATAAAATTGATATCGGCGTTCAAGGACATTTTATCCCGTATCAATAGTGATAAGTTTGGTTGATAGTATTAGTTCATTATCTGTTCATGTGACAATGTAATTATATGAATCAGCTGTGTATATACACTGTGTACTTGAATATGACGCCAGTTTTTGAACCTGACTTTATATAACTGATTGATTTTTACGATCAAGTAACGTAAATTACACCAGACAGAATCATAAGGATCCGGGTACCCTTATAGTATATACGTGTAATTACTTAGTGCTCTGTGATTCAATCTGTAAAGGACATTTATTGTAACACTTCTTGTGTACATTTCTTAAATATTCTTGTAAGATGTGTGGAGTGACTGGCAAATAATCAATGATGATCACTTGAACTTGTAGTCAATAAGATGTACATGAAGTAAATCATTCACGGAGTGTCTCCTTGTGTTACGGAATGAATGGAATGCCGGTGAAACAGATTTCATATTTGAAATACAATATAGTCATCATGGGTGATCCATTTTGTGGAAAATCTTCAATGATTGATAGATATACCCGTGGAAAGTATGGACCTTGCTACATACAGACTATAGGTAGGTCTTATTAGTTTCCATTAGAGCGCGCACTGTCGTCTCTTCGTTGAGAACGGTTGTTCTAAATGTTGCTAAATATAAAAATATTAATTAACAATATTACTGAGACTTTAATATATGAACGAACTTTACATACATATAAGCCCGCCTGGCTAGCTCCGTTTGTAGATCGCTAGACTGTCACCCTGGTTCGATTCCCGGGTTGGACAGGTTATTAGCTACGTCAATGTCCTCCTGGTGAGGTCAACTAACCGCCGTATATGACTGCAAAATGTTGAAAACGGCATGAAACCCGATGAAAGCAAATCGATGAAATATATACATATAAAGTATATATGGGGTTATTTTTTGCACTATCTTTGCTATATCATGGCAATGTAATCATTGTTTGTATTTTGATTTGTTTCAGTCAAGTTGTTCTGTATATAAGTCAACATTTACCATTGCACAGGCAAACTTATTCCTTATAGTTACATATTTCAACCTCGGTTTACTTTTTAAGAATTTCAAAAATGTATGTATGTTATCTGTTATTGTTGAACGTCTACGTCTTATGTATTATTTCAGGTTCAGACTACGCAAAGAAAGAGATTGAAATTGACGGGAGTCCAGTAGTCCTATATGTATTGTTAGTATTCTTTTACATATTTACACCAGTTAGATAATTTAATTAAACTGTACGGATTGCATCATGAAAACAAATTGCAGTCATGTAAATAGAATATAGTAGCTATTTACTTTCTCATGTGAACCATTTCTGTGTTTCGCAGCTAACATGTATGTATGATATCATTTCACATGAACGATAAAGTATGATGTAGACGTGCTTACGAGGCTTATTCATCCAATTCTGTTACATCACTATCACTATAATTGTTATCACCAGGAAGCTATCTGTGTATATTACTTATTCAATTATCGTGCGTTATCAATATGAATCAGATACTATTGTCAGAGAATTTATAAAAATGCACTAGACATGGATTGCAATTCTCGTTTTCAATCGTTGTGAAGTAATCTTATTGAACAAAAGTCAGACAGAGAAGAACATGACAGGCCATATTCACAAAGCGGAGGCATTATTCACAATATTTTAAGACTAAATCTCAGACTTAGGCTTTATATTTACAAAAGTTATATTTACCAGCAATTTTTTATATAATTTAATTAAATATAAACAAATGAAACATTTACTGAATAATTGCTGTTATCTACTGTACATTTAAGTCAATGTTTACTAACATTTATACTGTTATAACAACTTAAGAGCAAGAAGAATATTTTATATTCCAAAGTCTAATTCTGAGTTTCAGTCTTAAACTACTTGAGAATAAGGCTTCATGGTTTGCCACAATGATCCATAGAGAAGGAATTAAATGTTAAAATTTGATAGAGAGTATAAAACAAATATAAATAGAAGGGGTATGGGGAAAACACTGGACTGCACTACAATTAAACATGTAACAAGCTGGACAGCACAACAGTGTGACACCATTGCGGCTGTCGATATAAACACCACATACTTTGTGTCATGGTTGTCCTCAAGTATTCCAAAGGTGTCTTTAATGCTAACATTCTCTGTCATTTCATGATTTGGTAACCATGAACAACAACAAAAACAAACGTAACAAGTATATATCAAAGTATAAGCATCAATAGATTATGTGATAAAAGTAAAGAATGTTGTATTTATGTTATATCAGTTCGTTGTGTGTTAATTTGCATTTAAAACAATGTTGCTACGTAATTGACTGAACTTAGTCTTTGAAATAAATTATTTGACCAAGTTGATTATTTTCATCAGTGACACAGCTGGCCAGGAAGATATGAAAACAACCATACGAAGTATTTACAGAAACGCTCAGGTGAGATTATTGTAGATATATACTTTATTCATAAATTAAGGTGTTATGGTCATGATTCTCAATCACAGGGTTGTATAAATACTAACCCCGCATACGTGTCTCTGTACTCCGACTTTTACACGCGTCTTCGTAACAGCGACAGTATAGAGATGTGATGTCCGTGGCTGGACTATATAAATACATACATTTTGTTAAATGATGAAATACGATGAGATAGGTATCTATATTATACTTCTTTAAACAAATTCTGAATAGATATTTAAATTATACATCATTCTTATAAATGCCTTTGTACAATTCATCTAGCCTAATTAATGTTTAGCTTGACATTATGTATTACTATTACATGTACAGTAAAAGCAATGGAGGTTACATATAAGTTATCTAGAACGCTTTATAAAGAAGTATTTCACACTTTAAATCATAATCTGAGGGGTACAATGTCTTGCTCTGATTCGAAGGTCATCGGTTCGAATACCACCTCGGGTGAGGTTCTTCCTCGGTCTTCACAATCCCATTAACCAGGGGTAGGCAGTGGTTTGTAACTCAGGAAGCAGTGTGATTAACATAAGTTCTTGTGAAAAATTAAGTAACCTTTTCTGAGGACGTTCAGTCAGAAACTGAAACTGTATGACCTAATGAGATCCGACAAAGAAAGTTATATATTTCACGATAATTTGACTTACACGTCAATCCAGATACTGATACTTTGTCTTTCTAATCCAGGGTATACTTCTAGTATTTGATTTCTCCAGACATAAAACGTTACAACATACTAGAGAATGGATAGATCTGATAGAAATGGTAACGTTTTCAATTATTGTAATTAGCTCAATAATCAAAGCAGAAATGTATAACATGTGTTACGTTGTTTTGTCTATAAATTGGTTGGCATAACGTACATTGTGAAATGAAGATAGTCAGTTAGAAAAGAACACCTTTTCAGTTTTGAAGGCGTCACATCAGGTGAAAAGGGAACAACTCCATGAGTTATATGTGCAAATCGTATCAAAATTACTCTCGTATATTGAATACAACTGATGGGTTAGTGCTCAGCACTGAATCCCGGTGCACCCATAGTATTCGACTTAATGTTGTGTTATCAAAATTATACAAAATCAGCTTTTGCTTACGCCATATGAACACGAGTACGTTCACGACAGTTTCAGTTTCAAGTGGTGTTGTGGTGTGTTGTTGATGTTGTATTTTGTTTTTCAACACTATTTCAGTTATGTACAGTTAATTGACCTTAACAACATTATTGGGTTACCGACCAACACTATTCCGTCCTTTTGTAAACAAATGGCTGCTGGAATCAGAGGTTGGGGACAAATCACTTATGGTATACATGCAAATGTCAAGGAGAATATACACCTCACATGGGTATCGAACATACGTTCTCAAGACAGGCAATCAAGTGAATTACTGTCTAAACAAATCGGATGGACTCTCAAGTGGTCGAGTCTTATTAACATCCATCTCTACGTATTCTAGTTGTATGTCACAAAGCGGTGTTGTATTTTATTTTAGAACTGTGATGTCATGCCAGAAATATTACTGGTTGGAAACAAAGTAGATCTGCAAGAATTGAACGTTACAGTAGGAGAAGCAAAACATGTGAGTGGTCATGTATACGAGAGTAGACATATAACTAATAACAATTTGAAAATTGACTTCACAATTCGGCTCTACTGATATGTATTACTTCTTGATGGTGGAATGGAAACATTCTTAATATTGGCAGAGTTAAAAGCAAGTCGTGTAGCGTTATTTCCATAAGCTACACAAGATCATCCATCAACTAGTGTCTGTTTCCTATTCATCGTATATATCAGGATTAATTCAGGCATCAATTGTCAAGATTATGCAGTAGTTTGTTCTCTAGGATTATTTCAATGCTCAGTGGAATTTACGAGCTTTACTTAATTAGTATATTCGCTTGTCAAAAACTACAAGATCCATTGTATGATATGGTACCTGTATCACATTATCTGCCACTTCTGATAATGAAGAGACTGTTCAATTAGTTGTTTCCCTATATACTTATATTTATGTAACGTTTTGCGATCATGCCAACCGAATCTCTGAACCATACGACACATTCAGTAATATAGGATCTATTTTTTCACTGTACTGTTTACGAAACCAGTTTTATTATTATACTTCTCTTTTGTCCAGATTTCTGTTGTTGTAAAAGACAAACTTATCAGACTTTCTATACGTTCCTAAATTATTGTATTTAATGTATAATTAATGTTCATAGAATAGTTTGCATTATGAGAATATTGAAAAAATAATTAGTACGAAATATTCCGGACAACCCACGTAGTTTATTTGTAATCAAACCTTTGAATTTTATATTTTATTTCCAGTTGGCCGAATCTCTACAAATACCATTTATAGAAGCTAGTGCCAAGAAAAATTACAACATCACTGAAGCATTTGAGCAACTGGCAAAACAGATATATTCAAATCGGAAGAGAGTAAGCTATTTGTCTACATTGTTGCATTATTTTATCGTTCAATTACAGAATCGATGTTATTTTTTATTTTCAAAGATATTTTATATTTAATTAAAGATAATAAAAATCATAGACTAGTCTATTATTTTTTACTTAAATATCAAATTGTACAGTAAATAAAAGAAGTGAAGAAGTTAGTCCTTCGTTGGATTCGTATTATGGGCCAAATTCACAAACGATATTAGTCTTTCAAAATGTTATGTAGCGCCATTGATCGTGTTCCTCAAAACATGATTTTATTTCAAGATGTTAAATGTTCAGTTTGCTCCTAAGTTGTTACAGTAATATATATTTTTTATAAAAAATGTCAAAATGTGTACAGAGGGGAACAACATTTATTCAGACAGAAATGTATTCGATTATATTTAATGAGAACAAATTGCTGGTAAACATAAGTCTAATAAGTCTACGTCTGAGTTTCAAACTTAAAGTGTTAGTGAATAATGCGCCAGTTGTCCTGTGCTCAACTCCTAGACCACAATACCTACTGAACATTAATTTCATACATTAGATAGTCTATTATACGCATTTTAAGGGTCTTCATCCATTCTTTATACACAAATTGAAAATGTTGCGGTTTCTTTAGTGTCTATTTTAATGACCATTTAATGGTCTACATTATTTCAGTTGTATCCACCAAACGTCATAACAAGTATCCGTTTGACTGATCGTGAAAAGGAGCGGTCTTCGTGTTGTACCTAGCGCTGGATGTCACCAAGAGGATTTAACACAGTCTTTCTAACAGCTTGATAGTTTGTGTTCATTAAATAGTTTCGGTAAAATTCAATCCCATGATGTGTTCGATTCGTGTACAAATTGATAAACCAAGCGATGTTTCAAAGTGCATTCAACAAACACTAAGAAATGTGCGGAATAATAACAATTTTATCATCACGTGACACGTAAACTACATCGGATTCATGTATCGAACAGCGCCGGTGATTGTAAATCTGCGTGTGGAGTATAATCATGATGGCTCTATTCTAAGGGGAGCAACTCCACCACGCTTAGTTAAGCAATCACTGAATTAACGCTTCAACAGCATTATCTTCTTCCTGGAATAAATATGTACTACCAATTTAACTTCTTTAGAGCAATACCTTCTCAACAACAGCCGATATTTGCATCTTCCAAAGGATGCCGCTGTGTAGAGGTTGCACTGGGCATGTGTAGAGTCTTATGTTATTTTTCAATGTTTTGTCATTTTACTAAATCCTAGTTGGCAATGATGATATATAAAACTTAGATGTCTCTGAAATAAATGTTATATTTGTTATATGAGTGTGTTATAAGTAAATTATTTTATATACATAATCATTTTATAAATTCATTCAGTAGCTTCACATTACTAGTCATATATATTATATGATATTATGCTATATAATCATATGATCATTTTCATTTCATTCGTACACTTTTTCTCTTGTTGTCCTCCTAAATTATCCTTAGTTGCTTATTATGGTCGACCAGACCATTCCTCAAAACCCCTATTCCCAAGCATGCTTATCTTTGCACCTCCTCAGTACCTACTGTTTTGTAGTCGGTTGTTTTTCTGGTGGTCTGTGTGGGGAGGCATGGTCTAATATATGTGGCGTTCCCTGTAACAACCAAATCTCTTTTACAATGGTGAGATGTTAACTGGATAATACAAGTGATGATGCATACCACGTCATTTAGTCTTGCACCAACAACGTATCCAGGGATTGGCGTATTACTACAGTAACTGTACCAATATTAAATCCTAAGGTGTGCACCAATTGTAGAATTTAATATTTGGCATTTTTAGGATTTAAATTAATCTCTTAAAATTGCAGATCAGAAGAATATCAACAATGTGATATAAAATGCAGTAATAAATCCATTACATCGATGCATGTTACAAAAGTGACAACTTTACATAAATTTCCTTGCACGGTCTTTTGTATATTTTGTATGAATATAAATATTTGTTCAATGCGCGGTATCAATTTTCATGTATAATTGAAACATATCAACTACATGCTTTATTACAAAACGTGTTCATGTTTTTACTGAGCAGGTCTGAAATGAAACTGTATCAATGAAAATAGATCTTTCAAAGTCTATCTCATGGTTGCCTGGCAACGTTTTCACAAAATATCTCATTTGAGATCAATCTCAAACTCATAATTTAAAAAAAAAATATTTTTGATAAAAAAACTCTTGGATAGTCAAACGACTGGTACAATTCAACATAAATTCTGCAAGGAACGAAATATACGACATTGAGAAAAAACCTCCGATTGAAAAGTTTTGTTTAATCGGGACAAGTCTTGCTACTTGTGGTTCTCTCTTGCTGGTAATCCGTTTCTATTGTACGTATCTACACTGTACTGTCCGTAATACGAGAATAGAATGAAACAGAGAACGCGATCAAATATCAAAGAGAAATTTTGCGGGATCATTTAGTCTGTAAATGTCCAACTATACCGATATATATGGATTACCTATCTTCTTTGTATGTTGAGTTATATGGCCCAATTCTACATTAAAGTACATTTCAAACCATGCACGTTTTTCATTTCCCCTAATACAGTTGAAGATATTTACTTAAAGTGATAGCTTATCAAAATAATTGTTTATTCTTTGGTCGTAATACAATTTGCTTTATAGCGATTGAATTGAAGTGTTCGACAATTCTTGATTATATATTCAAACTTTTATTTACAGATGTGGAAAAGTATTTGAATGTTATCGATGAACAGCTATATAGGGTGTAAATCATCAGCTTGTTGAATTGGTATTTGTTTTCTATGTTTAACAAAGTCACCTTAGTATAACTGATTTATGTGTTATTCATACAAGCTCTATTTCTCTGATAGAAATATGGAGAATAATGATGTCAATATTAAAGTTATGTACATTCGTACAAAATTCCTTTTATTGACGAAATAACGAAGTACTGTGGTGACTTCACAATTCATAGTTTACATCTATATATGTGATATTATGAATTGTGCAAATTTGAAGATCATGAATGATTTCACGAGTTCACGTTTTTTAATAAAATTGTGAAAACGTAAATTATGAAATCGTATATTTTCCTGATTTAACGTTTTAACATTGACATATGAAATAATAATTATTGAACTACGAAGTCACGATAATGGTTATAGTTTCATAGTTCTCTGTTTCACAATTTAGGTTAAAATCATTAAATCATGAACAATTAAATCTCGATTTTCCTGATTTCACGATGCATAATTTCATGCTTTTCAACTTTGAAAATATGAAATATGAATTTTAAACCTTTAGGTATTGTAGAATAAGACGTACGAACCATGAAATGATTAATAACAAAGTCACAGCTTGTCTATCGTACGAATAAGATACGATTCTACTTATGTCGCATATTTGTTCGAAATAGTTCGTATCATTATGATAATGGTTTTTAGCAAATAGTCTAAATGTATGTCTTCGGTACTTTGAGGAGAAAAGCCAACAAAGAGCAACAAATATCAATGATGTAATAGGCAACCGTTAACATACTTCTAATTCAAAATATTTTAATACGAGTTACGCCAGTCACCTTATATTTCAAAAGAAAGAAACACAATCGCATTATATTTGTACACTGTGGCAAAAATGAAAACTAGACTTATATAAATATTTCGACGTTCCCAAATCCTGAAAATAAACAAATGTCGCTTTGAACAATTGAAGAAAGAGAGATCAGATATGTTTGATTCGTGATACCTGACTAACGACGCACAATTTAGCCGATTTGTGAGTAGCCACTTTATCAAACCACAGTTAAATCGTCATCTGGATTTATGCGCCACAGTACGACACTATGGTAACTGCAAATATTGTTATTTGTTACGTCTTATCAAGATTAAGGCTCGTATAATTTGATTCAGGAAGTTTTACTGAAAACACTAACTCACATCACCAACTACTCTCGATTTTCTGAACATTAAATCTGTCTCATTTCTCATAAAGTTACGAATTACGAATATATGTAAATGTTAAGGAATTGTGTTAAAGAGATAGAGCGTCTAACGCCTGATAAAAAAGTCGTAAGTTTGAATCCCATCCCTCGAGGTAGAACCGCGAATTTCACAATCACTGAATCAGGCACGAGTACTAGATGGGACTTAACCATTTATTTAAAAACTGAAGGTTTGACTCATTCGTTTTGAATGTTTTTACAGACTCTATATGCAAGTACTCATATATAAAAGCAAACCTTTTAGATCCAAGATATAAATATCCTATATTTAACATGAATAATAAACTTAATTATGTAATCGTTTCATACTTTTGCACATTGAGCCTTATACCAATGTCACATGAAGGTCACAAACCTTGAAAGCACGTGGTAATCGCACAGCAAGTCCCGGGCAAGTAGGCCTTGTTGTGGAACCGCATTGGTCTATGGGAAGTCCATGCGCCGGGAGCTTCATCTGACAGAGGCTTTAACTCCATATAAAAAGCAGCATGTGGTCTTGTTATATGTAATATACGATACAGAATTAAAATCGTTAAACATTCCTTTAAACAGACCAAGCCGATGAATTATTCACACGGAATATAAACTGTTTCTTATTATGTCAAAGGTAATCAAGCAAATAGACTGACTACATATTTATGTTGTTACTCGTATCCCATTAATTACGATGTATTGACGTACATTGCGTGGTTGAAATACCAATATGTTAAATCTAGGCTGCTGAAATATTTTCCCGTTCGTCTTTGTTTTTGCAAAGATAAATTATAAGGCTGTACAAACACGACATTGCGTTCACACCGTGTTACCTTACATTATATAATAACATCGCGCAATACAATTCGTAGCGGATCAGTGGTCCAGTGGTAAAACGCTGGACTTGTAATCCAGGGATCGCTGGTTCGATTCCCCGCTCCATCACTGACCGTACTAACAGTCTTTCGGACGAGACTTTAAAAACCGAGGTCCCGTGTATGATGCTTTACATCGAGCACGTAAAAGAACCAGGGGTGCTTCTGGAACTGGGGTATCTTCTGTATCATGCACTATCCTCCAAATCTAATATGACTAACATTCTTCCGGAGGCGTCGCCCATGTGGGAAACCGGTGGCGACGATAAATAAAAGCATATACAACAACAATTGTTTGTACTCCATAGTGGTACAATTCTGCAATCGGATTTAAATTGATGTGCGCCGACTGGATCCCCAAAGCCATAATATTGCAATAAAGAATCAAATAGCAACCGTTTGTGCTCTATAAGGATGTGTGCCACCACATTGTGAACAATTCTGAATGGCTGATCATATAGATCACCCACTCGAACCATAAACACATTCTGAATATTTTATACTCTACAACAGAATTTTACTTATATATGTCATAACGAAAACTTTCATCTGGACTACCCGTCACCGTATACATACATTGTACATATTGTCTCATGGATCTTACATTTACTCCTGAATACAACCTCACTAACGTATCTGAGTTCTTCGGCAAGTCAATAATTTATCTTTCTTGCCAGGAGAAAATAACGTTTACGTCTTTCCGTTCAGAAAATACAAGCAATGAAATTTCGCTACTAAAACCTTTCATAGTTCGTATCTATACATTTGAAGTAAAGACGGTTATATATTTATGACAAGATGTATATTCTCGTGTGTACACATCAATAATTCTTGCACGAGATTATACTAATTGCAAGTTTACTATTTAAAAGACGGTAAATATTAAACATTCATATAGTGCTTTAGTACTGTAATGCACTTAATCGATATGCCAACCCAAAGAATTCGTAATTGTAAAATATTCAATTCTTACAAACAAACTCTCCTTTAAAATAGTTTCGACTTGAGATTGTCATAAACAATGACCTGCTAAAAGCCATGGAGAGAAACTCGTTATTCATGGTTAAAGTTTTTGACATATTCATTGGAAATCATTAGACTAGTATAGGAATGTTATCAGAGATTATTTTCCTAGATTATATTCACCAACATGAAGTAAATACCCTTAATCTTCCGTGACAAAATCTCAAACTTTAGCTTCCTTTTCCATTGTTTTGAAAATTTGGAAGAAATATGAAACCTTTGTTAGCGTTGTTGTGCTACTGAGTTTATCAACTCGGCAACCAAATCCTGTCTTAATGTTGCGTTTCTGTGAATAAAGCATCATCTATGTTTGTCTAATCCCTTATCAGTAATCTGCTTCACTATTCAGAACCTGACCATAACAGCACCTTTAAATAATTGGAATTCAAGTATACGCCCAACTTTTGTTTAACAAGAGATCAAAACAGACGGACAGAGAATTTATGTAAAGTCATTTTGAACACCGTCTATTTACGCGTCACTGCTAAATATTAACAAGAACAATTTTTTGTCAAATCTGGGATTTAAATTCATTTATATACGAATTTTGAGGCAAAGATCCAACATTTCAACCGTGGCATCCATGGTCAAACTGCATGACTTTGTCGCTGATTTCCAGTTACATGCCCCTCGTCGGTGCGGGTTTGAACCATAACCGGTATGTAGAATGTGTATGTTAGGAAGCCACCATCTGGCTTACAGAAGTTCAATTTTTCTACCCAAGTGCTTGTCACGCCCCCCAAAAATACTAAAATGGACACATGGGATATTTCCACCTTCCTAATAGCTTGAAAAGTCACATTGCACAAGCTGTTTATGTGACTTACTACCTAAGCGCAAAGAAACAACAAATAAAACAACATTAACATCAGACTGTATCGCACTAATCAAGACTTTGGTAATACAGAACACATTACAATCCATCTCTAAATTATAATATTATGAACGCAAGTTTGTTCCGGCTGACCAATAAATTGGAAGATCAAGTTTTATTAATTGGGGGAGTTGACACTGGTTTGACAAATTTTATGAAAGAATAAAGTACATACATAACTATCATATATCATTTTCATCTCTTTGAAAAGACGATGTAAGTGTTTAACCCGATATTAATTTTTCATGTGAACGCAATTTAATTATTCTGTCTAAATTAGATTTGACACATTTTATGAGTTGGTTTAAAGTATTTCGCATTCACGAGGTGGAAATTTGAATCAACTTTAATGGCCAACTTCCCACTAGTATTTAGAACATAATGGCCTTTTGATGTGGCACAGAGGTTAAATCGTGCAAAAATGAATTTTAGTGAAAACATATTTTTCTCCAACAAATACTACACCTATCTCTGTGTAAAGAGGTCAATACCGAATTCTACATTGTATAGATGTAGTAGTTTCCTTCATTATAGCGCTTCAATATTGCTGGGTTCAAGCAGTGGAAAGATGTAATTAAAATAAAACGTTAATAGTACCCACTATGGACCATATTCTAGTTTCTTTAAAAAGGCATAGTGATATCTAAAGCTGCTCGTTTTTAAGTAAGGTATATACGATGTAGTCTGATAGAAGCAATTGATTATGGAAACTTGAATACGTTGCTGCAAAACTGCACCCCAGCGTAGAGTTATATGTTTAATCAGGAGTTACACTTCCCTCTGTCAATTTCAGGACACTATTAATACATTTCATATTGATTTCAATTCTTACGACTCCGGCCCCTGACTGTACCGGATGTTCCTGCACCTGAAAGTCACTGAATCTAGGTCCCGATTCAAACACTCGTTCTCCATTTAAATCGCACCATATTTGGTCACTTCATGTACTGTCTGGTCAAGTGTATTGTCTGGACTGAAATAATATGTATCGTAGTGCGCATTTTCTTAATAGGGCAAGCCTCGTGATAGTGGATATCAATGAATCCTTCAAGAAATTATGAAACTTTAGTATGTAGCTTGGTTTTAGTTCGTATGAAATGTGAGTACATTGTGTGCTGTCAAGCGTTTCTATATTACTGTCGATTCACATACAGTAATGCAATGGTGAAATGAATAACATACTTGACCGCAATTGATGCAAATGACCCGAACCATCTTGACTTGCATCGGTCAAGTAAACACATGTAAATGGACCCGACACAAAATGTATAGTTGTCTGTGTGAATGGAAAATCAAAGTTGAATTAGCAACAATGTTAGACTACTTTCAACCTGCTATATATCACAGATCAATGTACATCAAACATATTCAATTATTGCTTGTTGTGAAGAACTTCTTTTATAATTAAGATGGTCCCAGATAAGAGTAAGTTAAAGACCAACACAGTTGTTATTTATAATCTGCCAGTGCATCAGTGAGCCTTACACCGGGTCACTGCTTACAAGACGAATCTTAAAAGCCATCGCGACACACACATTGCACACGTGTATTACCCATATATTAATTTCGTTTGATGGTGTTTTTGTTGACAAAATGTTAAATTGTTAGTAATTTTCACACCACCACCTAGATCGAATAAAATCAGTCTGTATCAAAGTGTCGAGAGCGAAATGTTTGAACGGTTTTCAACCGTGGGAATTACTCTTATTTTGCAAATCCTGTCCATAAATTGGATTTAAAACGTTAAAGGTGTAACAACCCGTCTTTATCTTCGTGAAATCCTTTCCTTTACCCAGCATGATACTTCTCTGGAGACACGTGTTTTATGCTGATCAAATTTCTTATATTTGTATAGAAGTTCGCGGTCAGTCAAGTTTAATTTTGTTTGTATCTCAATAAATGAAACACTTTTAATACAATGATGGTGTGAATACGGTGAACAGTATGCTTATTTTCTGTTTTGATAGGTTAACTTTGTTAAACCATCGCTTGATAGAATATTCATGCGTACATACATTCCACTAAGTAGCTATTTGTACAAACACTAATCATGTGAGAACACGATTAGTGTCATTTATAATTAAACGACAATTTGGTTCCAAACCCTTCATATACCTATTTGTTAACATTTTTCTCAGATTTTCTTTATTCTGGACATAATATCAACAAAAAATATTCATGACATAAACAGTATAAATTTATTACAACATGCCGGAATCTTGATTATTCATCTAAAAATCGCATTTTGTATTATAGCGGAAGTTAACATTACTTATTCTAATGCGTTAATGTCAAAGTGTTATCAGAGATGTCTAACATGATATATCTATAACTTTTGAACATGTTTTCATTTTCTTTGATTACGAATCTTTAAAGTCCTTTGATGAGTAAATTTTGAATTAAAGCATATGTAATTATTCATATAAAACTGACTGTCGTCTGTTATGTTAATGAAAACTTTACACATATTTGGAACCTGGACCAGTATGGTCTACCTCAAATGTGTATTGTATATGTTGTAAAATAAAATTTCCTTTTCTTCAAACAGAACACCTGTATTAACCAACCAGTCCGTCTTATATGTTATATAGCAATTGTCAACATAATAAGTTTCAATGCTATGTATGAGTTGCGAATTGTCTAAATTAGAGTTGACAGCTGACACATTATAGTTGTAGTCAGACAATGTGTTATCTGATGAACAGTGATACACAATTGAACAATTCTGATCTCGTCTGCCGATATCAGTGACAATCTCGTCTACAATGACTCTAATTTAAATTAATATTCTGTGTATTGTTACTACTTTTCCGAAGGCAATCGACATAGCCTGATCTACGTAAGATAACGAATCTGTCCTTATTCCCATGGTAACTGATTGGAAATAAATATTGTTTAAACGGATATACAGGTAAAATGGTTAATATAAGCGACCCAAACATAATTTCTATATACAGTAAAACCTCCCTAAAAGACCACGTCAATAATACGACCACCACAAAATTATGAACATAATTTTCAAGTCCATATTAATTGTTTTGCTCTTTATTCAATCTTAATATTAAGGCCACCTCAATATTAAGACCATTTTTCTAGGGTCCCAAGGGTGGTCTTATTATTGAGTTTTTACTGTATCGCTTATACAATTCTGTTATTGTCACTGCCGAACACATGTGACTTGAAACATGGGTGACATTCCAATGCGGTTGCTTCATAATCATACTACAAATAACAAGTGTCGCTATTGAATACATTATTCATATTTTGCATGTTTTCATTTTATGTAGCATATCTTGTTTCAATGTTCACGTACTTACTAAGGCGCATACCTCGATATGTAAATACGATATTGTCTAGGTATATAGAATGTTGTTGTTTTGTCTAATTTTGTGTGACATATATTCCCAAATGTTTTTCATTTCTTTTGATAGCGAATGATATTCATTTTCGTTTCATGCAGTTTTTCATGAAAATATTGCATACACTTTTGGTTATAGTTGTCATAAAGTTCAAGGATGGGTTATGTGATATTCTAGGAACCCCCCAAGTATTGAGAAATTTTTCTCTGAAATACAAGTATAACAAAATATTTGACAAGTCGTTCAACTTTATTTACGTTGTCCGTGAATCTTACAACACTCAAGTAAATGCAAAATGTTTTTGTTATTTTTCAGCATTAAATGGTTATAAGATTTCAATAAACTGTTCAAAGCTGAAGACAAAATGCTTCATGCTTCATTCACACATTTATTTACATAAAACAGTTTTGTCATTACGGGGTCGAATGTATTTGCAATTCGAAAATTTACTTGCGCATTTAAAAGTCAAGTGCAGCTGAATATAAGTCAAATAACACATAGAAAGTCTTTAACGTATTTGACCGACGAATAAAAGTTTACTTGAACAATATTACACTTCTGATACAAATAAATTTAATTTCGATACTTGCTCTCCCCCCTGCCAAGGAGTTTATGTTTTGAACCAATTCTCTATTCACACAATATACTTTGATAACGTAGAACTCAAGAGTAGTAATTATATACTACGATGTTCAATTTGTGCTTTAATAATAAGATGGAATATGATAGATGGAAAAATATTTGAACAAGGATATTTTTACCGGTGTGCCGATAAATGCCACATGTGTAACGATTATAGTTTGTCCTCGATAAATTATGGTTGACTAATAGTGACATGGTGCGAAAGTTATATAGAGCGAAAAATCCACTTATATTTTCCCTGTTAAATTTTCTCTTCAAAATTGATGTATGCGTATACAAAAATAACGTGGTTTTTCTTTGAGTTAAGTGTATACATGTAAGTAACAAATGCTTAAGATGTTAACTTATGTTTCAAGCGGGAAGCACAACCATATGCAGTGTATTGTATAATTTCAAGTGTTTCCAATTCTTTTATCATACTTTCAATTAGTAAGGTAAAATATATTTACAGATAAAGTAACAAACAGCATGTCGTCTCGGTCTATCAAAAACGAAGTCGAAAGTCATGTCCCCAATAGCATTCCATCTTTCACTTCAAGTGGGAATCAATTCGAAATATGTTGGCGTACAATGAATGAGACTACTGAAGCGACATACTGTTATAGCCATGTTGACATCCACGCTAGGTTTTACCTGTTGAATCCCTCATTAATCCACCGCCGACTTTTCATACTACCTAGTCGTGTTTCGGTCAATACTGGCGAGGATTTTAAAATGTTATACTTGCCAGAGTGTTATGGATTTTATCTAAATTGGTGAGTTTGACAGATATTTTATATTTATATTAATAATCATAAATTCATGCAGATTTTGTTTTGTATTTATGTTCACCTATTTTGTTTGAGTGGATTGTTTAAATGTATATTTTAAGTTCAAGTAGCCTCCATTATCGCGCGTATTTCTATTGCAGTGATTCGACAACACTATGGAAAAAAATATTTAGTAAATATTATTTTTCGAAATTGATAAATACGAGTATATTTGACTTTAAGGTTCAAATACCGTCGCGATATAACAGTCGAACTTATTTTAAGGACATTGTCCATTAAAATACCAATGATTTTATGTTAGGGCGTAAGTTCCCCTCTGTGATTTTTTATTTGATTGTTTCTTACTGTTGTTATGACGGTTTTTATTTCTAAACCGGTAATAGTATTATAAGTTTTGATGATATATCTTAAACGCTTATAAGAATTAACGCTCGCCCTGAAAAATAATGTCCGGTTCATTTTCAAATGACTTTTTACAGTTATTTTGAATTTATATACTTCTCTAGGAAGAAATATCGTAATGGGGAAATGTTTGCAGTAATAATGGAGTAGGTAAAATTGCTATATACTGGAGAAAACCCTAGCTTTGGGTTAGGTTTGCCGCAATTTTTGCGAGACTCCACCTAGCAGATAGATCTGTGTGTGCAACATGAGTTGCTAAATTTGAAAATCAGTCAATATTATAATCTTATAACAAACAGACAGTAAAGTTGGGTGATGAGAGTTGATTGTTTGACAATTGATTTCTACTTGATGTTATCTTTATTGTTCGATCATATGTAAACAAACGCATTGCTATTTCTGAACGACTTGTTATGGAATGTTGACAAATGGTCGATATATTCTAACGCCGGAAGCCTTTTAAAAGTCTACCCGCAAAATGAACTAATATGATTGTACATGGCGGTCTTGGTCAGAAAAAATCACACTCTACATACAAATACCTTCAGGAAATATTAAATAATGCATGTTATTTCATTTGTCCTTGTATGCGAGTAGAATATCATTATGTTTTGTCTGTTAACATATACTTGTACAGTGCAACCTCTCGGAAGTATCACACGAATCGAGACATAAACATTTGCTGTTGTTGAATGGTTGTTGATGTTGTTGGATAGGCGACCTGTGATCACGTATACGTTACAGAGGTTGACACTTAACACATTCTACCGTGAATCATTTTCTTTAAGGTGTTATATAATTTGATATAAACCGTCTGCCGTGGCTGAGTAGTTGAGGCAACAGCGGGAGGTCGAAGGTTTGAAACCCGGTAGGAGTCCGCTCTGATATGGCCGGTTGGTGAGCAGCCAGCTCGTTAAATAATGGTTACCGTGCGCCTTGGCGTCTTGCATTAAATGATAGGAATCGGGAAGAAAATGTTCTCAGAAAGTAGTTCGAAATGGCTGGCCCTTTAAATAGGTGTGACACTATCATAAATAAACACTTTACTATCGTTACTTACGTACATGTATTCATTTGTAATGTTTAGTTGTTCTCATATACCATCGGTTGTAAACACTTTAACTTGCTAGGAATGTTTTTGATGACTCGTATTGAAAATATGGTTACAATAACTTACATGACCTGGGGTGGCATGTCAAAGAAATTCAACAATAAATATTTGTAATTATGTCATAAACAAGTTTTGTTGTACTCTCATAAAATAGTTGTTACCATATTAACCCTCTGCTGAGTGATACGGTACGTGAACTACGGTGTCATTCATCTAACATGTCAGAGTGATGTAGTCATAAGTTTAAAATGTTTCTCTCGAATTTATGAATCATAATACTGATGCTATTTAATGTGTCGTAGCAAAACTATGCATTTTACTGACGTGAGCGTAAAGTTCATTGTTCGTCCTTCAAATTTACATTTAGGTATTTTCGGATAACATTCGCAAATATGTTATATTTAGTTTTTGCAGCGATATCGGTTTATTATGCATTTCAACGACATTTGAAAAAAAGCAAACAGTTTATCATTTAATCTAAGCTTCAGTGCCTAGATCATATCAATCATTACTTATTCATTACTTTTAAAGGGTCTGCTCTTAAATTATGATGATTTTAATTTATCTGATTATCATTTCCGTGTTCGTAGAAACTGTGATGATTATGTGATAATATATAGTGCTGAAATTCAATACATGAACCGCGACATATTGGTATCGTATAGAGATAATTGAAGGTTTTATTACTTCAATCTACTCCAATGGTCGACAATGCTACAGAGTAACAGATGTTTCACATGAGGCAATTACAGCATACAGCATACAACACTATCATGACTTTATTAATACGAGTAATATCAGCACATATATGCCTTTGGTGATTAGCAGTACAAAATAACACCACTATCGCGATACCATACATATTTGTTGCATATGTTCATATGTGTTTTTTTTCTACTTTAGTATTTACTTCAAATATGTTTGATAAAAATGTACAGTGATAGAAGAAGAAGAACTTTTATTTGTACTAAAACCCATAAAAGGTTATTGACAAAACATCAATATAACATAGAAAATAATACATAGCAATACGTGACAAGAAGATACAGTGAAATGGTAAATAAATGCGTAGTTATTTACATACTGTTATATATAATAGTGGTGTCTATAAGAATGATGTATACCGGTAATTTAAACACGTATTCATGGTTTGTTTAATGAAATATTGTATAGATGACAATTACGTCTTATTTCTTGATTTATCAAAATGTAATTTCTAAATAAAGAATCAATTTTAATGTGCAACAACCTCTCATCAACAACAGCATTGTCGTTTTCCCGTAGTAAACACGTGGCAAAAAAACTCTCAACAACAGCCAAAACTTTATTCTCCCAAAGTGTATACAGTAATCAAACAATTGGAAACTTATCGAATATTTGAGTATTCATTTTGTAGAGGTGATCGCTTTTACTAACAAGAAGTAAATATCGTGTCTACTCTTAACTTCTAACCCACGAACAATATAATAGCACCTGTGTAAGTGTACAACAATACGACCGCTGTATACATGAACTGGATTTTATTGCCCGTTTAGTGCAGCCACATAAAACATTTGACACATACACAACTATGCAAAACATTGTATTCTCATATAATTGACAGTTACGGTAGAAAATAATGGGCCGGAATAATTATAAAATTTAGTGTGTTTTTGCAATGCGCCTTGATTGAGCATTGTTCTTGTTTAGTCAATCGAAAAACTATAATTGTAGTCAATTTTGTATTATAAAAAAATTAATTTTGTACCTGTTTCCCTTCAATATGAAAAGGTCACTGTTTTAGACACGATGTAAGCGGAAAGTAGATCCGACTGGTGGTTTTTGGATATAGAGTCGGCTTTATGATATTATGTATAAGCATACGTATTTACGCCACTTCGTTGTACGTTCTTTTTACTGGTGTTGTTCATTTGTGTTTCCACGCATTTAAGTGAAACAGTTTCACTTCTAATACATATATGAATCAGACATTCGAATCCGGACATTATCAATCAGTAGTTATCGCACAGTTTTCTATTAAACATTCCATAAAGGCACATATACTATACAGATGGGTATATACATGTATATACTGTATAAAGGGATATACAATGTATATACATGTACAATGTAGAGGGATATATATATATGTATATTGTAGCGAGATGTATATTACATGTTTTTAGCGGGGCATATGTACTTGTTTAGACATACATATATGAAACTACAACGATGTAATGTTTTATATTTTATTGGATACTACCTGGCAGGTCACCAGATGAACACCACTAAACATGTTGGAGATAATGTATGATACACTGCTCTCTTAATACAATGTGTTATAGAAAGACGAACATCAAAATAAGATGGAGAAACACAAATAATAATTATGCTGATACTGTTTATTCTAAGTCAATGTGCGTGGATGCATGAAACCATGTACATTCAAAGTATTCAAAAACTCATCAAAGGTCTATGTATTCTTTGGTTAACAACACGTATTGTGCATTGATGAGAACAAATATAGTGTACCATGCAAGTATGCTTTCATCGACATAAAAGTCATCTAGAAAGTAAGTATCAACGTTGAGACGAAATAATATAAAGCATACAGTCATTACCTTCACTAAGGCATGTACATCTCTTTAAACACCGTCGTTTAGTATTCCTCTAATGTAACTGTTGTGTTATAAAATCTAACCTACCTGTATGTTCCATTCTGTTTCTGGTACAAATAAGCCATGTTCAGATAATCAGATGTTTTGATTTTGCTCAGTATTACCTGCCACTATAGAACATTTGGTTAAGACTGTACATGGTAGATTGGGAAGACGTTTCTAGCTATAAAGTCTACAGTAGAAATGAATGAACACGCTGATTGAGTGACCACGTTACCTAGCGTCCATCGAGTTATGACACGGGAAAATGTCAAGACATCTTTGCGAAAGAAATCGGTCAAGGGTACATAGTTACGTATGTATATCGAGTAGTGTCAAGGACAAAATAAAAGACAGTTTTAACAAAAACGTATATTAAACGAGAAAGCATTGTAAAGACATTTCATCGTAGATTACCCTAGTGACCAGTTAAACACTTACGACCCGTTCTGGTTTCAATCACAAATCCGCCGTCCTTTAAATATTCTCAATTTGACTAATACTTTCCAGATATTACGTTAAGCTTTTTAGACTGTATTTGAGTTGTAACATTGCGATGTATCGCGTCAAGGTCGCTAAAATGAGACTTATTTATCTCTGACCCGTTTATTTTACTTTTTACATCCGATAAAATAAATCTGCTAAAGTATTACTGGTATGAAGCCCATGGTGGCTTAGAAAAGCTTTCATGTAATTAAAATTCCGCTTAATACCGATATTGTCGATCGAACGTGACTAGTAATATCAAAATTTGTTGAAATAAATTCGTTTGAAAGCGCCTTATTTCAACATCTATTCAAATAATAGGTCAAGAGGCATTGTATAAAATCCCGGGTTATTTGAGTCGATGTTATTTGAAGCTTAATGTTGAATGTTTAACGTTCTCTCGTACAACTTGATCATTAAACTACATTATTTAAATGGTCACAAAAAGAAATATTGGATTCGGTTAGAAACAGTACAAAATCAACAAACTTCATACATCACATACAATCAAGTTACAATGATTTCTCCCTGTGAACATGTAACCTTTTGGTATTAGATCTATTTAATATTATGGTTGGGGCTATTGAAAACGAAAATGTCATTTCTATTCTGTTGACAATGAAGGATATCATGGGTTCTTTATCATCTTACAGCACGATATAATTACACAACTCAGCCCATAGTTCGCGAGTTTGGTAAACAGTTTATACTCAACTCAATTTATGAGAGTGATACGTATCTACATGTTTATGTACCCATACAATACACGTTAAAATACCATTTCTGTTTTGTGGAAAGACGAATAGTGTGTTATTTATTTAAAACCCAGGCCATATAATTAATACCCTTACATTGTGAAATTTTCATCTATACTCAATACATGCAGAATGATGGGACAATATCATACATATCGGACTCTTCAATGGTGTGATAACATCCAATATCACCCAAATTGAAGTATAGTATTCTATCATTTGTTAATCTCGTTCCATTGATGTCGTTTTCATTCTAAAACGTTTCATTCTCGTTTAAAGCCAAACAAAACTTCAAATAGTTGCAACAACAACGATGCTGATTGATGTTTCTGTCGTTATGTATCAGTAAAAAACACGTTTCTTTATCAAACATACCACTGATTTTGTTCCATTGAAGTTTATTATTACAGGGAAAGTAGTTAATGTGAATGGGGTGACATACTCATCAAGTGAAGCTGTCTTTGTAAGTAACCTAACTGTACTAAGCGACAATAAATCTTTTGTTATAATGGAATCAGTACATAAAGTGCAACGTCTCCATTACAACACACTTAAGGAGACACACATATTGACTTTTGTCGAGAGGTTGTTGCACTAGAGAGGTTAAATTTACTGTAAACTCTTTCTAAAGGGTAATATACGTTTGTTGAATAGAGGTTGTTGCTATTGTGAGGTTAAATTGATTGTAAATTCTTACTACAGGGAAACATATTTTTGTTAAAAAAGGGGTTGTTGCTCAAGAACTTGCTGTTTTTGGAGAGGCGACATTGTGATAACGTATCAGTTTCAGAGGTCGACACTTTTGCAATTCCACAATGAATTATTTGTCTTTTAGATGTTTATTGAACATACATGTATAGTGTTGCTCAAGTAAATGGTAACTCTGAAGAGGTTAAGTTGTATACTATATTGGTGATACATTATTGAATCACGCATTAGCAATGACTTAGCAGTTTTATTATTTTCCTCCTGAGTTATTTTATTGCACGCTCAAAATCGCGTCAGTTCGAATTACTTGCAATCAACCGAACGATTCTCGTCTCCGACAATTAAATCTTCTTTGTAGTACAGAAGACGAATGGCGTGTATCTTCAATTTCCTGCTAACAAAAAAATAAAGATCGATCAATTGTGTTAAAATTATGTAAAAACTGTGCTTTTTCAAACTTATTTAGAATTTAAGTGTTTAGATTGATTTTTTTGTTATGAAAGAGACGATTTATTGCATATGTTGAGAGGATATAAAATGTAAAGTAGGTTCATTGAAATATTACCCAAGTTGTTAACTTAGGAGATGTTTTTCTCACTTTATCGAGCTCAGAATTTTAGTAATGTGTTTCCTTTGTTCAGGTCCCGGGAACGTCAAGTTAATCGTTAAACTGGATTAGCGGATTTAAATTTGTCAACAATGAAAATCTTAAACTCATAAATTTCAATATACTAGCTCTACATTAGAATATCATTATTAAGTTAGAGCTATATGTGCCCTCTTTCCAACCTTTATTTGTGCTGATAACAAGTCATAAACTCTTGATGAAATGTGTAATACTAAGATAAATGTGTTATTTATCATTATTTAACTGATACAAGAAGTCAATCTTAATTCTTAAATTATGTTAAAACTCGTAACATTCCTTACAGAAATGTAAATAATAATCTCCTTAGTTCCTTTCAATGTATATGTGTTTTTGATAATTGGGCGTCTAAGCTATGTACTAAGCTCACTTTTAAGCTCAATGTGTGATCAAGCTAGAGCTTAGTTCTCAAGTTTGAGCTTAGTTCTCAAGTTTGAGCTTAGTACTCAAGTTTGAACTAAGTTATCAAGTTTGAGCTTGGAGTGTGCTCAAGTTTGAGCTTAGTTCTCAAGTTTGAGCTTAGTACTCAAGTTTGAGCTTCGTTCTCAAGTTTGAGCTTAGTTTTTAAGTTTGAGCTTAGTACTCAAGTTGAGCTTAGTACTCAAGTTTGAGCTTAGTACTCAAGTTTGAGCTTCGTTCTCAAGTTTGAGCTTAGTTTTCAAGTTTGAGCTTAGTACTCAAGTTTGAGCTTAGTACTCAAGTTTGAGCTTAGTACTCAAGTTTGAGCTTATTTCTCAAGTTTGAGCTAAGTACTTAAGTTTGATATTTGATCTCAAGTTTGAGCTTTGTTTTCAAGTTTGAGCTTAGTACTCAAGTTTGAGCTTAGTTCTCAAGTTTGTGCTGAGTACTCATTCTTGAAAATGTTAATAATCTCTTGTAAGATTCTAGAATATTTTTTGACGTTCATCTTGGGAAAAAGAATAATACGCGTACTCTTATATTGACAGTAGTAAAAGAAAGGTAAAAACGTCACATATCTCTCAATAAGCGACACATTCATTTCGGTTGAGAATCATCCATACGGTATCATGGGTATTACATGACATTACTGTGGGATATAAAATTATATATATTTGAAGAAATAACCCCATGGCAAGTCTTATTTGTAAAGAAACAGATACTAAATGCGGGTTTAACCTATGTCACCTCCTTAGGTTACGGACTATGTGATGTTTTGTGTAGTGTGTGAATTAAATATATAATTCGCAATGGCGCCATGTGAAACTGTAACTGTACGAGGGATTCTGTGTCGGTATTGTTCCTGACCTGTCCCGCGTTATGATGACCTTGTTTTGATAAAAAGAATTTATGATAAAATCTTCATTTTGGGTGATAAACATTCTTATATTTCTTCAATCGTGTCATATTTCTATATAATTAATCACAGAACAGAGACGTTTCAACATAAATGAACATTTAAATTGTTACTTAACCGCAAAACATGACAAATGAGTTCAAATGTCGTACCTACCATATTTATACTAAAACACAACACGGTATAATGATCCGGTTTGATTATCTCAATGCTTGCATGGGAGTTTATTTGTGTGAAATATTGTGTTACATAACCCCTTGTGCGCAACAAATATATATATATATATAAATATTGATAAACAGATATGTTTTAGGCGAGTAATGTCTATGTTGTACTATTAGTAAGTACTGATAGCTACATCTTGGCATCATGGTTATTTTAGACTACATTTTAAATATTTTTCGAGATATTTCGGGTAAATGTTATTGTAGCCAGGAATGACAGGCATATTTTTACAGTTTATCCTCAGACCTTTTTTCTTTAGTCCGTGTTTTGTGCGTCGACCTTTGAAATGATGGATCAGGTAGTGTCATTATTTTGTAGTACAGATATATCATTAATCTTTAATTGTTTTTTTCTTCAAATTCTAAAGAAATGAATTTACATACGATATGAAACATTCAATTTGCACGGATAATCAAGAGCTATGTAAGTATGTAATTTTGAATTTATTTTCATGAGAAAGTACAAGTTTTTCACAAAACATTTATAACTTTTCCGCTAATTCTCAATTCTAAATGTCAAATTAACATCATAATTGTCATAATTTCTCAATGCACATTGTTTTAACTTAGGCAGTGTTTGTTTTGCGTCGTGCTTCATGTGTGTTTATTAGGAACGTTTAAGTAATACGTGTGTTAATTGAACGTAGGCAAACACGTATGACTCATACCTATACTCCCAGTAAACAAATTAATGTTGTTTATTTTTTGTAGCAGTGTGGCGTGCTGAATCTTTCATTTATTATTAAGTCACACCAATACAAATCATATACGCCTACATCAGTACACTGTTCTGTCAAACTTGACACTTCTATAAAGAAAGGCAAGACAAAGATAATTATTGTTTAGAGACGAGAGTACAAACTATAACACAAAGTGGGAAAAATAGGTACATACTCGTCTCTCTTGGCCTGGGGAGCGGGAGATCGAATGTTCGAATCCCGGTATAGGTCCGTTCTGATATGGCCGGTTGGTGAGCCTCGTCTCTCTTGGCCTGGGGAGCGGGAGGTCGAATGTTCGAATCCCGGTATAGGTCCGTTCTGATATGACCGGTTGGTGAGCCGCCAACTAGTTAAATGATGGTTACCGCGCGCCTACGTGCATGGTGCATAGCATTAAATGATATGAATCGGGAAGTAAATGTGCTCAGAAAGTAGGTGTCTCATAAGTCAGAAATGGCTGGCCCTTTAGATAGGTGTGACACTGTAATAATTTTAACACTTTACTATATAGAATGAAACTTCATAAATAATACCACTATTGGTTTTGTAAGAAAGTCGGTCTTGTTTTCGAGGTGGTCAGGTGATCGTGTTAAAACATGGAAGAAAAATATTTAAAAATAACTGGTCCGTGAAAATACGATATTTTTTTGAGTTGGTCTCAGTTTCGGCGCCGTCTTTAAGTGAGGTTTTACCGTAGTATGTAACAGACAGAAAAAAGTTCGGTGATCCAGCTAATAACGGCAAGCAGGGTTGACCAGTCCGGCTTACATGGCGGTATAAGGGTGGGAAGTCCTGTCGGTATAGCTCACTGTACTCACAGTTGGGAGATGAGGCCCTGTCAGCAGGGTTCATGATTTAATGCACACGTTTGTAACAAAAACAACAGAATATCATCTCATATACTATCGCCCATAAAACAAAACATCTATGTGCATAACATTTAGGAGATGCCGTTAAAAATGTAGTAAAGCATGTACACAAAGCTGTTGGGGTTTTTGTTTTTGGAAAAATGCAACAATGTCCCATTTAAATTATTAATAACACTGTTAATATTCGCACTAGGTAACATATCAAAAAAGATTTGACACTGCTTTGTTCTTGACTTGCAAAATCATGTTTACCTCACTCGGAAATGTAATACATTTCAAACCCTTTTGCGTAAACTTCTCCTGCACAATTTGCAAAAAACAAGCCGACTTCCTATTCAATTCATATACATTCAAAGACTTCTGCGTCAATATGTGAGTTGCGAGGAAACAAAATATGTTTCTGGCTCAGTACGTATTCTACACGCACATGTCAACGACAATTTGACCATATAACTATAAAGTGTAGTGTCATATGTAACAGTAGAATACAACAGGTGTCATTACATTGATACACGTTTAATAAACAAGTAATGAGAAAGAATAAGTATATATATCATGAATATATTACACCCGAGGGTAGATACAATGTGAATACTAAGTTACTAACGTAATATTATGATAATGGCATTTACTGACTGATTATGTTAATATATTGTCTAGTTTACTGAATATTAACATAAATAAACGCGAAGAAAGCCGTAAGGCGAAACGTTCATTTAAATAAATAATCATTTTTTTTCAGTGTTTAGTACTATGTATTTTTATCTGATTTTATATTAACATATTGAAATAATTCAATGTATAGAATGTGTATGAAAGTGGTGAAAGTTTACAGTACCACCAAAAATGCTGTATCACCCGAGACAGAATGATGCTACCTCGTGTGATAGACGTTATTGGTTGTTATAAAGGCTCATTTTGAAGGTACCATTGTTTGATTTTCAGTCCCAAAGAACACGTATGATACCAGATGCTTACTACACGTTTAGTGGTACAATCTGCACATAGGGTGCCTTTGACCATTAACACAATACGGGCAAACATAAATATGAGATGGCCAAGACAATAAATATGTACACATTTATGTTACACATACAATATCAAGCATGAACTTTAAGCAAACCACAGGACAGAACAAATATATTGTGTATTATATTACATAAGAGCATAAGCAGCAATGAAGTAAGCTTATTGTGTCTTAATTTTACACAATAGTAATTATATATAACTATACGTGTACAGGAGAATGTATTTATGAATATAAACTCTTATTTGTTCAAATATGAAATAGAAATGCAATGGTTCTCTATAAACCAAAGCTTTTAGGGCGCGATGTAATGCTAATCAGCTTAAAGTGGTTATATAATTATACAAGTATAGTAGTATTTCACCAGAGGAAACTATGACTCAAGTAATGAGGTGTTTTGTATGCATCATCGTCGATTTGTTCATTATTTAAACATGCTTTAAGTCATTTATGTTCATTTTCTAAATTCCTTTTCATGGTTGCCGCTTTTCATGGATGATTGCTGCACATCAAACTGAATGAAAAAATCAATGAAGTCAATGGATACTTCATGATCAAAAGTCACAAAATACAACACAATCCCACGTGAAGATATATATCTTGAAATATTGTTTATAAGTTAAAATCATGATGTTTATCTCGGACTGACAAATTGTGGCAGTTATTTTAGATAACATCTTTCCTCTATGATTAGACATCTCCGTTGACACGTGCTTAGATCTAATGATCGATCTTTGATTGTGTGTTGAAGTTTGCACTCATATCACTCAGAATGTGACTGAATTTGTCATAATATTTTTAAAACGGACATCGCAGAGGATGATCGAATGATAAAATTAATGAACAATTTGTCAAACTATTTTCAATTAAGATATTGTCTTGACATTTTCCAGACTTTGTACTGGCCATGATGAAAATAGTTTACATTGCAGTTTGGCAACTGTTTAGCTTCTTGACGATTTGAGTGAAAAAAATAGTCATCTCGACTTCGATTAATCTGTTCATAATTAAGTATACATGTATACCTGTAAATGTACCTTGAAGTGCAAACGGTTTTCTTGTCCGTCATTTGATGTTGTCACCGATGATGCTGTGTCGGTCGATCACTAAACCATAATAGTACTATAAACACTGCATTCTGCATTGCTCCAAACCACTGACACGCATTATACAAAAATCATAATATAAATGCTTTTTTAAATTTAATTACTTGCGCAATCCTCTTTGTCCAAGGGTTGGCCAAGGACCTCAAATACTCTCCTTCTTCTGACTCGGTCTTGAGTTATCTCCTTCATGTCATGTCATGCGTTTTTTAACTTAACTGTGTTGTATTGTATGTTATTTTCGTCATTAAAAGTGCACTGATGAGACTATTAATAAAATGACAAATATATATAGATGGTAGATGATAAATCCATTTTAACATACTTGTGAAGATAAAACTGGATAATCATCTTTAATTGAATCAAATAACATGTATTCATTTTGCATCGTTTGATTATTTGTATAATTTTCTTATTGAAAAATTAAGATTTTAATTTAGTTTATACTGTGTATGACATGTGTAACGGAAAAATCATTTATTTGCCGCCATCTCGTATAATCACGACTATTTTAGTATTTGCATGACTAATACAAGAGTAATTTACGTGCTGACATTTCTCGTTATCTCGCTTTCATTTCACAAACTATCTTCCGTAATTTTGCGACAAAAAACGTCGAATGCAGAAATTATATATGATTATGTCAATTACGTTTTAAACGGCATTGATATTTATGAAGTAATAATCGTTGCGTAATTGTACAAGTTGGGTCTGTAATTATAAATTCAAATTCAATTTGACTAAAGTAATTGGCAATCTTATTTTATAAGTGACTGAACGGCGAGTTCAGTGGGCAACGAGTGATACATGCTATCACAGAAATTGTTAAAGTGAACGTATTTAACATTCCTAATTATTCATGGTGACAATATCCTATTATGATATTGTATTTTTGTCAATTTTACTGCGAACTTAAGTCCGTTATAAGCTATAAATAGCCGATTCTCTCCCTTTATAAATGGTTTGTTTATAACTGTAATAAGAATGTTTTAAAATTGTTTGCAAACTGACGTATCTGGCATAATTACCTTAAAGAAATACTTGTTTGTAGACATGATCCACTCAAATATTCGAACAATCAATATTGGTCTTATGACTTGAGTTGTGAAAAAAAACTTGCCAACTATATTATGTGTGACAATTGGATCAGAATGGATTGCTACTTATTTTGGATTATATTAAAATGATGAATAGATTTATATAAAGTTATTCGTTCGGATGTTAAAGTTATACTTCGGATTATAGACATAATCGAGATTAATTTATGGCATTAATTCCGCGTAAATGAATACATTAAACAGGATAAATTTTAAAACTGTCGCAAGGTATAACTGTTGATGATTGTAAGAAATCGTTATATATCAAAATTCCTGTTATTTGGATAATGTTCGGCAAAATTCAGATACATCGTAAGTAGACATTTAAGATTTCTTCTGTCAACGTCGACACGCTTACCAGTGATGTGTCTATACATTGTAGTTTAGGGAGTTGTGTGTCACGATGCATGTTTTACATACTGACATTATGCGTCACCAAGAAAGTTAACGAATGTTACATGTTGTAGGTAGCAGTAAACACTCCTAGCATGTATTACATAATTAAAATACCTTACTATATGTATATATTTACCATTTCATTGTATCTTCTTGTCACGTATTGCTATGTATTATTTTCTATGTTATATTGATGTTTTGTCAATAACCTTTTATGGGTTTAAGTACAATAAAAGTTCTTCTTCTATATAGTAGATAAAGACTCCTCTGTGTATTTGTTGGTTTTGGTTCAATATTTTCATATTATAGTAAATTACATTAAAATGTGGCTAAATGTTTGAATTTGATTACTGACTTTCATTCCGGATTAGGTAACAACTCATCCAATCCATTTAATGGAGAGGCGCAGTGGTCGATGGATAGAGCGCCAGACTCCTGATCCGAATGTCGTGAGTTTGAGCCCCGCGATTAGCGGGATTTGATCACAAACTTCAAAATCCCTCAAATTGGCGCGAGTACTGGTTGGAAGTCAGGAAGCAGTAATCGAGAGTGACTGGAATAAGTTGTAAGAACTTGTTTCACAATCGATGTAAAATAAATAAGTTTAAACTAATGATATCAATATAATATATTCCATGATACATTTTTGAATGGCTATGATATTTAACCAAAAAAATGGTTATTTCGTTTTAAACCAGAGTAAGATAGTAAGATTGTAAGGATTCGAAGTCCTAAATTTATCGACAGCAAAGATTTCTGATGACATTTTGTAGTCATTGTTGAAGCATACCTAATAAAATTAGAACTCGGATAGAAAACCTTGGTCGGTATTTCATGCAATATTTACATAGATTTGTTTCAATCAAGATTGGCATGTGTGTCAAGACACAAGCTTTGTACTGCCGTGTGATTTAGGCTGTGATAAATTACTATTTGACAGACATTATCATGAGCTTACAGTTCTCTTAATACCCACTTGATACTGGGTCGAGTAAATATTTAAACTCGATCAATATAATCAAATGCTGGGCGCAGACTGAGCTATACTAGTTGTTAACAATTTACTTCCGAACTTAGAACAGTTTACACTTATCTATTTCACATAAATTTGGAAATACGTTTTTACAACTTACAGTTATCTCTGTCGCAGACTTCTTGTTGAGTTTCTAATCAGTGCTTGCGCAGGAAGGATTGTGAAAACCGTAGGGGAAATTCGTCTATATCGGGATTCGAACCCATTTCCGAACTGTCAAATGTTTTTACAGAGATCGGTACCTCTATAAAATTCGAATGGTGTCGTCTGTCTGGTTGTTTCCAGGAATATATTCATTTTCTCCACATTGGCTATTGACCGTTCAATACATATAAATAGAGAAGCCAGTTTTTATCAAATAACATTTTACCATGTGAGTGTATTTGGCCTACATTATTCAAATATGAACAATCATAAGTCATTGTCGATTTTTTTACAATTCCATAAATTGCATATTGGAGAGTGTTCCCTTCATAAACGATAAACGAGTTACATTAAATCAAGAAACTTGCTATATTACGTGGCCTATCAGAGTATTTAGCTCTATCTAAAGGTTCACAAGTTTATCAGCTAACTTGGCCCCAATCATTAGAAGAATGTTCATAAAAATGCGAAGGTAAAAAATCAAATATATCTATAACATTACATGGGAAATAGCAATCGTGACCTCTCTGATCCACGTGAGATAAGTTTATCTTTGGTTGTGAAACACGACAAATTCATTTTGTTCACATTGTTGAGCTAGCTCAAGTCCTCGTCAAACTTGTCAACGTGAATGCATGGGACACGATATACTGTAAAGTGTGTACAATGATCGAATGTGGACGCGAAATGATGACTTGGTATTTTTCTAGGATCTTAAGTTATTCACATTATTTTGTAATTTCAGATTTTCGTCAACGATTCAATATGTTAAAGTCGAGCGCCACTTGATGATTATCTGACAAGGGATACTTCTGAAAATAAATATGGCGCATTATCCACTGCGTTTCGGATTACTTCTGTTAATTTCGGCGGTACTATATGTTGGAACTATAGTAGTGAATTGTGTGTTCATGACGTCTATAACGCTGCATGGTGACCTGAAAGGATGGTTTTTACCGTGCATCGGATTACTACTGTTACCATCTGTAATTCTGCAGCTCGTATCTGCAGTTATGTTACTTCTAGAGAAAGGAGACATGCTTTCTGTGACGTCATCAGCTGCTATCGCTGTGCTACATATATTTCAACTTGGATTTCTATGGAGACATGTAACATTGTTTCGTGAAATTGAACCGAACAGTCGTATTCGTGGACAAACCGATTTGAAATATCTACAGATCATATTTACATTTACAACTTCAATACCTCTCGTGTGCATACATTCTTTTATTCTATTTCATCACCGTGAAACTGATCCAGTACTTCTACTTGCTATGACAGTAACATTTGTCGCTTCGTGTTGGTTTATTGCGACGTTTAGAAAGAGTGCGCGTGATGAGGACTTGGAGTCTTTGACCAGAATGTTGCCAGGCAAAATATGCCGCCTCATGTGGCGAGGTGGAGAGCTTACATCCAGGATGATTTCGTTAATTGTGTTCACTTCAGTGTACTATTACTGGATTTTTCTTATTATCGGATTACATGGAATAACCATGCTTGTATGTCTTTGTACCTCCGTTCTTGGAATGTTTGAAAATCCGGGTGGATCAAAATCTTACAAAGTTCTAACTGGTTTGCTCCTAGCATATATGTACTCATTCTGTTTCATAAATCTTAGTTCAGACAATGCTGTGTTCAGATATTATATTTATTACATTATCATGTTCCTGGAAAATGGCGTTCTAACACTAGTGTGGTTTATTCATACGGATCAGACTTCCACACTCATACCCAAAACAATAATAGTTATAGCTTCGGCTTGTGCATTCTTCATTGGAATTATAAGTCTTGTTCTCTACTATAACTGTTTCCACACAGTAGCATTGTTCGATCCTGAAAAGGAGCATATCTATGAATCAGAAGTATGTATAAATTGTAAGTTAAGTGTTTGTTCAAAACACTCCATGAAACTTCAGAGACCATTCAGTGCCGGATGGATCTCGCAATATCAAAAAGCGACATCAAGTGGTCAATACTATCGGAATATCTTGCATGACACATTGCTTGATTCTGAGGGTGAAACTACGGCTGAACTTTTAAATTCCTCTGGTGAACATTGGCAAATCAGAGACACGGATCTAGAAAGCATTAGAACTACTGAAAAGAAACAATACACAAGCGTTCAAGCGTCCGGTACATACACTCATAAGCGTTTCTTTGATTCCGATTCAAGCATCGCAAAGATGTCCGACACCGATTCTATAACGAGCGGAAGCGGCGTTTATGACGAAGATTGGCGCAAGAAATCGGACACGATAATGTCACAGTTGTCTGCGATGGACGCATTAAGCTTAGTTAGTAGCAATACAAGACTGCTTACCGATAGCTGGGATAATTTAATTCAGGAGAGTAAGGAACATCTGGATAATCAGAAACAACCGAACCAAATTGATATTCTAAATTCACTTATACGGAAGGATTTAGATACAAGTTTCTTTTCTGATGGGTATGTAACGGATCATACACTGGACAGTTATCAACTTCCGGTTACAGTTCTTGCTAAAAAGCGTCTGATTGATAAACGGAAGGCGGAACCCGCGTATTCAACTGCTTCCGATTCGACGGATTGTACCATATGTGCATTTATGCGACAGCACCAGTCAAGTCCGGAACCATCCAGAAGAAGTGTTGAAATTTACGACCAGTTTACAGAAGATTCACATTTACGAATGCTAAAGAAGAAAAAACGTGACTACATTTCAGCGAAACGGGCTAACAGACACCGAAGGACATCACAAAAGCCGCAAGAGCAAATGTCTGTGCATCGAACAAATCCTCATAAGTATGAAAAAGCGGCTTCTTGTCAGCGCAGAAGGGAATTAATCAGAATAAGTGACAGTACTTCAAAAACAAATCCTCACAATTGTCTAGTGCCATATTCAAAACGTCCAACATCGCGGAAACAATCCGAGTATCAGTCGTCTGGAGTGGATACCTCATTAGATGAATATTGTACTGATCAGAAAAGCACGATGATCAGTTCAAAAATACCACATATTGCATACAACAAAACAAACTTCAATACGTCTTTGAGTGATTCTGGTGACTCGGCGTTCCCAAGGAATACGCCGGTTAGTGACGTCAATGATAGTTTTAGTAAGCAAAATGACGCTGATTTATTGTACTCAAAAGTGGTTCGTAAACAGCATAGAAGTGTGCATACAAAAACAATTCACACCCATGAAGTGCCGAAGTCTAGATCGATTGATTCTGCTGCTACCCGAAATACTTCGTTAACTGCATACCTAGCTGCAGCCGCAGAAAATGACGGTACCAGCGAATCTTCTTGTGAAATGATAATCTAACAGTTAATAATTATGTTGAAATGAAAAAGTGCTATTATTGTTATGTTATCATTGTTATGGTTTGTTTATTTGTCGAGCCCATCATATCGTTTGCATTGTTATTGTAGTTGGGTTCTGTCCGTTATATGATATATGTGACATTTCAGATCATTCCAGTAATGCCAGTTTTCAGGACAAAATAACATTTAGACATTTATAATACAGCGGCTATGCTACTAGATCTATGTTTTCTAGAATTTTCTAGAATATCTTTTATATCTATCACTTTCTTCTAAAGCAATTTCGATCTTTGAAAGTTTGTAAGATTTGTCCATCGCATTGCAAGCAGTGACACAATTCAAACACTTTCCAACATGAATTGTAGCAATAACGATGTTATTTGAGACGCACACGGTATGGCAAATAGCAATTCGTGTTTCAACAAATTCGTTTCAATATCTCCCGCTCTATCGAACGTGTTAACTAGATTACTGATTCATTTTATTTAAATGCTGGATATCCAACTTTTATCATTTTAAGTGATACATGTATATGTTGTGGCTCAAAATACTGACAAAATTATTAAATCCCAACGTGAAATATGCATTGAATGAGTAAAAAGTCACCCTTAACAAGTCACTATAATGAATAAATCGCTTTGACCGCGAAATACGAGTATGAAATAGTAAATGTTTCGTGACGTGTATGTTTTTATATTATCCTTTGTTTTCCTCTTAATTGTCTACTTATATATTGTGCAATGTTGATAAGAGAGGTTTTCTTTTATTTGTGGACAAGCATTTAAAGGTATTAACTTAACAACGAAGGTTTACAGCCATGCCATACATGTATTTATACATCTTAACCAACATATGAATTCAATAACCTGGATAAATGAACTATTGATCATTTCATTTGGTTTAGAAACCAGTCGGTTCATACAACAGTAAAACCTCAATAATACGACCACCCTGGGGACCCTTGAACATTGGTCTTCTTATTGAAGTGGTCTTTATATTTGAGTTGAATACAGAGCAAAACAATGAAAATGGACTGGAAAAATGTGTTATTATTTCGAGTTGTTCTTATTAATGAGGTGGTCATTAAGTGAGGTTTTACTGTATATGATTTTATGTTTGATACATTGTAGTAAAGGTATAGATTCCAAGCTTTTTGTCCTACCTCAAGTTGTGTACTAAATCAAACATATAAGCATTTTATGATTACGTTTTTAGTTTTTTTGTCATTTTATACTACATATACATTACATTATTTTGGTTCATGTGTCAGTAATTTGAATTAAATATACGGGTAATCATAATGCAAGACGTATGACTAAAAATGTGATTTACAATGTTCTTCAGAATAAAATAAACGACTTTTATGCAAATGTTTGGTTCTGTTGTATCAGCATCGTCATTAGCCCACACTCAGTATCGTTGAAAGCATACATTCGGCATCGTGACATGTATAAAATACCATCGTCATAAGCACACAATCGGTATCGTTGAAAGCATACATTCGGCATCGTGACATGTATAAAATACCATCGTCATTAGCCCACAATCGGTATCGTTGAAAGCATACATTCGGCATCGTGACATGTATAAAATACCATCGTCATTAGCCCACAATCGGTATCGTTGAAAGCATACATTCGGCATCGTGACATGTATACAATACCATCGTCATTAGCCCACAATCGGTATCGTTGAAAGCATACATTCGGCATCGTGACATGTATAAAATACCATCGTCATTAGCCCACAATCAGTATCGTTGAAAGCATACATTCGGCATCGTGACATGTATAAAATACCATCGTCATTAGCCCACAATCGGTATCGTTGAAAGCATACATTCGGCATCGTGACATGTATAAAATACCATCGTCATTAGCCCACAATCAGTATCGTTGAAAGCATACATTCGGCATCGTGACATGTATAAAATACCATCGTCATTAGCCCACAATCAGTATCGTTGAAAGCATACATTCGGCATCGTGACATGTATAAAATACCATCGTCATTAGCCCACAATCGGTTTCGTTGAAAGCATACATTCGGCATCGTGACATGTATACAATACCATCGTCATTAGCCCACAATCGGTTTCGTTGAAAGCATACATTCGGCATCGTGACATGTATACAATACCATCGTCATTAGCCCACAATCGGTATCGTTGAAAGCATACATTCGGCATCGTGACATGTATAAAATACCATCGTCATTAGCCCACAATCGGTATCGTTGAAAGCATACATTCGGCATCGTGACATGTATAAAATACCATCGTCATAAGCACACAATCGGTATCGTTGAAAGCATACATTCGGCATCGTGACATGTATAAAATACCATCGTCATTAGCCCACAATCGGTATCGTTGAAAGCATACATTCGGCATCGTGACATGTATAAAATACCATCGTCATTAGCCCACAATCGGTATCGTTGAAAGCATACATTCGGCATCGTGACATGTATACAATACCATCGTCATTAGCCCACAATCGGTATCGTTGAAAGCATACATTCGGCATCGTGACATGTATACAATACCATCGTCATTAGCCCACAATCAGTATCGTTGAAAGCATACATTCGGCATCGTGACATGTATAAAATACCATCGTCATTAGCCTACAATCAGTATCGTTGAAAGCATACATTCCGCATCGTGACATGTATACAATACCATCGTCATTAGCCTACAATCAGTATCGTTGAAAGCATACATTCGGCATCGTGACATGTATAAAATACCATCGTCATTAGCCCACAATCAGTATCGTTGAAAGCATACATTCGGCATCGTGACATGTATAAAATACCATCGTCATTAGCCCACAATCAGTATCGTTGAAAGCATACATTCGGCATCGTGACATGTATAAAATACCATCGTCATTAGCCCACAATCAGTATCGTTGAAAGCATACATTCGGCATCGTGACATGTATAAAATACCATCGTCATAAGCAACACAAACAGTATCGTTGAAAGCATACATTCGGCATCGTGACATGTATAAAATACCATCGTCATTAGCCCACAATCAGTATCGTTGAAAGCATACATTCGGCATCGTGACATGTATAAAATACCATCGTCATTAGCCCACAATCAGTATCGTTGAAAGCATACATTCGGCATCGTGACATGTATACAATACCATCGTCATTAGCCCACAATCAGTATCGTTGAAAGCATACATTCGGCATCGTGACATGTATAAAATACCATCGTCATTAGCCCACAATCAGTATCGTTGAAAGCATACATTCGGCATCGTGACATGTATAAAATACCATCGTCATTAGCCCACAATCAGTATCGTTGAAAGCATACATTCGGCATCGTGACATGTATAAAATACCATCGTCATTAGCCCACAATCAGTATCGTTGAAAGCACACAATTCAATCAGTATCATTGAAAGCATACAATCTGCATCGTGACATGTATTAAACACCGTCGTCATAAGCATACACTCATCATCGTTATAAGCAAACATCAGTATCGTTATAAGCATACAAGCAGCATCGTTATATTCATATATTCAGCAACGTTATAAGCATACACATCTATAACTGAACAGCAATCCACGTTCGTCTGAAACATTACTACATCACAACTGACGATTTCACATGGTCGTAAACCATCGCATACAATTGAAATATGTTTATTTCATATAATAATGAGCAATAAAATTGACAAATACCCACATCAGTGACATTCGACGGTATTATATAGAATTACTTACGTTACCAGGGATTCCTAGTATTTTGAGGTAGAAAATGTTATAATGCAGTGCAACTTCATAATAAGACCACAAACAGAAACATATGCAAAATAAACGTGATTAAACAAATCAAACGTCGCGTGCAATGACTATTATTTATATTTCATATTCACGAAGGGAAATAACTACCTACGCACTTTCATTATGTATAGAGAAATTACCTCCCTTGAGAAGCAAACTCGAGAACGATGCACGTAATATTAAATAATGAAAACACTAGCCTTTTTATTTTAAGGATTAGTGGGTTCGATCACTGGCCGCAACATACCAAGAAAAGTTGTTGAATAATGGTGATAGTAGCTTTCCTGTCTACGAGCGGCACTAATGGTAGTGATAGCACTGAATGGACGATGGTCAGGGTAAAGCCCCAGTCACACGGCACTTCAAACAGGTATAAGACAGGTCTACGACTGGAAATACGGGCAGAGTACTGCGTCGTCTATGAGAGTCTCACGTCGACGCAGGACTAAAAAGGTGACGTAGCTGGGTTTTTTACCATGTAAAAAAAACTTAAGAATCGACTCTCCAGTCCTACATAGTCTTGCGTTCACGTACGTACGACGTACGTCTGACGTACGACAACTTTTGTCAAATCTTAGGTCGTCTTAACTAGTTGGTGATTTTAATTGTCGTACGTCGTCGTAGGACTAGTCCTACGTCGTCCTTCGTTGTTGCGCGTGAACGCAGGTCAGATGTCCTGCGTCGATGTACATCTAGTCCTACAAGTTTTGCGTTGTCGTAAGACTGTCTTTAGAATCCGCAAGACTGACGTACGACAAATGCAGGGCTAGTCCGACCACTATATAAAGCGGGCATTCTCCGAGGTCATTTTATGTCGAGATTTCCGGACATGCCACCAAAAGTAAACAAGAAGGGGAAAAGGCAGGCAGTGAAGGAAGTCACCGTGGGACTCCCGTTCAAGCTCCCGCATCAGATTCTCGTATGTGCCAAAAAGTGGCCTTCACTGATATCCATGGCCGGACCCACCGGTGTCTCCTCCTTCTTCTTATTAAACGACGTCTATTCAGGGTTAGAATGGCTATGTTGTCAACCTGCTGCTGCTGTAGCAATTCTAATGCCACGAGGACTGAGACCAGTCTTTCTGGTGGAACGTGAGCCATGATGTTCACACACCAAAGTTGTACCTATGAAATGGAAAGCCTGCGGCGCACTTCATTTGATAAAGTCCGTGCTGATAGACAAGACTACGTACGTCGTCGTGCGTCAATTTTGCGTTGCCGTGCGTCGTCGTATCTACATGACGTACGACGACGCACGTCAACGCAAGTCAACGCACGACTGACGCACGACGACGTACGTCAACGAACGACAGTTGCTTCTCAGATTGTCATACGGCGATCTTTTCTCAGGTCCTGCGTCTTCGCAGGACCAATGCATGACTCTCTCCAAACACTATTTTTTGTCGTGGCAAGTCCTACGGCTACTTGAAAAACTGTCACAAACCGAGAGGTCCTATGACTGAAAAGCCATACGTCTCAGTGACTGGGGCTTAACTGAGTGTGGTATCATGTCAAGTGTCAACGGCATGGTATCACAATGCGGTAGCAATGTATCAGACGTAAAGTAATATACGTGTCTGTATAACTAAACATGTAGCTCGTAAGTAAACCTAACGCACGAACACTTAGTTTTGCCAACTAGAGTTAAAAGATAAAAAACAAGTCCTGCAGATGTATTATTCAGTTTATTGTGACTAGTGGTAATATGTGATACATTGATATGAACATTTGATAAATACTAATCAATATTTACAACTGAAGTGTTTATTCAGAAAGTATGGAAAAGTGCTTAATTTCCACGTCGAAGTTTGCGAGGATGAAGATAGTAGGGTGATAGAGATATCATTAATTTAGACAGGAACGGGTTGATTCAGATGAACACATGATAACATGTTAAGATGTACATTGTATTTCCGTTTTAACGCAAATCAGATTGTATAAACAAGATAAATCAAATTTATTTCCGTATGATAATAATGCTCGTAACCAAAACCAATCATGTCAAGTTTTAATACATGTATTTTTTTTGCAATTACATTTGTTTATACATGTACCAAGTTTAAAGTTCATTTACATATTCTGCATAAAGTCCGAATATGACAGCATTTTCTCAGGCATTGAATATACAGAGTGTCACATGATAAAAGAAAATGACTATATATAAATTATACTTGTACACTATTCATATACAATTGATAGCAGCAGCAAATATACAGTAACAACAACACAAATTCAAGACATATTTACACAAAAGTACATACTAATAATAATATAAATATAAAACATTGTTTCCATTACATATACGCATGCAATTAATATACAGATGGACTATAAAGATTAGTTAATGTCTAGAATAAGGAAAGCTTTATCATTGTGGTATATAGTGTGGAAATGAAAGGGATCCTGCTCTATGTCAGACATCTTTTAATTATTTGAAGTCATACTAGATTTTCTGACATTATCATGCAGTATTAATCAACTTTTATGTACTGTATATTTTAACAATTTTCATGACGATCGGTCGAGTGTAGATATTGTTTGATATACTGAGTTATAAAGAATCTAAATTTGAATAGACAAGTAAGAAATGGAATACATCGCCTACATCGATGACATGAATATTTTCTATCTATGTATACCATCTATCTAATTCAGTAGGTCATCTGTGATTTCCAGTTAAAAAAGGAATTGTGCCATTTATTACATGGGGGAAATAGATTGATGTATTTACCACTTCAAATGTTAAACAAAATACTGTTGCTCAATCGTAGCTATTTATTATTCCATTTATTTCATATTCACACTGTCTAACTCCTAAATAATTAAATATGCCTTCAGTTTTTTTTTCAGAAATACAATGCATTTGTTTTTTAATGTGTTTTATACATATTGTATATCGCTTTAAACGAGTTCACATCAATGTTCACTACATAGTCCAATTATCCACACATATTAAAAAGGGCGTTTAAAATCAACGATATAACAGTCGAGCTTTTGTACTGATTGTACTAAATCATTCAGCCCCTTGAGTATGAAAATATTTACAATGTTTAGAAATTGTAGCGACAACCAACATGAGTTACGTTTTCAGAGTAAGTGTTCCATCTGTAATTTAATATATTTTTAAAGAGAACGCCCCAATCATAAAACAATATCTCCCCGCACATATCCCAGGAAAACAGCAACACATCAACCACTAGGAGTTAATACAATTCTTTGAAATATCGATTAGAAGTATTATAAAAGGAAGTCTAGATAGAAAATAATCAATTACAGAAGAACCACAATATCGGTCAAATTACTATAATGTCACAGATACATGGCAATAAATGCAACTTCAGTGCTGGGGTCCCATGAACAATACTTTTTCTTCAATAAAATTATCAATTTTCCCGTGGTAAACCCATACTTATAATTTAACATGTCTAAAGCAGCAGCTTCCCAACAACAGTATCAAATCTTTCAAAGGGTGTAGCAGCTCTATACAGGTTATACTGTAATACTAACACAGTATTATATTCCATTCTTACAATACAGTCGTGCTTATATTGCATTCGTTCAAATAGGTGTTCTTCAATTTCATAGAATGTTCTTCCATCTTTAAAGTGCTTTCACAGAAGAGACCATAATGCGAGGTTGTAAATAACAACATGACATAATGCTTAATCGCATTGCACATAGCTTAAAAGAGACTCGTGTCATATAGTTTCTAAACACATTTGTTAGAATTCAGTAGCCATTCAACATTTTCTTTCTGGAACTATGCGCACATAGAGTAAAAAATTCAACAGGTCAAGTGAATATAACACATTTGTTAGCATTCAGTAGCCATTCAACATTTTTTCTGGAACTATGCGCACATAGAGTAAAAACTTCAACAGGTCAAGTGAATATAACACATTTGTAACAGCCATTCGATCATTCAATGCAATCTAATCATTGAAATTTTTATTTCCTACGCACATAGCATCTCGAAGTTTCTTCCAGAACAATTCTTCACCAACTTCATCTTCTGTCCATTCTAAGTAGGTTGTCATCTCCAAAAGACTTTTGATGGAATCATTCATGTTTCTACCTTTGATCGTTTGCAAAAGAATAACAATAACTTCAAATTCGTCTTCAATGTGTTTAGAAAGTGCGATTTTCAGTTCAAACATGCACCAACCACTTGTTGCAAAGGCGTCCGATAAAACTATAATCATTCGTTTGCTTTCTTTGATGCGCTGAACAATGTTGTCATTGATATACGCCCCGAGGTGGAAATCCCTCTCATGTATACATAGTGTACAATTTGATTCAGTTTCAAGTATCGGAACTAATCTACCAACCACCCAATCTGAATCTCTCTGATTATAGGACACAAATGCATCATACAATAAATTGGCACCTTCAATAGGAATATAGTTCTTTCGTTTCCGAAAAAGATATATATAATGTCTAATATTCCAACGATTGCGATACAGAATTGTTGAAATAGCAAGTAACAAAATTAGAGTGGGTAAACCAACTATGATCACCCACATCCACATTTTCAATGGATGACATTCCAAGTATGAGAATTTAATATCAAGTAACAATCTTCCAACATTTTTTTGAGGAGATGCACACTTGTATCTTTCCAAGTGTTTTACCTTTGGCCAGTTAGCTGTTTTTAGCCAGTCAATAAACCATTCAAGAGCACAATCACATGCAAATGGATTTTCCGAGAAGTCGACAACTTTTAGTCTGTTAAGCATATCAACGGGAAAAGCAGTCGAAGATAAGTGGGCTAGTTTATTTCTTTTGAACTTAAGATATTTCAAAAACCGTTTGGAATTTATTAATGAATTATTTACATAATCAATGAGGTTATTGTCCAAATTTATCGTCATTAAATTGTCTTTGTTGTCGAGAATAATGGACGGGTCATGTTTAATTTTGCAGTCGAAGCAAATAAAATGTTCCAGTTTATCTAAGGGTGCAAACAGTCCGTGTAATGAGCTTGTTGGTATCTCCATATTTATGTAAGCTAAATTCAAGTTTGTCAGATTTGGCGAATATTTAAAAGTGTCGTTGATTGAGCGAAATATTGTAGTTGCTTGTCCATTCTGGCTAAATGTCAGAAGTTCTAGGGTTTTCGAACGAAATGCATATTTCTCGGCATGGGCCGAATGGCCATGGTTGTTTCCAATTTCCACATGTCGAATGGAGGGTAGATTAAGAAGCATATCATTTGGGAAGACTATAAAATAATTTCCGGAAATGTCTAAATAAATCAAGGATGAGAGACATTTAAAGTGTTGGGAACCCAGTTCCATAATTCTGTTGTACTTTATATACAGTTTTATAATCTTTGGAACCAGTATTGATGAAGAGTCATGACCAAGACAGAAATTTGGAAAGTCGGTCAAATGGTTATAACTAAGGGAAAGCTCTTTCAAACGTTTCATGTACACTAATTGAAATTCTTTAATTCTATTATGGTCGAAATTCAGAACTTCAACATTATCAAAATGTTTTATAATACTTTTCGTAACATTCACGAAATCATTTCGCCTCAAATGAAGTTCCTTCAAGTCGCACATATTCATTAAAGAAAACGTGTTTTCAGACGTAAACTCTATACCCATAGAATTTAAGCAGAGAGTAAAATTCCTGTGACATAAAACTCCAAGTAGTTGTTTCAAGTAGAAGTTTTCTATATGATTACCGGAAAACGCTAAGTAAGTGATTCTGGTAAAACTGTCAAATGAATCCTCACTGATAGTCTTTATTTTGTTGTATGACAGACACAGATAAAGAATACGTTCCGGATTGCTGATATTTTCGAAAGTTTCTTTCGTAACGTTGGGAAGAAAGTTATCAGTAAACAGAAGACCAGTTACATTGTTAGGTATTTCAGGTATGTATGATAGATTTCTGTACTTGCAATGCACTTCTGTTCCAACAAAAACACAACCACCATCTAGTTCCACACATTTGATCCTCTCCATTTCTATCAAGAGAAACAATAAAATGACGAAAACTATTTCAGCATTTATCTTCATGTTTAATTGAATTATTTTGAATACACTGCTATATTCACTAGTCCGTACCAATTATCAACAGGCTGTAAACTAAACTAAACGAGTGTGCTTTAAATATTGACTTCCGTCTTTTAAGTGTCGAACGGAAATCTGTATTTAAATTAATATCAGGCCCTCCCATAGATGTTAAGCGTCCTCGAGCGGGTAGATATTTGGTTGTCCAAAGTGTAGTTTACCTTAATCATAAATTTATATATGACAAATTTACACGAAAATGACGTCAGGTCGCTGTGGTGTAGTGGTTAGCATAACGGACCGGCAATCCGTAGATCTGTGTTCGATTCCCGGTAGCGCCATTGACCGATTTTTCGTGTTTCTCAAACATGACTTTATTTCAAATATACTATTTAATCGTTGCTGTGTGATGTTCAACATCTTCTAGAGATAGCGTCATTCAACAAAACCGGGTTTTGACGTCACACACTCATAATCATATATAGCAGACGTACGCTATATACGCTCTATCAACACAAAGTTTAAACAGTGACTTCTCCCTTATTTTTAATTGAAACAATGAGATTTACATAAAAAGGGCACTTTTAAAGTAAATGTTTTTAATATAAGTTTGCGCTTTAGTATTCATTGCTATCAGTGATTGAGTAATTTAAAGTCAATCGGGGAGACATTGACTCATTGTTGTACACTTTTTCTTAGAATCGACTAATTAGCCGACAGTTTCCCTTTTCATAAAAAGGGGTAATCATTTAAAGTCTCGTTCAATAAACGCTTGTGTCGTACAAAATGTTCGAAACATGATCAATTATTCAAGTATGTAGTTGCGTGTACCTTTGTAGCTCAATTAGTCGTGTTGTCACTTAGCAATCTATAGAGGTTACTGGTTCGAGCCTCACATATATGTTTTATTTTTATTCACAGTAATAAAATATTTTAGAATTCTAGAAAATATTTTTCTTAATTTATCCTCTTATAGGTAAGTTATATTTTATTTCAATTCATATTCGGTTCTTGTTATCATCATTTTTACATTCTTTTTATTTTGAACAATTAAAACAATAACATAAGCATAGCAATATTGAACAAGCTCGTGTGCATAATATTGCTTTAGCATGTATATACTGTTTAGCATGACTAACCAGCAATGTCTGTGCTGGAGTTATTGATCAAAGCACAAAAGTGTTGTGGAACGGTACCACTCGTCTCTGTAGCCAAGCTGGCAACTCGTTGCATACAAGTTTCCGTTTTGTAACTAAACATTTTTAAAAATATCCATGTACGTGTAAATAGGTAACATGGTTTGCATGGACTATGGAATAAAACTAAAACATAAGACAGAAATGCGAAAAAGAATAAAAAGTTATTTAAAAAATAGTAAACATTTTTTCCAACAGATCTTCAATCCGACTTGATCTAGAAATGCTAGATTTTCAAACCGAAATAAAGAAAAGTGGTCAGTAATAATGGTAGAACCTTAACAATGTAAAACAAGTGAAATGTTTGTCACGATTGTTAATAAATGAAATACAAAGATATCAGACCCTTTATGTAAAGTAAACTTGTGAATATTTAATTTTAAAATGACATATTAAATTATATTTACACGAAATTAGAGTAAAATCAGTATGCCCATGCATAAACACTAGCTTGCCATAGGTTATGAGTTATCTTGTTGTAGTGGTTTTTTTTTTCAATTAAGTTGTCAAGTACAGCGTGAGATGTATGTAGAAAGATGACACCGATAATTTTCGTAGTCGTGCACAACGAGACCGTATCTACGATAAACCGCAATAAAGAACAACAACAACAGTAATTGTCATCGATTTATATGTATCCTTTAAACGCAATCTGAACCCGAGTACACTCTTCTACGTGCGTTCGCTTATCGAATTTATCGCGTTTATAGCGCTAACCTGGCATTTTAAGTCTTGAGAACCGGTATCACTACAAATATGTATTGAATAAATTCAATAATGTATAATTCATTTGGTTTTCATAATGCCAAAAGTGCTTAGCTACAAAGTCAAGGTTTTCCATTTGCAAGTTGTAGGAAACTGAGAAATGGGAAAAATGACCATGGGGAATAAAGTACATAATTATGCATGTATTTGTGAAAATACACAAACATTTTTTATTTTTTATTTAGTGACACTGCTGAAGAAAGATTATTGGATGCTGAGAAGAGTTTTATTTGACTGCTAACGGTCATTAAATAATTAAATAATGTGTTGTCATGAAGACAAGGGCAGTTTGAACAATAGATTTACATTGAAGTGCAGCAATGAACATCCTGGAGTGACGGAGTGACATATGTAACAATGCAGTTAAAATGTATTTGATTTGCCAATTTCTCAGATGGAATTTACAAAACGGAAACCTAAGTGTGGACAATTTTGTACATTTATACACAGTATTTTTGTTCATATGATACTGGCAAACCCTTGAGATTGTCTACCTTTCAGTATGTGTCACTGCTTCAGTTGCACATTTTGATATGTGTTGTAAAACGTAAACATGTGTCAGAAATCCTTAAATATTTCTACGACCGGTCAAGCAATGGAGCAATGAATTTTTACATGAATGATGTTTTAGACTTATCAAGTAGATATTGGATAAGAATTTTGACAATATGTTAAATAAAGTCATGTTTGAGAAACACGAAAATCGGCCAATGGCGGAACCCAGGTCTACGGATTGCCGGTCCGTTATGCTAACCACTACACCACAGCGACCTGACGTCATTTTCGTGTAAATTTATCATATATAAATTTATGATTAAGGTAAACTACACTTTGGACGAAGTACGTTAGACTTGTTTATGATATGGCGTTACATAATTTTTAAGTGTACCCAAATAACTTATCTTTGACCAGAAATGATCTAAACAAACTTGGGTTCAGTGATGCATGGTATTTTTGGAAATAACAAATTATTGTTTTCTATGGTTAGACAGAGATTGACTGATCAATATTTACCGGATTGGAATTGCGATATTGAATAATCAAGCAGAGCAAATACATACAAATTAATTTCAAACTTCAAATTTCTGCCTTATTTAGACATAGTGCTGGTAAATAAATATAGAAAAGCATTAACAAGATTTAGAGTATCCTCCCATAGATTACACATTGAAGTGGACCGTTGAACTAAACCCAACACCAATATATGAAAATAAATGTCATTTCTGCAATTGTTTAGAAGTTTCATTTTTTGTTTGAATGTAAAGTTATATAGCTATAGAAACTAGTATATCCCTTTTCATTATAGACAAAATCCAAACATACTAAAGTTTTGGGAAATGCTACAATCTAGTAATGAAAAGGTAGTGAAAAACTAGTCAGTTTATTATTTAAGAGCTTTGAATTGAGAGATCAATCCTTGTAAAGAAAACAAAATGCACTTTCATCTCAAAGTATTGAAATCATTGTTTTTTTGTTGTTGTATTTTTAGGCTGTTATTCATTACCTCAGTCATTCTAAGTACTTATGATTGCTATAAATTAAATGGTGTTTGATGTACATCCGTTTCTCTCACAACTTATTCCTGTATCATGTTAACATGCATATTTTGTATGCTTGTTTAATGTATTGCTTATGTTTGTATGTGTTTTTATCTACTTCAGTAATAACTTCGAATATGGTATAAAAAATGTACAGTGGTATCTATAAGAATGATGTATAGCGGTAATTTAAACATGTATTCATGATATTGTATAGATGACTAGTACATCTTAGTTCTTGATTTAACAAAATGTATGTGCATGTATTCATATGACTTGTAATTATGAAAATAGTAGTACTCGTATAGCAGAGAGTGTCTCTTCTAGAAGTTGGTAATTATGAGCTGAAACACCGGCACATCATTGAGTCATTTCATGGTCATTATTATTTGTTATTAGCTGTGAGATTTTTTATTGGTTTATGTTAACACAAAACTGCCCATATTTTGCATTTGCACATACTTTTCATTGATAAGAGGGCTGTTCTTGATACACACTTATATGAAATTATTTAGTTATAATACTAATAACTATTTCTCCAGAAACTATCAAAGAAGTTTTAATAGTTTAAAAGTGGATCGATTTTGTTCACTTGTAGTTGCTAAGCATTTTTCTTCCTATGGGACAGTTAATACTTATTTTGTATGATATGTTGAGTCGAGCTTTTAACTCTGGATGACTGCTTCCTGGACAGTTTAACTAAATAGCTAGAATGTTTATTACATAAGTTTTACAAAATAATGATCTTAGTAGTATTTATGCCTAACAGTTATACTCCCTCAAACAGTGTTTGTCAACGGGAATACTAGAATCACCCTGTCTGCATGTCGGTCTATTGGTTGTTCTGTCCAATATACAACATATGTAGTTTGTGTGGCTAACTACTTCGTCAGTTTTGAAGGGATTGCAATGCAATTTGATAATACAAGTACCATGATACATGATTTGTAGATTTGGAAGACATAAATTTGCTGTACATCCATCAAACTGTTTAAGAATTATGTCCCTTTGAACTGAAGTCTCCTTTTAAAAGACATGTACTAGCATAATAGTTTATGTGGCAAAATACGTTAGTTTTCAATGGATTGCATTGAAACATGGCATATAATCAACATTAAGGTACTGTTTACTTCCTCTCCATCCATCCTTCTGATTGTCTATACCAATTCTTTGTATATGATATCGTGTGTAAATATATATGTAATATAGTACAACATATATACGTGCGAGACTTATTACTCATATTTTGTAACATTTTGAAGAAACATTCACCCGTCAACGCGTTTTGCAATAAAAATTTAAAATCGCTAAAAGTGCATGTATACTGTCTTAAACAGTCTTATATATAAATAATAATACAAAAAAATATGTGAGACTCATTTAACTCATATAATATAACAATAAGACGCGAATCATTTTCAACGCATTTTGCAATAAATAGTTCACACCCGTCAACGCGTTTTGCAATAAAAATTCAAACTCGCTAAAACCGCATGTATACTGTCTTAAACACGTATATGTATGTATAATAATACAAGAAATATATGTACGACACATATAACTCACAGTACGTAACACTTACACGTGATCCATTTCCAACGCATCTTGCAATACAAATTTCACACCACTCGACGCCTTTTTGCAATATAAAATTTTAATCGCGAAAAAGGCAAGTGTGATATTTCAAACAGGTATATATATGTGAAATCGTACAATATATATATGTGCGACACATTTCCAACGATTTCGACTGTAATACAACTAGTTGTGCGTGAATTGTTGTACACGTATCAATTTGTTTTGTTGTATTATAATACAAAAAAACATGTGTGCGACACATATCACTCATACTACTATCCATATAAACAAGGTTGATTATCAACGCATTTTGCAATGAAACCTTTTCCATAAGTTTGCCTGACAGCCGCCACATGATGATCGCATGGTCATCAAGCGAGCATCGTATGATCTTATAGCCACCACGCGGTACCTGTAAGGCGGCAATAATGTAGCAATGGGCCTATGCTCTCACCACATGACAGTTTTTTAGCGGGAATTTAAAGCGCTTGCTTAGAACTGAGAAATCATGACAAACATATTTAAATGGCTTCAAATACATTTTGTCTTATACATGTATATCTGTGTTCTACTGTGTTTGCCTTGAAAGCGGGGTCTTTTTTTATTGCCATGTTCGTTTATTTGGGTGATGGTAGGATTGTGTGAGGTTGGATGTTCCTTTATACGAAGTTTAAAACCCAATAGTGTATTGCCACTGACGGTACACAAGTCGGTACTTCTATATTGACTCATGTTTTATGTTTGTGTCATATGTACCGTTTGACATTGTAATTGTTTACACGCAATAACGATGCCTTGGTTTTTTTGTGCAATACGTTTGTGGCATTTTCTGCTGGATTTGTTTCATTCATGTTCGTAGACACTTTTATTCCTATCGTCAATTAACTTGAATTTAAACTGAAGTGTATATGTACCTGAATTTATATACTATACATATTCTTCCGTGGCTTATAAGCAATGTCCTGTTTTGTTTGTGCCCCACGAAACTCTTGTCGAATGTATCTCCTGACCGTTGGCCATACAGTCTTCAGACTACATGTATATATAAATTTATGTTAGCATGTACAATTGTGCATCTGGGACATCTCCACTCAGGGAAAACAAAATTACGGGCCCTTGTAGCATTTTGACTTTGTGTCGCATGAAGTTCTTATACAACAGTTATGAGACTGCATTAATATATATCAGCCTATGAAGTTGTGCACGTAGAGCTTAGTGCCCCTCTCCATCCAGGAAAAACTACTTAATAGGGCCTTTTTTAGTAGAACATTAGCATTATGTCATTGGTTAGTTATTTAGAGCAAGGTCAGTATAAGGCTGATTGTTCCTTCGTGTTGAATGATACGCAGTATGTCTGTTGTTAGGTACGTAATGATTAATTACTTTTAATAATTAGTTACTGCCCACTTAGTCAATATGTGTATGTATTGGAAAACAATTAGCAGTTAAGTGTGAGGATATGTAGTTTCGATTTAAATCCTAGAATTTTTACTGACAGTTCCAAGGCTATAAATCGCGTTTTGATGTATGTTAAAGTTTCCTTTCCCATTGTGTAATTATTTTACTTTATATCGAGTTAATGTTATTTCCCCCCCCCCCCTCCCCTTTTTGCCTATTGTTGCCAGCTGTCTTGACTTGTCCTGTGGTGTATCCCATCCATTAAATCCCACCGTTTGTCCAATTAATTCTCCTAAGTTGTCCTTTATGGTCGGCCCCTGTTCCCTTGCGTATTTACCCTTGCACCTCCTCAAATGCCTGATGTTTTATGAACTGTTGTTTTCCCGGTCTTATGTATGTGGCGTTCCCTGTCGACACTTACGCTCTCTTGTAATATAACCACATTTTATATGTTGTGCAGTTAGTTATCTTTAGACAATTACACATGATTGTGATGTATGTGTAAACATGTCTACATTTGTATTTATATAATTGTGTAAGTTTCTCATTCATCATTTATATACATGTTGATCGAACTGAAATACTTATATTGTAGAAACATGTAAGTAATAGTAATAATATACAATTATATATTTTTGTTTTCCCTAAGGAAGCCGTATATTTTCATTTCTCCAATGTATAATTAAGACATGAATTATGACATTGCATAACTAATGATAAAATACTTTCCTTGAATCGGAATTACACTACAATTGTTAATGTTAATACGGCCAGTTCTCAAATTCATGTGCAGCTTTCTGGGATAAATATCAAGAATGGTCTCCCTTGAGTATCGGCTTCGTTTAAGCCATTTCCTCTAACTTGGATTGCCTACCTTCCCCGCGAACATGACACCTGTCAAACTGGTCAATCATCGATAATCGATATTGGCTCCATGCTTTAACCGAAAATACCCGAATTTAACGTCCCTTGATCATAACCATTATCGACTAACTTAGCCACCCCACTGTGTTTCGACAGCATGTTGAAATTGCCTAGGGCAATAGTTTGACTTTCTATTATTATAGATCAACAATGACTTGAACGTGATATTAGAAATAAATCTTTAATCACGGCAACAACTAAACGTTCAATGGAAACAGAAAATATGTTGCTTATTCGTAAAAATGAATAATACATTTTTGTAAGTAAGTTTGTAATCTCGAAAGTATGTGAAAATTAATACTGGTAAATTGTCGCAGACTGTTTAAAGATGTATTTATAAGATCAGATAGCTAGCTTATAAGAACAACGAGAGTATTTTAGTAATTTGTCGTAGTGGACATTTAAATAATTATACATGGCTTTCAACCTTAAATTGCACTGCATGTACTTACATGAGTCGTCTGTGAAAAATTAAAAAAACATGATTTGGCTTTAATCCTGATCATTCTATGAATACTGTGTTTATATGTAGAAATATGTCAAATCTCGTCCTCCCCCCCCCCCCCCGTTATGTAGGTTATATAGGTCCTTTGTCTGAATAATTGCAACATCTCTATTACAATATATATAAATATAGGGATCAAATTTAGCGTGTTCCATATATATAGCATCGCTTTAAATAATTTCACTTTAGTATAGAGTTAAACAGAATCATCGCCAAAATTGTATTGATTGTAATCAAGTTTTACTGTGTTAAAGTTCACACCTTTACAGATCAAAACGTCAAGCTGTATATTGCCTCCCAATATAATCGATCATACCAATATTTTATCTCAAGGCTATTCTACAAAAGTTCTATATTTCCACAAATTTGCCCCTAAAAGCGCTTTCGGTGTTTATTAACAGTTTGTATAATCGCTACATCAGGATGTATCACTTTAATCAGATGCCGTGTTTGTATAATCGCTACATCAGGATGTATCACTTTAATCAGATGCCGTGTTTGGATAATCGCTACATCAGGATGTATCACTTTAATCAGATGCCGTGTTTGGATAATCGCAACACCAGGATGTATCACTTTAATCAGATGCCGTGTTTGGACGCCGTTAAAGCGTACACAACAATATCTAGTGTATTCGAAATTAAAACAGAACAGAACTAAACCTGACTATGCTCAACAAAATTCGTTAAAAATTAAAAGGCTAAAATGAAAGATAATCCACATTACAGCAAATAGTGGTATTGAAAGGACAGATTTTGAACACTTATATATATATGTGACACTGTATCTACCTCTATTGGAAAGTGTTTAATAAATTAAAATTATTGTTTTAGCCGTTCCTAATTTCAATGTGATAAAGTGACCATAAAAAACTTAAAAAAGGACAATGAGGAAAAAAGGAAATCACTGAAGCATAATATTTGCATCACGATCAAGTTTAGAAAGTTGAGTCTGTTACGTTTGTTTGCGCACGAAAGTTGACTTATCACGGTTTGAAAAGATTTTCCCTTCATAATTCAATAATAATTATATTCCACCGTGACAAGAACGGTTCTAAATCATATAAATGATTTATAATATTCAAAACCAGTCAATAACAACTGGCAATCAATTGAACACATTGATAGTTACAACAACAACATAGCAGACGAGAATAATGAAAGAAAATCGAGATTTGTTTAGTACATTACTACCTTCAACAAAGAATGGAAGCAAGAAGCAATTAATTATTTAAAATTATAACAACACCATGATTTTGTTCATTTAATCAAGAAAACAGACATAACTGCTAAAATGTTTTCACCTATTAGAAAATATGATGTTTAGCCCGTAAACATTTGGAAATGGACAATTTTACTGATTTTTACCGTATGTTCTATGTAATAAAGGTGATATTTTAAAATCAAATTGGAAGCAAGAAGAGTTTTAGTTACAATAAAAAAAATTACACTTAATGAAAGAAAGGAAATTTAAGAATATTGTCATAACTGCTAAAATATTCTAGTTTTAAGATAAAGTGTTTAAATTTACGTATGAAAATAATTTCCCTCTACAATCTATTGATCAAAACTGATAGAGCAGGAAACTCGATATCGATTTTCGGGTCATTTTCCAGGAAGACAATCCACTGCGGTAAGCCAGCTAAAAGGCACGGAAAGTTGCGTATGTTACGTTCAGATGGACCAAATGCATCTTTAATAAACATAAGGTGGCTGATCTAGGAGTTAAAATTTACGGGCCGTCTTTATATTTTTGTGGTGAAACAGTATATATAGATAAAAAGTGAATGATGAAGTCGAGCATAAGGTTTAAATCTTAACCTCTTTTTGACATTTACAATTGATTTTAAATTTTGACTTTGGCCTATCTAGAAACAAATCTTTCTAGGTATTGTCAAGAGATAGTCATGAAAGCTATTAAGTGATATGACAAACATCTCAGTCAAGCCGGAATCTTGTAGGAAATAAATTACATATAAATAGTAAATACTTGAATGCTTTGATATTTTCACTCTGATAATTTTGCTTGTATCCAGAAGATAACTCGCACTAACTTGTACATGCTGATACAATCTACACAGTATGGCTTTGAAAGTGGTATTGATTGCAATCTGTTCTGGTGTAAATTGAAATTTAATTAATTCGGAAATCAGCTTAGTAATATATGCGTACGTGGTTATATTCATGATTTATTTGAATAACAGGAAACAGATTCGATCTGACCTAGACGAGTTCCAGAAATCCCCTCCATATTACTTAGTAAAATCCTTTTATTAGCGATTATAGCAGTTATGTTACATGTTTCTTATGTAACAGTATTATGAGTGTATTTTGCTTTTGAATAAGGTGCATGCGTTCATGTTTCAATGTGCTTTTTGAATGGCTTTGCACTTTGTATGCGTCTATTCATACTCGAGTTATTTATTCATTGTTATATATATTGCGTCAGCAGTGATGCACAATAACGATCGACAGTTCGGATACTGCGTCTCATATCCATCACATACCTTGCAATAGTTCTTTACATATGCTCACTCACTTCGATTGAAAGCTTCGTTAATATTTATGCCAAAAATACTAGTAATACTTACACAGGGCATTAACCTAAGCAAACAAAACCTTAGGCTACTGACATGTCCTACAGGTAAGGACTTGAACGCGAAGCTTAGCTAAATAATTCTTTCACATATCCATTGATTAAATCACGTAGAGTATTACGTCGTGTCAATATCAGTGCCAAAACATTCGACGAAAATGTTTTGTTAACTTGTAAATCGCGCACTTGGCTATGCTCTTTTTTCAGGTCCGCGCGTTAAAGAAAGGATCACGGCGGCTAGCACAAGAGTGTACGCCATAAATCATTTAAGAATACCTAAACATCCATACAGACTTGAAAGCTATTAAAAACACACTCTTTACTGCATAAAAACATTTACACTTCGTCGCCTGGTTCCAGAACCCTGTAACACAATTTTTGGTGGTTTTGAGTATTTGGTATCATTAAACCGTCTTTCCAAGCTCTTTCTATCTGTACAATCTATATTGTTCTGGAATGCACATAACTTAAATAAAATGCAATTCCATTACCCCGTATGTAACTATTCTCTACAGGAGGATACAACTTTAGAGCCGTTTTTCTCAAAAGGACGAAAAACAAGTTATGGGGTTCTGGAAATGACGCGACGATGTCTTGTAAGAAATAAAGTAAGTGTTCACGAGTTGATGGTGACTAGTGAAGCTAGTATGGTATAATAAAAAAGACACACACGTTGTTGTCGGAAAGAGTTGCATTCCCCTCCATAAATTCAGAAGCTCTCTAGAGAAAGGAACGTTGATTATACATTTGATTATAATTATGTTTTTTTTCTACAGACATACCTCATGTATGTCCAATTGTTATGATAATACAAAACAACGAATAGCAGTTCGTTATAATCGACTTGATATAGTCACTGACACAAAATCGATTATGACAGTGTCAACAAGGTAGTCGACCCTATCATGCGGTATACTCCTACGAAAAATAAACACCTCTGTTTACATTTATAGAGTCTGTCCAGGTAAGGGGCCATGACCAAAACATTAGATAGGTGGCACATTTACAACAACTATTCATGTATGTAATAATGTAATTATAAGTATGCTCCGTATGGACTTAAATGTCAACTTTTGTCATTTACTCTTATTGTTATGCCCCTGAATGTTACGTATTTTGCGAGAAAGAATACATTTCACTCCAAACTTTGCTGTGGAATACTATTTGCTTTTGTGATATGCAATTGAATTAGACACTCTCTGAAATGAAACGCTAACGGAATAAGTTTAGTGATGTACATGTTTGCTTAATGACACTTAATGTCTGTTCGTAGAAAATACTCTGTTATTATTCAGACATTCTGATTGTGTGAGTGACCAAAATGGTTCAGCTCAGAAAAGCGTCGATACTAAACGAATAGAAACACGAAGAGAGAAATGAAATACAATTCTGGCAGAAACTACCATATAGTATAACAAACATTACGCAGCGGTTATAATGCACAAGATGGTAATCCAACGAAATCGAGACCATAACATTCGATTTTCCCTAATTACAGGAAATAGGGGCCAAACTTTGAGAACAAAATATAAACATCTAATGTAGTAGTATGCCCCTACATATAGACGAATTTAGAAGAATCATTTTAGGTAAATCACCGTTCATCGCACTAAAGTAACGAGCCATTAATATTATCATAAGAATATGTAAGAAGATAAAGAGAAACGTGTGATTGGACTATGCATGATACATAATACGTTGACTAAATTAGGTACACTCGTGTTTTCATACACTATCTACTACTTATCAAAGATTCCTGATGAGTCAAATCAATACTGTACCATGTTACTTTTTTTTTATGACCCTTCACTATTAACCAAAGAAGTGATTTTCAGTGTACATAGTGCATTGGTAATCTATGTCGCTTTATTACCATATCATTTTCACTCAAAATTAAATTTAAAGTATGACATAGTAAATCCACTGATTAAAGGGAGACAACTATGATGATATTAGGAGTTTGTATGTCACTAGTATCTCCCTGGTTATCCTATAACGGATGTAACCACAGCAATCCTTACTTGATGTATTCTTATTGGGTTTATCGTCATTTACAACTTTGTTTTGTTATACACGGCGGTTAGTTGGCTTAACTTATTTTGCTGGCAATAATATTCAACCATTACTTTCCCTTACCGTTCGGCAAACAGCTGAAACCCTCTCCATTTAAATCAAAGGTGAAGGACATATGACCGTATGACCAAATGTTAAGGACGGACATGTCCTATCCCACCAGGGAATCGAACGCGGACCTCCCGGATGTCATCCAAGCGCTCTACCAAATTAGCTAACCGGTCAGGTCATCAGTGTTCAAATAATAAAACTCATTTATTTGTACATAGTAAGACAGACAGCGAGTAATTACCATTATATTTGACAGCTATATGGTCGTCATCAACGAAGTGATTCCGGCAAATGTAGCAGAACTTCCTTGGCGGCGACCATTTAGCGCGAGTGTTTTTTCCACGTCTTACCGCTTGGATCCATGAATCTCGGCGCTGTTTATTCGCGGCAGAATATGATGACCACTGTTTTTACATTCTGGTACAATACAGTACGTCTCCGGCATTTTACACAAGTTTGTGTTTACATTTATTTGCTTCAACGTGTTTCTATTGACAAGCTGTCAAATGGAACAATGCCGAGATAATCCGCATGATTAGGACCAAAGCGATCGTAGCGCCACCAATTCTGCGATAAGGAACGATAACTCACTTAGGGCGCTCATTACACCTAGTAAAATGAAAGCGTTTTCTGTCGAATACCTATGAAACAATAACTTTGTTTTTATGTTTCTGTTATAGATTAACATCAATGAGTAAGTTTAAATGCACCAGTCTCAACTTCATATGGAAACAGTATTTTCGGAATGTTAACATTATACATGAATATATTTATCTATTATTCAAATGAACATTGTATATATATTTATATAGTAAAGACTATAAAGAACATAAAACATTGCACAAAGCCAAATTATATGAGACTATACAAGCATACACCGCATACATAAAATTATACCAAAAACTAGTACGATATATTATAAGACTATCGTGTAGCCAAACTATTAACATATATATTTATAATCGTGTGACTTAAAAGGAAACATTTACATAAAAACATAAGAATGACTATCTATCAGTTTTATAAAAAGTTGTTAGTAATGTAATAAAATGTTATAATGAATTATCTATATAAAATACTTTCACTCAATTGTAAAATCATAAAGCAGGTTTTGGCGGAAAATTTAACAATATCATTGTAGGAGAGAATATATATAAGTTTCTCAACATTTGTGAGATTTGTAAAAGTGATATTAGTTTCAGAGCATGCATTCAACAATTCATATATGATACTATCATTTATAAGCAGGACAATGCAAAAGTACATGTAATTCAGTCTCTATGCTATTTGTATTACAAATTTGGCAAAGTCTATTATTAACAGCAATATTTTCGTAACGTCCAGTTTCAATTCATATTGGTGCAACCCCACATCTGAATTTGGCTACAGGTATTCTATGCCTAACAGGAAAAAACATTTACAAAAACCTTTCCAATTCAAAATTTTGTTTGAACAATCTATATGTTCTTAACTTGTTACCACCTCTACCACTTATTCCAGTATCACTATTTAATTGGGGTTTCCATTCATTTCTAAAGATAGACATGCACACATTAACAACTTTATCACAGAAACATTTAGATGACATACTCTCACATAATCCAGTTGTTTGCTCTAAACCTAGTTTATTCATATTTTGGATAAAATCAAATTGCCAACTATTACACCTAGTGCCATTTTTAGACAAACAATATGTAAAATATTTATAATTAATTCTTGAATGATCCATTTTATTGAATCTATACCATTGTTGACAAACATACTTGATTTGTTTAATATGCGGCGGGTGCCACGCCATCTCGCCATATAGGTTGTGTTGGGTGTGTACTTACCAACGCCCAACGAATAGTGCATTGCCCTGTTTTGCACAGCATTGATACATGAGTACGATTTATTACCCCACATAGAAGCACTGTACGCAATAACGGGCCAAACACATGAATCAAATATTTAACAAAAACATTATATGGCAAGGACCCAAATAATTTAGACTTAGCAAATAGTAATCCAAGAGCTCTGTTTGCACTTTGCGCTACGCACTTGGCTGTCTTATTAAAATCTAAATATTCATCAAGTAAAATACCGAGGTAAGTATACTGACTCACTATTTTTTTAATTGCTGTTCTCCACATGAAAACATATATGCAGATCTACCAATATACTGCGGGCGGAAATGAACAATATTACTTTTTTGAGAATTAACAATCATTGAGTTTGCAGTGCACCATTCAGACACTACATTGAGCATATATTGTAGGTCATTTTCATTTTCTGCAATAAGTACAACATCATTAGCATATAACAAAATACATAAATATGCCTTATCTAAATCTACAACTTTACCGATAGCTTTTAATTTAATAGCTAGGTCGTTAATGTATATATCAAAAAGCAAAGGTGACAGAGAACAACCTTGACGTAGACCACAGTTAACTTCAAACCACTCCGTATATAGTCCATTCAGTATTATACATGAGGAGACCGTTTGGTACAGAGACCATGATGCCTGATACATATTTTCTTTGATACCCAATTTAAATAATTTAGTTCAAAGAATATTTCTATCAATAAAATCAAAGCCTTTCTAAAATCTATAAACGCACAAATTGTTGATAGTTTAGATTTTTCCTTGTTTCAGTTATGTTTGTAAGGGAAGACACATGCTCAATAGGTACTACGACCTTTTCTAAAACCATTTTGATTGTCCACAATATCATTATTGGCCTCCGTCCACTTAGATAAACGCTGATTTAATATTGAGCAATAAATCTTATACATAGAAGATGACAGTGAGATACCTCTGTATGACAACGGGTCTCTAGGATCCGAAGTACTAGATTTAGGAATCGGACAGATAATGAGTTTACCCTAATCAGATGGAATAATTCCGTTCTTAAAACAAACATTATACAAGATATGCAAAACAGATACACAACAATCATTCTTTACAATTTCCATAGGAAAGTTATCATAGCCACAGGCTTTACCATCCTTTGCCTTAACAATGGCATTTTGTACTTCTACCACAGAAATATCGTCATTTAAAACAATAGAATTATTCTGACATATATGATCAGAATCATTATTTCTAGACACATTCAAATTTATATCAGGTCTATTAAAAAGATTGCTGAAATCATTTTTCCATTTTATTCAGGACTGTGTTTACATCGTTAGAGACGTGTCGGTTGTCACTTAAATGGGAATAGCTTTAATTCTAGACTGAGCAACCTACTCTACCAATGGCTTTCAAAACTCTCTGCTGGTTACCAGTACAGTCAGACATTATTTGTGTTTGAACTTGCATCCAATATTAACGCTTACTACGTTGAACTCCTCGGTCAAATTTCTTTCGAGCATCTATAAATATATACTTTAAAACCTTTGTCTGCGACAAAACTTTGTATTCAACCCAAGCCCTCTCAGCCTGACATGCATTTATAAATAAGTGGTAACACGAACCTTAAGTGAAATTCGCGAATTTGAGTTATCAAGTATCATAATAAGTGGTCAACTAGATAAGATTCGTGTTACCACTTACATATAGAAGCCAAAAATGCTTTTATAAATAAGTGGTAACACGAATCTTAAGTGAAATTCGCGAATTTGAGTTATTAAGTAACATAATAAGTGGTTAACTAGATACGATTCGTGTTACCACTTAAACTAGTGTAATACATCATAAAAAGGTAAGAGATGGCAGTTCTGGGCACTTTCAAGCCTGTTTCTAGTTTTGATATTTATCTTACCGAAAATGTATCACGAATATTAACTAGATAGCTAGATAATTATCGTAATAATTAGGTGGTTAACACGAAACAATTCGCGAACGGTATCATGCAGTAATATGCCACCATAATATTCCATTCAATTAATGAATGTACGAAACAAAACCAGATCTATCATACGAGTTTGATCTTAACTACTATGGACCTGTTAATATAGACTGGTACTTACAACCTGAAAACAAAACATACATTTTATCAATGAATTTTACCGGATTTTATATCAAATGGACAATATTATTACAATATAAATTGAATTGGGGACGCAAAATACTGCTATTTATCCGTAACCCAAAACAACGTAAAAGAGAAGGAATAGGTTGCTACAGGGAACGCCACATACATAAGACAGTGCTTCCCCACACAGACCTCCGGGAAAACAACAATCTATAAAACACAAGGCACTTGATGAGGTTAAAGGGTACGTACGTTAGGGAACATATGCGCAATGAATGGCCTATGTATGTTGTAAATATGTTTAAAAAATAAAATGATAAAATGTCAAGTTCATTTAAGCATGCTCCCCTAAATGTTTCACAATTATGCTATCATTAAGAGACGTACTTTTGTAGGTATTTTTGGAAAATTTCTTCTCGCCGATTTTGAATTCAAAACCGTATCCATTTTATTCCTTTGTACCAATTAGACATCCTACAATACATAAGGTTGGAAAGATATATGAAGCAATGTGGTTTCAATCACATAGCGCCGTCTGACGTTCTCTACATTTTATACTGTTACAACGTTAGAATGAATTAGTTTTCTAATGAATTTACAAAATTATGGATGTGTATAGTACGCAGTAATGAAGAATATATGAGACGAATGTGTCCATATGCGCTTCATATCGCATAATACCATGTAAGGGCAATACTTTTTCACCCATCACATGTTGTTCTATTGCAGTGTCTGCTCGGGTTCTCGAGATTTATTTCGTCAATAATTATTTTCATACTAAGAGGCACTTCAAGAATACATTTATAATATATTTTTGTTCGTGTCTGTCAAATTCAGTCGCTAAATATTACAACCAGTCGATAAATTTTAATGCAACCTCAACCTAAAAAGTTGTTTTCCAAGTACGCCATAACAATCATAGCAGTTCAACTGATTTTGCTAAATACATATCTAAAAAGGGTGATTTGGCACCAAATGTAAAATAATAACCTTCGAACGGAAAAAAGCACCTTCACCACATCCTTGATTACAACATTATAATCGGAGTTTGCGCACTGCACTGTGTCGCTGATACTGTACCGATATGGATACGAAGCCAACCAAGGTCCCGACCGCTCTCATCAGCCTCTGTTATTTAAAAGCATTTATATCAATATTTACTATTTTAGGTAAAACGAAACAATCTTAGGAATGCAAAGACATGCAGCGACTTCCTGTTATCAGAGTTTTGCAGTGTAAAGCATTATCATAAATAGTACAAGAAAATATGAAATAGAAACAATACTTTAAAATCTATCTTAACTGTGCAGTTTCAATCTTTCAACCAACACATGGTCGCATACACAATAAGCAGACATTTGATATGTTGCAAAATAATACAGGTAATGGATATTGATATATGGGAGATGGAGAATCAAAACTCGTGTTTGTAAACTAAGTCAGGGAAACATTTTAATCACATCGATGAATATATTTTAAGCATTGAAATCAGCAAAGAACTAATGTATGTATCGAAATACTCAAGTACACATTATCTCGATCATCATGTCAACGTTCTTTTCAAGAACATATATGCGTATTTATGCTCTGTGGAGTTACATATATATTTATTTATTAAAGTCTCATTAATTTACATTGTACAAACTACTAACTACAAAAATGTATATCACTACTCAAATTGAGTTATAAGAGACTATACGTTAACAGAATACAGATACTATTTAACCATTGAAATAATGACATAATTCTTAAAACATAATATTATGTCATACTATATAATTATATTTATTTTTATCCTTTGCAGTGGTTTATAGAGATTTATCAGTGAAATAAAAATCGTATTTTCAATGTTTCAAAAAGTGAAAATATCATTTTGATATTTCTCACTGTTCCGATTTGTGGGACTATTTTTTACCCCACTGGTAACCCCAAAAGGGAAATTACTGTGTAGAAACTAAATTGAATTGCATCCCTTTGTATTGAAATGGGAGTAAATCACAAAATGACTTCTCTATTGTACATGTACTAGAAAACCATGACGTCATCATCCGGTATATTTGTTGAAATTTCGAAGAAAGGTGCGGTTGTTTTTTATATATATTTATTTACATAGCGATATCTTGCCACGCGGGTATTTTGATTTAAGTGCCTGTACCATCGAAAACTAAAACTACTTTATTTTTCGTCTGCAACATTTAACAATATAGCTCTAGTTAACATGGAACAGCTATTTTTACGGAAACGTCAATTTCAACCACACGGAGTCTAGAACAATGGGACTCTCCCAAATGGTCAACAATTCGAAAGCACAAAACCTGAGCCAGCTGAGGTAGTCTGTATCTGATGAAGCGTAGCCACGCGAAGAAAACCCTCTCGCCGACCATTCAAGAGTGTTCGTGTCATCTCTGACAGTGACGGCTATTCATGTGCAAAACTCGTCAGTTACTACAGACTGTTTAAAAGCGTTCTCCAAATTTCAAAGTTCTTTGTTAACAAGTTATTTCCATCTTTACGTGTTGTCAATTTCATTTCCAACATTGTGTCACGCTTTGATCATTTATCGATGTGCTATGAAAATTGCTACGCCATAATTTGATGAATAATTTCAAAACAAAATTGTTTATTTATAATTTCATGTGAAAAATTTATTAAATTGTCACAATATTTCATATCAAATTGTTGTTTTATCGATTTATCGCAGTTGAATAAATTGGTAAAAGTTCGCACTATTTTGTCAGCGGTTGATAAAAAATCGATACTGTGTTAAACGGCTACTGAGAGGCACCGCACAGGGAAATAAATGAGACGCTAGAGTAGTTATGGGTTAAAATAATGTTTGATTCTTTAAAAAGGCATAACATAAAAAGAATATTTGTTGATTTCGATGGAAGATCGAATTTGATTTCACTCGTGATCAAAAGAAAAGTATATTTTCACTCGTGGCTACGCCATCGAAATCAACAAATATCCTCTATATATTACACGTACCTACTATCTACACACATAAAACCAAGGAGCAGTCGTAAATCTTTATTGTAAAAACGAATTAAATGAATATAATACAAAAAATGAATTTCAAAACAGGTACTAATTACTTAAGAACTCGAGTATCGCCCCGGTCAGACCTTAGCTGGACTGATTAACAGCTGCTCCTTGTATAAAACTTATCACACATTAACTATAAAGTAATTAGGTAATTTTTTCTACTATTTAAAATATCATATCAGGTTTTGGCAAGATTTCTAATGACTGTTTGATTGGTAATTACAAATTCAAGTTTTTTTTACATGGGTAAGCATTATCAATGCATCATATCAAATTTCACTAACATATTGTCCGTTATATTTATATAATATAAATAAACGGTGACCTATTAAATATTGGTCTAATATGATGGATCCATATGCAAAGTACATATTATAAGGCTTTTATAAATAAAAACACTTCCACGAATGCTGTACTAAAATATTATGAAGTTATCTGACGTGCGAAAATATCGCGAACTTTTACGTTAAGAAGATTAGAAAAGAAAATATATATAATTATGAGGGTACAACACTTTTAGTGGAATGTGTTGGTTAAACTATGATGAAAGGTTTTAACTTACCTTCGTACTTCTGTAAACACATACAAGTGGTCACTCCAATGAGTACAGCTACATAAAACAGGGTAGCTAACGATTTCATAATTGCTCTCGTTGTAGGTATCTGTATAACACATCATTGTTTAGTATTTCTCAATATTCTATCATTTTTACCACAAAGAAGCTCAAGTAAACAATGATGCATATATGTAAATAAATTTCTTGAGAACGTTTCATTATTTAATCGAGCATATTTATTTCAATAATAACATCATATACACACACATATAATTGGGCTGCAAGGCTTATTGGATTTTGAAAATAAAGCATATCTATCTATATATATATATTAAAGATATCAAACAATCGTTTTAAGCGATATTTAATTGTTACACCAAAACGCGTTTACAGATGAGATTTTTTCTTTTGAAAAACGCATTGTCGGATGAATTTTTTATTGCGAAATGCATTGAGAATCAGACTTGTCTATATATCATGTAATATCAATGGGATGTGTCGCACATATGTAATTTGTCCCATTAAACATATACATGTATATACATGTGCCATCCATAAGTTTCTGCACACATGGATATTTTGAATTTAATTACTTTTTCATGCAGAATTTCAAATAAGACATGTATGACCATGAAGTAAAATTATTCATCCCACTTCTGTGATGGTTAGTCAAGAATTAACAATTTGCACATCTCAGCAGCAGCATCAATCGGCCATCACCCAAAACCAACATTTGTATGTGTAAATGATCTGACACAAAACTAATGTGTCAAAATAATTTTTTATTTATTGCATGTGACACAAATATGAAAATACATTAACTGCAATGGGAATTGTCGAAGTGTACATGAACTTTTGGAGGGCACTGTATATGCCTATTTAAGTCATTACACTTGCGCATTTATTGATTTAAATTTTTATTGCAAAACGCGTTGAAGGGTGAGAAATTTATATTGCAAATGCTTACATGAACATCAATCTCGTCTAAATGTTATCTATCATGGGTTATATGTGTCGGACATATATTGTTTGTATTATTACTATATATATGTACCTGTTTAAGATATCACACAAGCGTTCTTAGCGATTTTTGCAAAATGCGTATAAAATGACTCTTGTCTAAATGTTATATTATATGAGTTACATGTGTTTCACTTATTTTTTGTATTATTATACATATATACGACTGTTTAAGACAGTATACATGCAGTTTTATCGATTTTAGAATTTTATTGCAAAACGCGTTAAAGGGTCAGAATTTATATTGCAAAATGCGTTGAACATAAATCACGTCTAAATGTTATCTAACGTGGGTTATACGTGTCTGACATACAGTCTCCCGTCGCCGAGTGGTTATTACTCTTGGCTATTAGTTATTTATTATTTATTATTCTATCTTGGAGTGGTATTTTTGATAGTTTGTGCCTTCGACCTTAATGTGACGATACTCTTAAACGTGTAAGTGATTTTCTAAATATATACAGTGATCTGGGCGGCAAGCCTTAGTCTTTTGTGGCGGTTTTTCACTGCGAATATTGTGACAAATTTTCACTTTATTCTTTATGTTACAATAACATCATGGTATAGTATCCCTGTCGGCAAAATAAATGCCCGAATTTCAATTCTCTACTGCTGTTTTTTCATTTGTCAAAACATAGTTTCGACCGTAGGTTGGTGATTTACAATAACATACATTTACTATTATCTCTACCATTCGTTGTAGTTAAATGCGCAATCTATATACACATGCATGTCCATGTTTCAAGTGGTGTAACATTACAAAAGGAAAAATGTTAATCTCCAGTACATGAATAATTTAACGCGCATACAACTAAATGATGTCGTTTTTATTAAAGTTAAGATATTTGTATTAGCTATCTGAATAACAACTACATGTAAGTAGTTATGTTTCAAATTCAAATATCTCTTTCAGGAACATGCTATGCCTTATAACAATTATTGACAAAAACATGCATCATATGTGCACGCAGCGATCAAAGATTTGCAATGTCATTGCTTAATTTTAAAATAATACCGACTATCTGTTCAGACGATATCATATTCGCTGAAGACATATCTTACTTACTCGCATTACAGTATTATGTAGAGACATTTATTACTTTCTTTACCGTTCGTTTTAACTGGAACACACACATGCACGGTCCCTGGTTGTAACATATATTATTTAGATGCATGTCTATGTTTCAAGTGGTCTCTATTGCTTTTCGACAGAAATAATAATGACATTGATCAATACATGACCATGTACTTATTTTGTATTTAAAAAGGATGAACTTGTATTTTTGATGATGGAGTGCAATTGTTTTATATCATCATTATATTTGCATTGATGATTATATCTAATCGATAGTAAATATTATGTATATTATTTAATTAAGTTTAGCTATGTTCAATTTCACGCCTTTACATATTAAAAAAGTATAGTGACGCTCTATTATTAACCACACCAATATGTATCTCAATGCTTTTCTAAAAAACGTCACAGTTCCCCCTTATGCTTCACTATAAAGCGCACTCGATGTTAATTAGCTTGTATAATCGCTGCATCCGGGTTTATCATCTTTTTTAATCAGATGTCATCCTGCGCGCGCATTGTTGGATACCGATCACGCGTACACCGCAATATCTAGTGTATTCGAAAAGATAGAAAAACTGACACTTTTTAACAAAAATCGATTAAAAGGACAGCATAAGAGATTTAAAAAGTGCGTCCGAAAGTACACATTTTTAACTTTAATATATCTCTGCAAACAGAATCGACCTCTTTTGGAAAATATTTTATTCAGAGATATTGTTTTAGCCCCTTCTTATTTCAATGCAAAAAAATGAGAGTGAAGACGAAATCACAGCAACATAATATTTACCCCATCGTGAAGTGAAAGCATTGATCTCTAACATCAAGTCACGTCCATCAGTGATGGAGCGGGGGATCGAACCTGCAATCACTGGATTTCTAGTACAGCGCGTTACCCATTTTCAACAATGGTACTGGATACGCTGTCTTATCGATAAAATTATCTCCCCTGAAAATGCCGTATCGGGCGATATCGATTTCTGATTTGATTGTGTTTTTTTTCATAGAAACAAAGAAGGGAAAAAACTTTGAACAACTTTTTTTTTCATAACATTAAATTTAAAACATTTATTGACACACTGAACCATAAGTCATTCTTTCCTGTTTATAATGATATAAAACGTATTAATTTAATGTGAACAATTAATGCTTCCAGCGCGATTTGAATGACATCACCATTTATAGAAACGGCGGTTCAAAAATGATACATATGTCTATTTCTTTCTTCTGTAATTTATTTCTTATTAATTTTAGAATATTTATTATCCCACTGAAGTAATCTGCAAACAATTTTAATTATATTTATGCTTTCATTTAAAAGGAAGTTGTGCTTCCCGAAATGTTTAAAAGTTGATTTTCTTTTCGGCTTTCAGTCTAAACATATTGTAGATGTCAATACCGATTCAAATTCTTGCTAAATAAAATGTGCATTATTTGTACATTATTTTATGGTTTATTTCTTAAATTATTATTATTAAGGATTTCTTAAATTAATATTCATTTTTAAACAATAGTGTTAAATAAGTTAAAGATACAAATATACACTTTGTGCATTTATTGTCACTAATTATCTCTCAATTATCCAAGTGTGAAAGTTCCCCGCAGTACCCTTTGATTCGGCAATACAAACGTGATAAAGGCAGTATTACTAATCTTTTATTTAAATCATAAAATGAATTTGATGTTCTGTGTCGGAAAGAATAATCAAAGATATTTGTTTGTCACCGTATAAGATAATTTTCTGTAATCCACTGTTTTATGCTTTATTTGGGATTAAGACTTGTATGATCCGCTACAACCGCAGGGATGGTTTGGTTTGGTATTACTGTCTATGAGGTCGCCCGTCGCCGCGAACATTTTATAATGTGCTTTATGGTATTTTGGTCGACCCGGTATGTCCCCCGCACACCATAAATATACTTCTTTTTTTTTTTGAAACCGAAGGGGGAAATTTACCTGCCAGTATAGCAGTATAGATCAAACAGACAATTTTTGAAGCCAAAGACGGTTACTGCACAGTGCCAATGAGACCTATCGTCCAGTTACCATTTTCCTAGCACCTAACCAGTACTTTCCTGGAATCTACCCAGTACTTTCCTGGTTACATGCCAGTACTATGTTAGGTGGGAAACACTTGTAAAACTATCAAATGAATCCTCGCTGATAATCTTTATTTTGTTGTATGACAGATTCAGATTAAGAATACGTTCCGGATTGCTGATATTTTCAAAAGTTGCTTTCGTAACGTTGAGTGGAATGTTATGAGTAAACTGAAGACCAGTTACATTTGTAGGTAGTTAAGGTATGTATAATAGATTTCTATCCACGCAATGCACTTCTGTTCCAACAAAAACACAAAGGACGAAAACTATTTCAGCATTTATTTTCATGTTTAATTGAATTATTTTGAATACACTGCTATATCTACTAGTCCGTACCAATGATCAACAGGCTGTAAAAAAACTATACTTTTGTGCTTTAAATATTGAATTCCGTCTTGTAGAACGTAAAACTGTATTTATATCAATATATAAGGCCCTACCAAAGATTATCTATGTTTAGCGTCCTCGTGCGGGTAGATATTTGTTGCTGTGTGATGTTCGATCTCTTCTAGAGAAAACGTCATTCAGGAAAACCAGGTTTTGACGTCACACAATCATAATCATATATAGCAGACATACGCTATATACGCTCCATCAACACAGAGTTTAAACAGTGCCTTTTTTTTTAATGGAAACAATGATATTTTACATAAATAGGGCACGTTTAAAGTAAATGTTTTTAATATAATTTGTTCGCTTAGGTATTCATTTCTTTCAGTGACGGAATTGTTTAAAGTAAATCGGGGAGACATAGACTCATCGTAGTAGAGTTAATTTAAGACTAACGTCACTAAGTAAATACTAAGTAGTGCATAACTGATCTCTTCAGGCCCGATAAGTGTACGTGAAACATGTTAGATACTATGACCCATTTCAAGCGTTCAAATTAATATTTAAGACCCAACAATAAACCTTAAAGTAACTATGTTTTGACAAAGTACGCTATCTTGTATTCTATATTCGTTTAACAATAATTGGACGAGTTTCTTCCAGTGTTACCGGGTTCTATAAAAAGATTTATACTTCGTACTGATCCATCAATTTTTCGATGCGGCGATGGCTGTTGGGAATTAGCCTTGGAATACAACTAATTTCAATTAGATGTGACTTGTTTTTATTTGTTATATCGATTTTTAATTCTTTATAAACAAATATCCATTTAGCAATCAGCAATTGTCTTTCAACAATCCCAGCGTCATCTGTTCTCGATAGACTAACGAAAATTCTTCGACCAGAGACCATATGAGTACAATTTCTTAATTATGTATATACTAGCCAAAATCAGTAACATTCGTTCACTGTAAAATGAAAGACATCGAGATGCAAATGGTTACCTACATTTTCGGTTTTCGTCACATCATATGTTCTCGACCTCCGTATGTAAACTGGACGCTGATTTGTTAAAATCCGCACACTGTACCCGCTGGACTGGAACGGAATAAATTCGAATCTCCTAATGTATGTTTTGAATGTAGTTGTATGTATCTGTGATTGTACTATTGACAGTAACTAGACGTTTAACTACTGACGAATTATTGTCGCAGTGTTATGCACTTTATATATCAAGATAAAACAAAGGTATGTTTATCGTTGTCATATTAATAAGACAGAAGAGTCAAGAGTATTTATGTACTAAGCTTTTTACAGAACATAAGCATAGGAGCATACAATACAGACCAAGCTCGATTTTTATAATCCACCAATTTTTGGAAGGTACCACTCAGGTTTACAGTAGTGTGGCAATTTGAGAGGCATACACCAATTGGTTCCCGTTTTCAAAACACCAAAAAAACTTAAAGCCGGTGACAAGCAGCCAAAAAACGTCAACATCCTAAGTACTCGCAACGAAGTAGTTCTAAATATCACTCAACGAAGTAATGCGAGTATCATAAATGATTCAAGACAATGAAATGTTGCAAAATGTACGTGCTAAAGTGGTTTGTGAACTAATCAGCTGTTTCCATCAAGTTCAAAGGGTTTAAACACGAATTCGGTAACGACGGTTGTTTTTGCGCATTGATTTGCGGAGGTCGATGGGAGAGACGGAGTGACGTCTGGATGGACGGGACTTTTTTGTATGGTATGCGTCGTTTTATGTAGTTGTTACCGTGTAATTGACCATACGTTGCACATGTCTTCAATGTTGTGCTGCATCAATATGGACGGACATTCAACCACAGATGCATCAATAGGCGCCAAACGTGTATGGTGTTCGTCATTTTATATAGATGCTAGCGTATACATGGTGTGCATGCTTAAACGGTGTGCACTTAGCGACCTCCATTGATATGTGCGTATTTGACTCTTCAATTGCTTTCAGATAGATACTGATATGCAGCGTCTCTATACTTAAAATGCCTGGTTATCGCTATAAACGCGGTAAATTCGCTATGCGAACCCACATAGATTGTTCTCGGGTTCATACTGCGTTTAAAGGATATATATAAATCGATGACAAATGATTGCTGTTGTTGTTTACCGTGGATATGGTCTCGTTGTGCACGACTACGAAACTTATCGTTGTCATCGCTCTATGTACATCTCATTCTGTGCTTTGAAAATTAATTGGAAAATACTCCACCTCAACAAGGTAACTCATAACCTATGACAAGCTAGTGTTATCATAAGTTTATGCCTGGGCATACTGATTTTACTCTAATTTAGTGTTGATATTATATAATATGTCATTTTATAATTAAATACTCACAAACGTTACATAAAGGTTCTGATATCTTTGTATTTCATTATATATTTACAATCGCGATAAACATGTCGATTGTTTTACAATCTTAAGGTTCTACTATTATAACTGACATTTTCTTCTTTATGTCGGTTTGAAAATCTTGCATGTCTGAAACAAGTCAATTTGTAGATCTCTTCAATAGTGTTTTATTCTTTTCGCATTTCTGTTTTTTGTTTTTATTTTATTCCATATTCCATGCAAGCCAGCTGACTTATTTACACATACAAAATGTACTTCGATATTATAAAACTGCTACAAAACGGAAGTATGCAACGAGTTGCCAGCTTGGCTCCAGAGACGAGTGGTACCGTCCCACAGCACATTTTGTGCTTTGGTAAGATGATTCATGGCGCCGCTATATCAAAAATAGGAGGAATACTGTACTGATCAGAAAAGTACTATAATCAGTTCAAAAATACCTCAAATTGCATACAATAAACGAACCTCACTATGCTCATGAGTGATTCTGGTGACTCGGCGTTCCCAAGGAATACATCGGTTATTGACATCAATGTTTTATTAAGTAAAATTATGCTGATTTATTGTACTCAAAAGTGGTTCGTAAACACCATAAAACTGTGCATACGTAAACAAATCACACCCGAGAAGCGCCGAATGTTTCTGCTTATATATGCATACATTCAGCAACGTTATAAGCATACGCACTTACAACTGAACAGCAATCCACGTTCGTCGGAAACGTGACTATATCACAACTGACGATTGCGCATGTTCGTAAAACATTGTATAACATTGAAAGTTTTTGTTTTATATAATAATGAACAAAAGAATTGACAAATACTGACATTAACTACATTTAAACCTTGGAAATGTAAGTGACAAATCAACGGGAAAAATGGAACTCTATAGAATGATATTGCACAAGAAAGAGCGTGCATTTTTCGACCAACCTTCTAGTCCAATCTGTGCGGTATATAGAATTACTTACGATTACAGGGAAGCATAGTATTTTAGAATATTTTACAATGCAGTGAAACTTCAGTAATGAGACCACAAACAGAGACATATACAAATCAAACCTAATGAAACAAAAACAACAAGACGCGCAACGACTAATATTCATATTTCATACTCACGAAGGGAAATAACTACATACGCACTTTCATTATGTATGGAGAATTTACCTCCCTTGAGAAACGAACTTGAGAACTGTGCATGTAATATTAAATAATGAAAACACTAGCCTTTTCATTTTAAGGATTAGAGGTTCAATCACTGGCTGCAAAATATCACGAAATAATGTTAAATAATGGTGATAGTAGCTTTCCTGCCAGCGAGCACTTTCATTATATATAAAGACATTACCTCAATTAAGAAATGAACTTGAGAACTGTGCACATAATATTAAATAATTAGAACACTAGTCTTTCATCTTATTGGCCGCAACATACCAAAAAGTTGATGCATTAATGGTGATAGTAGTGTTCCTGCTACGAGCGGCATTCATGGTAGTAGTAGCACTGAATGGATGGTGAACAAGGTATGTATCTGAGTGTGGTATCATGTCACGTGTCAATGGCATGGTATCACAATGTGGTAGCAATGTACAGGAGGGCCAAGATCTGAGGGCACAATCATATTTACTTATGCTAATTAGCCGACGGTTTCACTTTTCATAAAAAGGGGTGATCATTTAGACTCTCGTTCAATAAACGCTTTTCTCGTACAAAATGTTCGAAACATGAAAAATATTCAAGTATGTACTTACGTGTGCCTCTATAGCACAATTAGGCGAGTAGTCACATTACAAGTTATAGAGGTAACTGGTTCGAGCCTCACATATATGTTTTATTTTTATTCACAGAGATAAAATATAATATAATTCTAGAAAATAGTTTTTCTTAATTTATCCTCTTATAGGTAAATTATTAAGTTATATTTTATTTCCATTCATATTCGGTTCTTTGTTATCATCATTTTTACATTCGTTTTATTTTGAACAATGAAAACAATAAAATAAGCATAGCAATATTGAACCAACTCGTGTACAACATATTGCTTTAGCATGTGTATACTGTTTAGCGTGACTCATCAGCAGTGTCTGTGTCGGATTTATTACAAACGGGTGATAAATCTTGTTTAAAATCATATCATGTACTGTCTAGCGAACCACAGCGAGATCAAAGCAATTCAATGATTTGTTACTTTTCTTGAAAAGTTTCTCACTGCCGTCCTTTTCATTCGCAACCCCGTCCTTTCTGACACCCCAGTAATTGTAGTTCTTTTTCTTGGTAAAGACAACAGAATCACAGTCTTCTTCATAGAAGCCTCTTGTACACACAAGTCGTAAACTTTTGCATAAACAATGTCTCTGTCTTGCTGCGATAATACGCAACGCTTTTCGATCTCTTCTGCCAAAATAGTGTTATGTTAACACATATTAATCTAGTTTGCTGTGATACACCCACATATATTTCGTGAGAATAATGATACTTTCGCGCTAAAAATAACTGATTCGAAGCCAGATATTCTGCGTTGAGATTATGATGCGTATCCATTACGCTATGTAGTAAACACGCTGATTTGATATACATGTATATGTATTTTTATAATACTGCAAAGAAAAATCCAGTAATTTCATTGGTTAAAGGCTCGCGTATAGGATTCTATATACACGGCGCTGACAGGGTATATGACGTTTTTCCCTTCATGCGCCTCGTGACAATTTTCGTTGACGGCTCGACTCGAAAACTTTTATCTCTTGATGTCCGCAAGTTACTAGAAATTGACAATTGATCTTCACACCTGATTCAATAAATATTGAACAGAGTACATGTGTGCTAGTATTAATATTCAAAACGATAGATTTTTTAAGGTTTGAGCAAAATTCAGTTCGATAAAGTCCATGAGATCAGACGCTTGAAAATAAAAATTAGAGTGCAAGCGCGCGCTTAACCATGTGTATTGAGGTACCTTACGGGGTAATGCAATTAATTTTCAGGCATTATAACGTGTGAGTGAAATAAAAGAAATTTGATCTATAACAAGTAATTCCCGATATATTTTTAAAGGAATACGTTTTAATAACTGATATTTTACAAAACTAAAACACTCTAAACAATTTTATGAACCAAAAACACCAAAAATACACATATCTAATTATTAGATCTAGAGAGAGCTAGGCATCGAAACATTGCTTGTTTAACTAAATTCGTATGAAAACACGGAATTGCAGTATTATAAATTCGTTATACAGGTTGTTGACAGGGTATATGGGGGAATATAACCAGTCTGCGATTCATATAACCCTCGGCTAACGCCTCGGGTTATATGGCACACACACTGGTTATATTCCCCCATATACCCTGTCAACAACCTGTATAACTAATAATATGTTCAGGAAGTTCGCCTATATGTGTATGCGGCGTTCCCTGTAGTTACGTATTCTCTCTCTCTCTTATATGATCATGATCATTGAACTAACCTGTGAAAGTAGAAATTGTTACAGACCCCTTTGGTCTGTATAACTGTATAGCTAAATGTGTAGCTCTGAAGTAAACGCAGGAACACTTAGCTTTGCCATTTAGAGTTAATAGATAAACAAACAAGTCCTTCAGATGTATTATTCAGTTCATTGTGGCTGGTGGTAATTTTTGATACATTAATATGAAGATCTGATAAATACGTATCAATATTACAACTGAAGTGTTTATTCAGAAAGTATGGAAAGATGCTTAATTTCCACGTTGATGTTTGCCAGGATGAATGTGATAGAGATATTACATTAGTTGATTCAGATGAACACATGCTAGCATGTTAAGATGTTCATTGTATTTCCGTTTTAACGCAAATCGGATTGTATAAACAAGAAAAAATCAACTTTTTTCCAAATGATAATAATACTCGTTATCAAAACCAATCATGACAAAATAAATATTTCATTGTGAATTACATTTGTATATACATGTACCAAGTTCAAGTTCATTTACATAGTATGCATTAAGTCCGAATAGGACAGCATTATCTCACGTATTAAATATACAGAGTGTTACAATCATCATAAAAGAAAACAACTATATACATGTTTAAATAATACTTGTACACTATTCATATTCAATTGATAGCAGTAGCTAACATACAGTAACAACAACACATATTAAGTCATATTTACACAATAGTACATCATAATAATATGACACAAACATAATATACTCAGTACATTTAACAACGCACAATTTCAGATCTGTGAATGTTTGTAAAGGGTCATTTTATTGCATTTTGAAACTTATTATATAAGCAAATACCCAATATTTGCAATAAAATATATCGTATATGTTGTATAAACATGAAATAATACAATGTGTGGTTATTTTCCTGTATCCCTACGTGAATCCACATAAGTTAAGAAAATCTGTTTTGTTCTTTTTTAAATTTGCTGAGTATACATTGTTTTTCATTCAGATATACAAATATAATTATTATACAGATGTATTTAAAAGGTCGCACATGTCTAGAACAAGGAAAGCTTTATCAATTATGGTATATGGTGTAGAAATAAAAGAGTTGCTGCTCTATGTCAGACATCGTTTAATTATTTGAAGTGATCAAAGATTTTTTGACATTAGTCAGCTATTGTTTACAGTCTGTTTTAATCATGTTCATGACGATCGGTCGAGTGAAGTAATATTGTTTATTATACTGAGTTATAAACAACCTAAAGTTTGGAAAGAGAGAGACATGTAAGAAATGGGATACATCGCCTACATCGTTGCAATGAATAATTTCTACCACGTTGGTATACCATCTGTCCAATGCAATAGGTCAATGGTGGCTTCTAGTTATGAAAGGAATTATGCCATTTATTACCTATATGGGTAATTGATATATGTATTTACAACGTTCGAAGGAAAAAATCAAATGTTAAACAAAATGATATTCACTCGCTATGAATGTATTCAGTTAATTTCTTTTTCACACTGTCTGACCCATAAACAATCAAACGTGCCTTCAGTTGTTTTTTTTCAGAAATACATTGCACTTGTTTTTAATGTGTTTGATACACATTAAATATCACAAATGCGACAACCATCAGCGTAATGATTCAACCTGTGATTTAATATATAAGTGAATAGTTTACTGAAACAGCAGCGATGTAGGAAGGATTTAGATTTACAGAGAACGTGCCATTCTCAAATTAATACTTCACCGCACATATTTCAGGAAAACAGCATGGGCTGGTGGAATTAATCGTTAAAATAAAGAATTGAATTGAATTGATTTTTTCAATTACATACTGTTTTTATAAACTTTTAAAATTAATTACGTGACTTCATATGTTTCAGTTGCTACTCACATTTCAATTATAGCATTGACACATAAAAGAAAATAATTCTTTGCAATATAGATTAGAATGAATTATATAAGGAAATAAAGATAGTCGAGAATTAATCAATAACAGAAAAAATACATTATCGGTAGAAATACTATAATATCAGAAATGCATGTCAATAAATGGAACTTAAGTGCAACCTCTACAGAGCTGTACTCCCATGAACAATAGCTTTTCTTCAACAACATTATATTTTTTCCTGTGGTAAAACCTTACTTATAATTTAACCTTTCTAAAGCAGCAACTTCTTAACAACAATATTCAATATTGAATCTTCTTAAGGATGTAGCAGCTCTACACAGGTTGCACTTTAATACTAATAAAGTACTAAATTCGTTCGTACAATACAATTGTGCTTATCTAACATTCATTCAAATTAATTTTTTTCAAATAATGGAATGGTTTTCCACTGTTAAGTGCTTTCATTAAAGAGACACAAATGCGATGTGGTATCAAATAAATTCCTATAACATTTGTTAGCATTCCGTAGTCAGTCAACATTTTTTTCTGAAAGAATGCTCCCATAGAATAAAATATTCAACAGGTCAAGTGAATGTAACAAATTTGTAACAGCCATTCGATCATTTAATGCAATCTAATCAGTGTTATTTTAATTTCCTTTGCACATAGCATCTCGAAGTTTTTTCCAGAACAATTCTTCACCAACAACATCTTCTGTCCATTCTAAGTAGGTTGACATCTCCAAAAAGGTTTTGATGGAATTATTCATGTTTCTACCTTTGATCGTTTGCAGAAGAATAACAATTACTTCAAATTCATCTTCAATGTGTTTAGAAAGTGCGATTTTCATTTCAAACATGCACCAACCACTTGTTGCAAAGGCGTCCGATAAAATTATAATCATCCGTTTGCTTTCATCGATACGCTGAACAATGTTGTCATTAATATACGTTCCGATTTCAAAATCCCTCTCATGAACACATAGTTTACAATTAGATTCAGTCTCAAGTATCGGAACTAATCTATCAAGCACCCAACCTGAATCCCTCTGATTATAGGATACAAATGCATCATACAATAAATTGGCACCTTCAATAGGAATATAGTTCTTTCGTTTCCGAAAAAGATATATATAATGTTTGATATTCCATCGATTGCGATACAGAATTGTTGAAATAATAAGTAACAAAAGTAGAGCGGGTAAACCAACTATGATCACCCACATCCACATTTTCAATGGATGACATTCCAAGTATGAGAATTTAATATCGAGTAACAATTTTCCAACATATTTTGGAGGATAAGCACACTTGTATCTTTCTAAGTATTTTACCTTTGACCTGTTGGCTGTTTTGAGCCAGTCAATAAACCATTCCAGATTACAGTCACATGAAAATGGATTTTTTGAGAAGTCAACAACTTTTAGTCTGTTAAGGAAATGAACGGGAAAAGCAGTTGAAGATAAATGGACTAGTTTGTTTTTTTCGAACAGAAGATATTTTAAAAAACGTTTGGAATTTATCAATGTAGTATTTACATAATCAATGAGGTTATTGTTCAAATTTATCTTCATTAAATTGTCTTTGTTGTCTAGAATAATGGACGGATCATGTTGAATTTTGCAGGCGTAGCAAGCAAAATTTTCCAGTTTATCTAACGGTGCAAACAGTCCGTACAATGAGCTTGTTGATATCTCCATATTTATGTAAGCTAAAATCAAGGATGTCAGATTTGGCGAATATTTAAAAGTGTCGTTTATTGAGCGAAATATTGAAGTTGCTGGTCCATCCATGCTAAATCTCAGACTTTCGAGGGTTTTGGAACGAAATGCATATTTCTCGGCATGGGCAAAATGGCCATTGTTGATGTAAATTTTCAAATGTCGAATGGAGTGTAGATTAAGAAGCATATCATTTGGGAAGACCGTAAAATAATTTCCGGAAATGTCTAACAAAATCAAGGATGAGAGACACTTAAAGTGTTGGGAACCCAGTTCCATAATTTTGTTGTACCTTATAAACAGTTGTTTAATGTTTGGAACCAGTGTTAGTGAAGAGTCATTATCAAGACAGAAGTTTGGAAAGTGTGTCAAATGATTATAATTAATTGAAAGCAATTTCAACCGTTTCAAGTACAATAGTTGAAATTCTTTAATTCTATTATGGTCAAAATACAGAATTTGAATATTATCAAAATGTTTAATAATACTTTGCGAAACATTCATGAAATTATTTCGCCTCAAATAAAGTCTGTCCAAGTCGCACATATTCATTAAAGAAAACGTGTCTTCAGACGTAATATCTTTACCCATATCATCTAAGATGAGACTAAAATTCCTGTGACATAAAACTCCAAGTAGTTGTTTCAAGTAGAAGTTCTCTATATGATTACCGGCAAGATCTAAGAAAGTTATTCTGGTTAAACTGTCAAATGAATCCACGCTGATAGTCGTTATTGTGTTGAACGACAGATTCAGAAGAAGAATATGTTCCGGATTGCTGATATTTTCGAAAGTTGATTTCGTGACGTTGGGTAGAAAGTTATGAGTAAACTGAAGTCCAGTTACATTGGTAGGTAGTTCAGGTATGTATGATAGATTTTTATCCACGCAATGCACTTCTGTTCCAACAAAAACACAACCACCATTTAATTCCACACATTTGTTCCTCCCCATTTCTACCAAGAGAAACAATATCACCATGAAAACTATTTCAGCATTTATCATCGTGTTTTAATTGAATACACTGCTATATTCACTAGTCCATACAAATTAGCAACAGGCTGTAAACTAAACTATACTTGTGTGCTTTAAATATTGACTTCCGTCATTTAAGTGTCGAACGGAAAACTGTATTTATATTAAAATCAGGCCCTTCCAAAGTTGATATATGTTTAGCATTCTCGTGAGGGTAGATATTCGGATGTATATCAAATACACTATTTAATCGTTGCTGTGTGATGTTCAACCTCTTCTAGAGATAACGTCATTCATGAAAACCAGATTGACGTCACACAATCATCATAATCATATATAGCAGACGTACGCTATATACGCTCTATCAACACAGAGTTTGAACAGTGACTTCTCTCTTATTTACAATGGAAGCAATGATATTTTACATAAAAAGGGCACGTTTAAGGCAAATGTTTGTTATATAATTTCGCGCTTTAGTATTCATTTCTATCAGTGACAGAATAGTTTAAAGTCAGTCGGGGATACATTGACTCATTGTAATAGATTCAATCTTAGTCTGACGCCACTAAGTAAAAATGCTTTGGTTACCGATGGTCAATCTAAAAATTTTATTTGCCTGCAACATTTATGCGCAATAAAACGCTTCTGTGTGTTAAGTTATTAATAATTAGTTGCATAATAATGTATGTACGAAAATGAGAATAGTCCTGTTTTATTTGTTGTTGTCCTGACAGAATATACCGTAGTGCATAAAATGTTCTCGCCTTGTCTTATAAGTGTACATGCAAACATGTTAGATCCTGCGACACATTTCAAGCGTTCAAATAAATATTGTGAGGTGGTCTGATAAACGAAGAAAATTTTAAAACTGCTCCTTGAAAATATGGTCTTATTGATATCGATGTTGTCTGCAAGTGAGACTTATAGTTATGATGGTAAAATAAATGCAACTGATGTTATTGTAACAAACAAATGCTTTTTTAAAAACAGAATCATATACAAAACTTGATAAATCAAATTAAACATCACGGGCAACTGATCATGGTTAAATACTCCTAATTTTAGGTGTTTGAAGTTGGCGCGTAGCTCGTAGATCGCAGATCAACCAAAGTTTGTCGACCGGGGTCGTAGGTCGTAGATCAACCTAACTTAGTTGACCTGTGTCGTAGGTCGTAGATCAACCAAATTTGGTCAACCTGGGTCGTAGATCAACCAAAGTTTGTCGACCTGGGTCGTAGGTCTTAGATCAACACAATTAAGTCGACCTGTGTAGTAGGTCGTAGATCAACCAAATTTGGTCGACCTGTGTCGTAGGTCGTAGATCAACCAAATTTGGTCGACCTGGATCGTAGGTCGTAGATCAACCAAATTTGGTCGACCTGGGTCGTAGGTCTTAGATCAACCAAATTTAGTGGGTCGTAGGTCATAGATCAATCAAATTTGGTCGACCTTGGTCGTAGGTCGTTGATCAACCAACATGGGTCGGTTACAGTGGTCGCGCTACGATTTACGACCCAGATCAGCCATATTTAAGTTTTTGTAGTGGTCGTGCTACGATGTACGACCCAGATCAACCATAAAAAAAATCAGTGATCGTGCTACTATGTACGACCCAGATCAGCCATATGTTATGCTATTTGCAGTGGTCGCGCTACGATGTACGACCCAGACCAGCCATATGTCATGTTATTTTCAGTGGTCATGCAACGATGTACGACCCGGATCCAACATTTTTAAGTTTTTTCAGTGGTCGTGCTACGATGTACGACCCAGGTCAACCATATTTAAGTTTTTTTCAGTTGTCGCGCTACGATGTACCCAGATCAACCATATTTAAGGTTTTTTTTTAGTGGACGTGCTACGAAGTACGACCCAGATCAATCATATTTGAGTTTCTTTCAGTGGTCGTGCTACGATGTACGACCCTGCTCAACCATATTTTATGTTATTTGTAGTGGTCGCGCTACGATGTACGACCCAGATCAGCCATTTTTAAGGTTTTTTCAGTGGTCGTGCTACGATGTACGACCCAGATCAACCATGTTTAAAAACATTTTAGTGGTCGTGCTACGAAGTACGACCCAGATCAATCATATTTTAGTTTTTAAAGTGGTCGCGCTACGATGTACGACCCAGATCAACCATATTTAAGTTTCTTTTAGTGGTCGCGCTGCGATGTACGACCCAGATCAGCCATATTTCATAACATTTTCAGTGGTCGTGATACGATGTACGACCCAGATCAACCATAGTTAAGTTTTTATTCAGTGGTTGTGCTACGATGTACGACCCAGATCAACCATATTTGAGTTTCTTTCAGTGGTCGTGCTACGATGTACGACCCAGATCAGCCATATTTCATGTTATTTGCAGTGGTCGTTTTACGATGTACGACCCAGATCAGTCATATTTCATGTTATTTTCTGTTGTTGCGCTACGATGTACGACCCAGATCAGCCATATTTAAGTTTTTTTTAGTGGTCGTACTACGGTGTACGACCCAGATCAACCATATTTAAGTTTGATCTGGGTCGTACATCGTAGCACGACCACTGAAAAAACTTCACTGGTCGTGCTACGATGTACGACCCAGATAAGCCATATTTCATGTTATTTGCACTGGTCGCGCTACGATGTACGACCCAGATCAGCCATATTTCATAACATTTTCAGTGGTCGTGCTACGATGTACGACCCAAATCAACCATATTTAAGCTTTTTTCACTGGTCGTGCTACGATGTACGACCCAGATCAACCATAATTAAGTTTTTTTCAGTGGTCGTGCTACGATGTACGATCATGATCAACCATATTTAATGTTATTTGCAGTGGTCGTGTTACGATGTACGACCGAGATCAGCCATATTTCATGTTATTTTCAGTTGTCGCGCTACGATGTACGACCCAGATCAGCCATATTTAAGTTTTTTTCAGTGGTCGTGCTAAGGTATACGACCCAGATCGACAAAATTTAAGATTTTTTCAGTTGTCGTGCTACGATGTACGACCCAGATCAACCATATTTAAATTGTTTCAGTGGTCATGCTACGATGTACGACCATATTTAAAAAAGATTTAGTGGTCGTGCTGTGTGTTAAATTTGGTTGATCTACGACATAGGTCGACCAAATTTGGTTTATCTACGACCTAGGACCCAAGTCGACAAACTTTGGTTGATCTACGATCTACGACCCAGGTCGACCAAATTTGGTTGATCTATGACCTCCGACCCAGGTCGACCACATTTGGTTTATCTACGACCTACGACCCAGGTCGACCAAATTTGGTTTATCTACGACCCAGGTCGACAAACTTTGGTTGATATACGATCTACGACCCAGGTCGATAAACTTTGGTTGATCTGCGATCTACGAGCTACGCGCCAACTACACACCTCCTAATTTTAAGTTTAAACCACCACGCATTTTTTTTGGTTACGACTAATATTTATATATCGTACTCACGAAGGGGAAACTACATACGCACTTGCATTGTGTATGGAGAAAATATCTCCCGTGAGAACTGAAAACGTAATAATAAACAATGAAGAAAACACTAGGGATCGTTTGGTTCGATCACTAGCCGCAACATAAGTTGTAAAACAAATGGTGATATTAGTTACGAGCGGCATTGATGGTAGTGATAGCATCGAATGGATGGTTGTCTCCTAAATGTAGCTGAGTGTGGTACCCTATCACGTGTTAACGACATGGTAGACAGACAGACATTTTATTTAAATTCCAATTAGGCTTTCCCTGTAGTTACGTATTCTCTCCCTTTTATAAAGCCCACAAGGACATACATGTACAATAAGCATATATACAAGACAGGCGAACAGTGTACTACATGATAATATGCATTTTCCATACAGCAATTTTGTTTCTATATCACATGGATATAGTTTACTGAATGTAACATGTAACAAACTGATTACAAACTTCAAATATACATTTGGAGAAGGTCGTAACATGTATTCTAGAGATGCGTGCATTCAAATTATGTATTATAGCGTGGTAGCAATGTATATGACTAAATTATAAGGAAGTAAACCCAGCGCACGAACAATTAGTTTCGCCAATTAAAGTCCTTCAGATGTACTATTCAGTTTAGTGTGACTTGTGGTAATCTATGACACATTGGTAAGGTTTTATAATTTCCTTTCAATATAAACTAAAGTGTTTTTTTTAATATTTAAGTGGTGCTTAATTTCCTTAATGTTCTTACTTACTCTGGGTCGTGAGTAAATCAATTATTCACTAATCCCATGTTACTAACGACAGAAACAATAAACATATAATAGGCTAAATAAAGACAAAGCCCTTAATTAGTCATTACCGAATTATCTCCCCTGAATACACTTCTTGTCCGCCATTACGGTCCTGCTACGTGAAAGTCTGTCTCTAAAAGATGAAGAAACACAATTAATAACTAAAAATGTATTTGTTTAACATAAATATCCAGTAGCATACTCGTATAGAATTTATCCTTTTTAGCAAAAAATCTTGCTTATTATGTCATTCCAACCAATAATTTGAAAGTGGTCAAGATTTTTTCTCCAAAAAATCTCTTTCGAGTCTTCTGGTTTTAATCAGTTGCAATTTATATATATCTACATGTTTGTTCGTCTGGTATTAAGATCACTTTCATATGTCAGGTATCTGAAAATCTAAAGCGAAGGTAACGGAGTATTTAGATCAATGCATTTATGTAATTGAACAATATATACAAATCCTGTTGATCAACTTTCCAAGCGTGACTTGTGGTAATCTATGACACATTGGTAAGATTTTATAATTAGCTTATAATATAAAATTAAGTGTTAATTAAATATTTAAGTGGTGCTTAATTTCCCCGTCGATGTTTGCGAGGATGAAGACATTACTTGGGGTGATAGAGATAATACCTTACTTACTCTGGGTCAAAAGTAAATCAATTATTCACTAATCCCATGCTTTCCAAATCTAAAGCAAAGGTAACGGAGTATTTAGATCAATGCAATTATGTAATCAAAAGATATTTACAAATCCAGTTGATAAACTTTCCAAAATCGTGCACTTTCTGTTCTATAAAAAGCGGATGTAAAGTATCTAAGGCATCAAGTAAACGGTCAGTATACGAATCGGGATTTAGACGAAAAATTTGGTGAGTGAAAAACCCGGATTCCGAAACCCGGCATCGTTTTAAGCGGGATGTATGACATGTAAATAAAATCTTTTCGTCCACACCTTTACGTCGATTTCGTATAATTGTTATGGTATGTCTACTTATATTATCGAGAGCCAATGTTCAAGTACATTTTTTTGTGATAATTTATGTCTATTTACATATTATCTTTATCAAAAGTTCTTGTACGTTGTATGTGAAGTGAATCTCAGAAATCCGTGGATTTATATTGCTGCTGCAGTTTTATTTCTTTATCAACGCCCCTTAAATAATTACACGAATATATGTCATTAATATTTTATTGTAGCGGCAAAAATGAAAAGTATGTACGTAATGTTGAGTTTAGGTTAATCTTTAACATATATGAATTTAATATCTAAAATCATAACGACTTATTTATTCTACGCTTCTTTAGTAAGAAAACGAGTACGAAAATGGTTTATTTTAGTGAATATTTATCATGTATTACATTATACAAAGTTATATACAATATAACACTATCGAATTATTGCACATTTTTTACCATAAATGCGGTAATAATTGATCTATGTTCTTTCCTTTAGTATACACGTGTATTTACGTGTAATATTATTGTATACGCATTTGTGTTCTATAACACTTGTACGTTTTATTACATAGTCATTACAGTTTGTTCATCAACTGTAGTATTATATGTATGTATGAGTATGTGTTATAGTGTTCCTTTTCCGTCTCATTTATGTTTGTATATTTGTCCTCATGGGCTTAGTGGACTTAACATGAAATAACATGAAATAAAACCTCATTCTATATATCCCAATTATATCTGTATAACAATATAATACTATCACATTAGAGTCGACCGTTTGGGTATGTGACTAACATTTAAATCAAACCATAAATAAATGCAAAGTTATCACATACAATAAAGCTAAATATAGGATTTAATGTGTTAAGTACATTATATAAATGAAGTGCCTTCTCACAAAAGATGCGTGTGAAATATTTAAAATGGCCGATATATCTTTCGACACTTATATATACTGTGACATAGGCGTCTACGAAATATAATGTCAATGACTTTCGTTTTAATAGTTAAATATCACTATTAAATGTATGGTTTATTGCGTCCCATACACATTTTCAAGTAATTTTATTGTGTTTGTGGAAATATATTTTAGAAACTAGCCGTGATAGTTAATAGATAAAGGGAAACAAGTATTTTTTCTATATTGGCTTGGGACATTGTCGACTGTTTTGTAGTTAAAAAGTCTGCTGTCTTCTATTTCTATTCCATTATACGTTGTACGTAAGTGAGATCAGGCCCCGATCTCTTGAGGCTTCTCGCTCAGCTCAAATATTGTCTTAAATCGTTGAGATTTTGAGACTAGACTCAAAATCGGTATCATAACACGAAACAAATGAGATGAGTTTTTCCTGGGAAAAGTTTCAAGAGATCCAAAATGAGATTTGTCTTAAACTCAGGCTCTGAGTTGAGCGAAATCTCAATACTGAGCTGTGAGATTTCTATTAGAGCTACTTAGGAAGATGGGGGCCTGAGAGCAGGAGATCGGGAGAATAAACTGTTGTAAAACAACACTCTTTGCGATGATTGTCTATTCCGTAAACAAAAAAGTCTCATTGTATTAGTAAATGTTTTATTTTAAAAAACAACTAATCAAATGACACAATAAAACAAAGAGTTGTATGGACACAAAATGAATGGCATTGCACTAATAAAATGTATAGGAAAATTTGCTTTGGAATAAAGTAGTATAAATGAAAACATAAACATCTGGAAACAGTTAAAATATCGCAGTATAAAACGTGGTAAATTACAGTGACAAGACATTAATTAAATATCAAACATTTCACAAATTAAGGTGTATTACTGTTACGTTTTTGTTACAAATTTGAAACAAACAAAAATTGACTCGATCACACTTAGCCACGGTATTGTCCTTTCTTCACTTTAGATCAAACAGACTCTTAATAGATTTATTCGTCATTAATCAAATACTCTACGTGATGAAACGTCCAGTTGAATAAACAACACTCTATTACTAATACTTAAATATCAAGTAATCTCGATTTTCTGTTTCTGCAAGTAAAGCCACAGGATCTTTTCACATACTAAATGGTTTGATCCGTATGATAAATGATTTCCAAATATATAGGTTTGTGGTTAGGAAAATTAAAAAAAGCTACATAGATATGCAGTTCAAATGCTTTAAAATATAGTTCTCGGCATAGTAATGCAATTAAAAAAGGGTAATTGCTATTTTCATGAATATTGAAGACCCACAAATACAACTTTATTTCGTTAAGTTACATTCCCCAGACATACTTAGACAAACTAGGCAATGATGAGGGCCTCCTAAACAACACAGAGGCATGGAGGAGGGCCTCTTTAGCAACGCTGAGGCAAGGAGGAGGGCCTCTTTAGCAACGCGGAGGCAAGCAGGATGGCCTCTTTTGCAACGCGGAGGCAAAGAGGAGGGCCTCTTTAGCAACGCAGAGGCAAGGAGGAGGGCCTCTTTCGCAACGCGGAGGGCCTCTTTAGCAACGCGGAGGCAAGGAGGAGGGCCTCTTTAGCAACGCAGAGGCAAGGAGGAGGGCCTCTTTAGCAACGCGGAGGCAAAGAGGAGGGCCTCTTTAGCAACGCAGAGGCAAGGAGGAGGGCCTCTTTAGCAACGGGGACGCAAGGAGGAGGGCTTCTTTGATAATGAGGAGGGCCTCAGAGACAGGAAGCATGACTTTTGCGGTGAATGTGAGTAGTTACATATTTTCAATAATTGGAAATAAAGTGATGCATGAATAGTATTGCTTCCAAGCGTGTCGTCCTAACACTGGTTGCGGATAAGGCTATATTTATATCTTGCGAAATTTATTTACTTTGCCAATTTATGTAAAAATCAGACCAATGTATGAAAATGATGTAAAATTTGTGATGCTCTTTGAAAATCCATGTATTTCTTCTTCATTGTAATTGTATGGTAGTATTGACTTTTGATTGCTATAAACATTATAAAGAAACTAGATAACAACTTAATTAACTAGATACTTATGTGTTTAACTAGATAAGTATCGTGATAAATGTTCATACCAGATAAATATCTTAACACGGAAAATTGTCTGATAGTACCCACAACTGCCACCACTTATCTAGTTAACCACATACGTATCTAGTTAATAAAGTAGTTATCTAGTTTCTTTAACATGATAACCACATTATTATATAGTTAATAAAGTAGTTAACTTGTGGCAGAACTATGCCACCATAGGTCTGCAATATATTGTATTGCGTCTGTTAACGTATGATACTAAGCGTTATGATTCAAAGTTTCGTTAAAATGTACGATTTTTATCAAAGTCAAGATAAAATATTAACCGCGAGGCTAATGAAAATACCCGATAAACAAATGCATATCATGGACTCATCACAGAGATGTATTGAAAATTGTAGGTATTGATTTGATTTTACGGCACAGTCGTAGTAACATGACTTTGCAATTTGCATATCAGTGTTGTGTAATCTAATCAAATATTACGTTAACCTCTAAACCAACTTCTCTTCAACCGAACAACGTGTGTAACTTTGACGCAGATTGCTTAACCTTTTGGTAAGGGGTACGTTAGCTTACCAAAATCCAATGAATATCGGCGAATTTACCGAAATCCATTTCGGATATGGAGTGACCAACAGTCGTAACATCTCGGCATTTTGTTATGTTGTACAACAATTCTTAACCTTCAAATTGCACCGACCATAATTGTTCAAGATATTTCTTGTTTCTAATTTTGTTTAAATGAGGCTTCCTTTCCTGATCTAGTATGTAGACTGTTGACAAAAAAACTCGTTACGTAATCAATAAATACGGAATGTTAAATAAAACATTATAATTAATTTAATGACATGAACATAAGCTTTTCTTTATCCCATGATGCAAGAAACTCATCAATTTGTACACTTTCAAAACATCGTGGTAAGCATCATTAATCTTCATTTAACAATGAAGTCGACATTGAGCATTTTGAAATAATGTATTGTCAATTAACCACGTAATTCATTTTGTATACGAGTACATCCGTTTTGTTTACAATTTACGAGTATGAATGACAACAATTGACTGTTTGTGTAATGACAGAGTGGTTGTGACGTTGTTGTGCGATGTGTAAAAGGTACCTATCTACATTCATTAAAACTCTTCAACATTGTACAGTATGGAATGGAGATAAAACCTTGCGTAGAGCTACTGATTGGACCTAATATTTCTCCATTTTCTCTGTACAAGGGACGTTCTATAGCATTTTGTTTTATTAAATAATTAGTGTCTAATTACTTTGTTAAAATGTTCTTTTTACTTGTATCGATATGACAAATAAGATCATTCCATAAATGAAGATTTGTTGTTTTCATACAGTGATAATTTGCAAAGATTTCAAATAAAACGATACTTTGCTTAAATTTTTACCTAAATAAACATGCAACATATATTTCGTACACTGATTAAAACTGCAATTAATATGCATTATCAGATCATACATTAATGTATTCCTCTGCATTGTCGAAAAATAAGTTTGTAATATCAATAAATTAAAGGCAACTTTCCGGTTCAATCGGTAATACATTGCATTAATTCGTATCAACGATGTTTAGCCAATATAGCAACAACAATGGATGAAACCCTTTCAAATATTTTACGCTCAAATAGACCAGATACATCCTTAAGTATATTACTGACAGGTTTTCAAAACCCATCTACGTCTGTTATACTTGAAACTGCGTGAATTGTGAAAGCGTTTCATTTCTAGGTAAACAAAAAAGAACTCTTCCATATGACATGATTCGTGAATGGAAAATGTGTACGTTTCGAACGCAGAATTACTTGATTCAGAATTATTACCGTTTGTTACAATCAAATTATATCTACTTTACGTCAATTGTTCACCGTCTCCAGATTCATAGTGACGGTCTTTATGGCCGGAAAAATGTTTTTCACGTACATTAAATTACTTAAAATATGAGCTAAACAATACACAATCATCAGTGTAAATGATCGTTTTATGTATCGAATCCAGTAAAGTTATGGCACCAGAAAACCGATGTCCGGTGCAGGTGAAAGAGGGGTGACAGGTTACCCTTTCCGAAATTGGGATAATAAGAATGGCAACAGTGTTTTTTTGATGCGATTTTAGGACAATTGATCTTGTGAATATTCAAAAAATTAATAAAAAGTGTTTTAGAAGAAATAATTAAAATGTAGCCTATCTCGCTCGGGCATCCCGATGTATTGAATGGAAAATTTAATATTATCGTCATATGATTTAGTGTGATTCGTGGGAATTTAAAGCCGTGAGTTAAGCGTGAATGTATTTGGAAACAAAACAAAACAAAAATCCTTATCATTGAGGACCGGGCATTTCTCCCTGAAAATCTACGAAAACATGTGTAATTAAGGTTATTCGTTAAGATGAGATACTTAACAGTTCATGTCGGATCACGCAATCGATACATCATACAATACAGTTAATGAATTGCTAAAGTAAGCAATCGTGATTTTCTAACAAAATCATATACTATTCAAGCTGAAAATCTGAGATAAATCTTCAAATGTATAAGGGCATCCCGGATGTAAAATAAACAATACATGAAGTATTTGCCACAAATAAATGCGTACATATCTAAAAACACCTTTATGGTAATTGATTATCGTGTGGTAATGACAAACATCTTTCCTAAGGACGAAGAGTTAATTTAACACGCGTTTATCCTTCATCATTATGAGTCATGTACGTTATGTATACACGTTGGTGCTATATTGCAGTGACGTCGGATTTAATCAGGTAAAACACTGTCGCCTTGGCGATGCGGAGTTTGATTCAAGTATATTGTAATTTACAAAAACATGTATAAGCTTATCAAAATATACTGATTTTTAGTTGACCGATACATATTTTAAAGGGCCGAATAAGGGTTATTTTCTCCATCTAAACCGCAAAAATTGTCACACACATACACATTTATATAAATATCTTATTTTATAAGAAATAGTTGAATAAGCTGTCATGAAACATATTTGTATGTTCATACCTTTTAAGACTTTAAAACAATTTTCTGTACAAGCAATCTTTTCGGGCAACGGTCCTGTCCAAATGCAAATAACCTGTCAGAGAGGAATTTTGGGGCCTGATCCGATAAATGTTTGAAATGGATATACAATATACTGCCATTGACAGTAGACGATCGTATTCTTTTAAATCATGTTCACAAAGTACTGACAATTAATCTTGTAGAAAAGTATAACTGAGATGTTTTGCTAGCTTCTTGATGTTATCAGTCCATCAAGGAAATACATCTTCGAAACGACAGAGATTAATACGTTACAATGCCTCACTGGGTCATCATTTACGAGTAAAAATGCAGGATGATAAGTATCAATATTGATAATAGTATAATGACGGTTAGCACATTAATCTAATTCAAATTTAATTTGCAACACTTGAACCTCTCTGACCGATCGACCGATCGGCCAAGCTCCAAACCTCTACTATCAAATTACATTGTTTATTGGTCAAACTTCTCAACAACACCATCGGCGCTTACATTAACAATGTAGATTAATTACCATCTGTACTATACTCCGCCTACTGGATATGAGCTAGTGATGACACATTAATATGTACATATTTGATTACATCCAACTTAAACATTAACAAATTCAGTGCTTGTCTAGCATTAAAAAACTGGGGTACTATAATATAGTGCCGTATACACTGCCTGGCAGCATCATTAATCTCTTATAACTACGTCTACAAAAACCTCATATCTCCAATCTATTTAGAAGTTTGTTCATCGAAATTACTAAGACTAAGATATAGATTTAGCACTATTCTGAATAAAAACCCGACAGAGAAGCTGATTCAGTAAGTAACTAGTAGATTCTGTGTTGTATGAAAGTTTAATTATATAGATTATTAAACACCTGCAACATACTTTAAACATGTATATATTGCAAGGTCTTAAGTTTAATTCTACAACAATCCCTTCACTGTATTATATGTTATGTGCTATTTACATGTTTTACATTATAACCACTCCTACTATGAATTATCCGTGGTTACTGTTTCGTATACACACTAAGAGATGATGTGAACAAGAAATGAGATATAACTTTTATTTCAACATTCTTACAGATACATTATTGTATTTGTATTTCATACCAAACAAGATGTCATCAGTTCTGCATAATGTCTTTTCTTTTTCGGTCAATAGCGGTGGTCTACAAAATAAGTGTTGCTACATGTTATTCACTTTGCTGTCACGTTAAACCATTACAAAATAACAACTATAGCGCATATTTGGATATATATGCGTTAAGTGTTTGCAATACAGTTAAAACCACATTGTTCAGGTAATACGACAGTCATCGCGATGTAACGTTAGGTGCCACGAGTTTCACCACGTGTTTCACCACGTGTTAACATAGAGAGGACGGTCGTTTTGTCTATACATTGTGAAACCAATCACCACTATAATCATACAGGTACTAAGCTAATGCATTAATCCTTTCACAAAGTATACACATCATAGAGACGTTTATTAACACATGACGTGCATTTGCATGAATAACCGAATGATCAGTTACCAAATGAAGCATGGACATATTACCGTTCTTATTCAAGAATGGTCTATTACACGATACGCTAAACGCTGGATTAAGCATGCGCATTCGCATACATTGTTCTTGAAAACTACTATGTATATGGGCACATACTACGACATCGACATAAAAACAGACATATATAATATGTGTATATTGAAAGTCAGGCCCGCCAGGTTAGCTCACTCTAAATGTCTGAACCGCGCATGCTCTATGTGGTAATCGGACCTAAGATAATGAATCCAAAGTTACAGACCATAGTGTTCCACTAGTTATTCATGTACATATTTTGTAAGTTGCTTGCGGAAGAACAGTTTAGTACTGACTGATAACCAAGGAACACCGATAAGGTCAATTAACAATCGTACATGACTGCTAAAAGTGTGTACAACACAATCACCAATCACAACCCAATGGCATTGATACAACGCGTTTCGCTAAGAGAATTTGGATTGTTTCAACCGGAATGTAAACATCATACTACTCAAGTAAGATGATTTAAAAGAAGAGAGGCATGACACAATGATCAAGCAGAGTCTACCCGTTCAGATATCAAGGTCGAGAAGTTAATTATGTGGAGAATTCGATAAAAGACAATGGGCCAGAAATGAAATGACGATTCGGGAAGAGACATAAGATTAAATAAATAGGCAGGAATAAGATCGAGTATATATATCTAAATGAGGTTAATATGGAACAATCAAGTTACAGAAAGATATGAAACGAAACTGAAAGGGGAGGGAAACAACACTGCAATACACATCAATTATCATGAAGAGAAACGGAAACCACACTACGGCCTTAGTTATTTGGGTCTCCAATCGGTATTATTTTCTTTCCTCTCATATGGGTATATGGTTGTTTAAAACAAACAAAATTGCAATATATATTAGAAAAGACATTCTTTTAGTTTGATATTGACGACATTATTCTAAACCGAAAATAGTTGAGTTTAGTTTTGAAAAAGAATATAGGGATTTGACAGATCGGCAAGGATTTTCTAATTTACCATTTTGATAGCGAACAAGGAATGGCATGAGGTTTTATAACACCACAGACGTTTTTTTCATATCTGTTTGTCTTAGTTAACAGTATATGCCTAAAGGTATTCAGTGACAGCGAGAGTCTTATTTATTGCATATTATGTAAAAGTCAGTGCAATAAAAACATTTACGTCGGCAAGAATGTTGGTCCTTACAAAATAAGTAAAACACATCATGTAAAAATAAAGTAATTGCATAAAATGTGTAATGTCGCCATAAACCATTCTGATAGCGTGTCGTTCTCACAATGCTTGACCGTTATATTGCAAATAAATTAGTTTTTAAACAAACATGCTATTTGTTTGTTAAACCTAGCCCGTTCGATTGAATTGTAAAATGATCGATTACCTTTGTGTTTTGGAAAGAAACGTTGCAGTAGCCCTGCCTCCTATAATGCTTGCATATCATTGTATGCGGTGTTTGAACTATTGAGTTATTTTGCCAGAATCAATGACCTATTAAGTCAATATTGATAGTTACAGAACAATGAGAAAATAACTTGAAAATCTCCCATCTTTTCATTGGATAAGAAACTTGTTTTAAAAGGGACAAGCTAATGACAAAATACAAAAGTAAAACACAAAGCCCCAAGTACAATAACTTACTTTACCATAAATCACCGTAGCCGCCTCGAGTATCCATCCTAACAGCTTATTTATCCGCGACGACCATATCCGCCACTGTGTCCGCCACCGCCACCGCCACCGTGTCCGCCGTATCCTGAGTGGTAACCGCTTCCATAGCTTGATCCACCGTATCCAGTACCGTAACCACCACTGTATCCTTGACCGCCAAAGTGTCCGCCACCGCCACCGCCACCGCCACCGCCACTGTGTCCGCCGTATCCGCCGTATCCTGGTTGGTAACCACTTCCATAGCTTGATCCACCGTATCCAGTACCGTAACCACCACTGTATCCTTGACCGTAACCACCACTGTATCCTTGACCGTAACCACTACCGTATCCTTGCCTGTAACCACCACCGGATCCACCACCACCACCACCACCGGATCCACGGTGTGGAAAGGCGACAGCTATGCTGATGACAGCGAAGAGGACAATGATGAGGAGCTTCATTTTGAAACTGTATATATAAATAGAAACAGCTGTTAACAAAAAGTAAATGTTGACAGAGATTTAATCGGGTCACCTGACTAAACGTGTGTATCAAGCAGAGGTGCAAACTGTTTGAGCTCAAGAACTGTAACAATATTTTTACTCATGAAATATTTCGATGTACATCATGGCACTTCCTAAAGTCCTCACACTATAATTCCGGAGTAAATTTAATGAATGTTTCTGGAACTAATACCATTTACAAGGAAAACAACTTCACTTTAAAACAAACCAAACACATTAAGTTCAAGAGGAAAAAACTTATATAATTATTTCTTTCCTTTTGCCCAAAAACCAGTTATGTTGAAATTTTTAGCGACAGAGTAGATGTCAAATGTGGATGTATATTATTAATTACAAGAGGTATACTTTTTATGGTATCCAACGCATGAAGGTGAAACGATACAATCCGAACTTACGGAATTATTTAAACTCATCTTATTGATTGAAATAAAAATGTACAAAATGTGATTGAAAGCCAAAATTGATACAAAAACATCGAGCTTAAATTGTTCAGGACATTGAATCTGAATTATAAAGAAACAAAAATGATGTTTAAAAATCAATGTCATAGCCAAATGGATAATGTGTTTGTAATTTTCGAATGCAGACTAGTAATAAAACAACAAACGCATATGTAGAAAAATAATGGGTCTAAAATAGACTGCAAATTCAACAATTTAACATCTCTGTCAATGCCCAATGCATAATTTGTGTGCTATTTTTAAATGCAGACTTATAATAAAAAAGTGAATAATTTGCTACAGGGAACGCCGCATACACTAGACAATACCTCCCCACACATGCCTCAGGGAAAACAACAGTCCACAAAACACCAGGCACTGAGGAGTTGCACGGGCAAATACGCAAAGGAACAGGGGCTGGCCGAAATCAAAGGACAACTAAGGAGAACCATGAAGAACAAACAGGGGGATTTAATGGACGGAATACACCACGGAGCTTGCAACAATAGCCCTAAAGGGGACGTAAAATGACATGAACACTATCTCGAGTGAAACAAATGCACATGGGTAAAGGGAAATTGAACATGCATCTAAAACATATATAATGAAACATAAAATTAACATACCTTATGTGGGCTGGACACCTGTTAGTTCACACTTGGTACTGACAGAAGGCAATGGCAATGGCTTACCGAACATTTTCACAGGTATTTATATCAATGCAAAATGCACAATTAATGCAGCATCATAGTTTACGTATGCAATCAACGTATCAAAACATTGATTAAACACTCGAAGACGGATTGGTCATCAATTGTATACTTTAATTGCTGAAATTTGATTAAACACTCGAAGACGGATTGGTCATCAATTGTATACTTTAATTGCTGAAATTTGATTAAACACTCGAAGACGGATTGGTCATCAATTGTATACTTTAATTGCTGAAACCAGCAAATCTGGCAAAACAGGTAATTAATTAGTGCAAAAACACTGACACTCCGTTATAAAATCCACGTGTTAGCCTGTGATTGAATGTCGATTTGACGAAAGGGACACTTTAAGAGAGTATTATTTGTTTTAGAGAATGGGTGTCCCTTCACAATGGTTTCTTCTTAAAACAAAATCAAGATACATAATTATGAATGCAACTCATTTTAATCACGTAGTAATGGACTCATTAAATAATTTAATGGTTAAACATAACAACCACACTATTTATTTAGTATCCAGAGTATATTGTAGATAAGAAGGTACAAAGGATTGAATGCGTGCGTTCACTCATCATTTATTTTTCTGTCGTATGTCAATGATGCTAAAGATATGAACTGCGCCATGACTAAACCTGTATTAGTAACGTTGGTTATCATGTCGAGTGTTTACCGATCAGTGTTGACGTCACAAACAAAGGGATTTGTCCGGAGATGTTTTGGAGGCTTAATTGTGATTTATTTATTCGCTATATTATGATTGTTGTTTCTGTTTGTGTTATAGATGTGTTTTGTATTTCCATTTCCCCTGTGTAATTCTGTCACTTTATACAGTGGTCAGATTGTTTCCTGACAATTTTTGGCCTAGTACGGCCAGTTGTCTTGACTTGTCATGTGACCTGTTCCATCCATTAATTCCCCCCTCCCCCTCCCTTTACTGTCCACTTTGATTCTCCTAGTTATTCCTTGTGGTCTGCCGGGCCATTCCTTGTGCCTCAGTTCCTTAATATGTGTACCGTTTGACATCCTTTAGTGCCTTATGTTTTGTGGATTGTTGTTTTACCGGAGGTCTGCGTGGGGAGGCACTGTCTTGTGTATGTGGCTTTCCCTGTAGTTACGTATTCTCTCTCTTTTATAGAATTAAACAAATTAGGAAATATGTTTAAGTAATGCATAATGTGCTTTTTCTATTTGAAGAGTAGAAAAATTCTTACTTTATTTACATTCTGTCGCGACGTCATAATGTTGTAGCTTACTTTGCAGCTTGTTCTTAACATTGGAATTGCAATGCCCGATTTGAATACATTTGGTATTAAATGAAAGTTGAAACATATATCTGTTCGAAACTGTAAACCCAGAAAATGGAATGTTTGGTCGCTACTACAGCTTTTGTCGTAGCGCAGCTCATATATTTTCATGACTTCTTATGTTTCCGGGTGTCTGCGCCTGTTGTATGAGTATTTCCTACTTAACTGCTGCAATTAAATTTGAAAACTATGGTTCGTATAATTGACCTACAAAGTCGAAACGCTGCGCCTTTGAAGTCTAAGAGGATACATTCCTGACTCGCGACACTTGAGTTAAAAGGTAAACATGTCGATACACAGTTACTTTAAGAGCAGGCGTGAGACATAGACGACTTACCGATGTAATCGACGAGTAGCTACGGACATCACGCGCTGCATATCTCGTAAAAAGCGCATCGTTATATATCTCAAAACGGTTAACATTGTAAATTATTTATTATTTCTTCATTCAGAAATCGATACTTTCTGTTTTCGGACACTACATTCGCCGATCTGACTCGGTAATCCATTACCAATATTGATAAAAGCCCTGGAAATGGGAATTTGAAGAAATTTATCACAGTTTGTCTGCTTTTATATGTTTTAAAACTGCATTTTTTCATTTAATCGATTTATGTATATCTGACGCGAGCGCAATCTTTGTATTGATAAGTTAAACAACACATCATACATGTGGATATCCAAAATAAATTGTCATTTGGTATAACCCTATCTATTCCTGCAAATTTACCCGTGTAAAAAAAAGTCTGAATGGAAATATTTGGGGGGGGGGGGGTGACATTATATTGATAATGAAATTTAAATGTCAGAGTATGTGTATCTAACCATAACCACATATATAGTGATAGTGTTAATTGCTAGAAAAAAATAAGTGACAAACATTTCGTCGGCGTGCCAACATTATTCCGATGCCAGTAAATGTGTAGTACATTTTTGTATTTTAACGCAATGTATACACTGCGGATTCTGCGTACATAATAACATCATCCCGTTACTCAGCATTTTTTGGTACACGTTTATTGCGACTAAATAATTAGCTAATTATTACTGCATTATAAAGGTATAATACACAGCTATTAGTTGTTAGTTCGGATGTTTATTCGCATATGATACAGCGAATACACAGCTTTTAGTTGTTAGTTCAAATGTTTATTCGAAAAAACATTGCCAGAAGTAAGATGTGAGTTCGGATATGATGTAGCGAATACACATCTTGTAGTTGTAGTTGTTAGTTCAGATGTTTATTCGAAATGTGAGTTCGGATATGATGTAGCAAATACACAGCTATTAGTTGTTAATTCAGATGTTTGTTCCAGAATTCACAGCTGTTAGTTGCAATTCAGATGTTTATTCGAAAAATCATTGCCAGAAGTTAGATGTGAGTTTTGATATGATGTAGCAAATACACAGCTATAAGTTGTTAGTTTAGATGTTTATTATTATTTATTAACATGCATAGCCAGAAGTTAGATGTGAGTTCGGATATGAACTAGCGAATGCACAGCTGTTCGTTGGTAGTTCAGAAGTGCGTTCCCGAATTTACAGGTTTTAGTTGTAGGTTCAAAAGTTAATTTCGGAATGCACGTCCAGAAGTTAGATGTGAGCTCGGATATGAATTGGCGAATGTACAGCCGTTAGTTGTAAGTTAGCACATTATGTCTCGAATTCATAGCCAGATATTAGTGAAGACCGTAAAAATCTGTATTTCAATGCGCGGGTTTCGATTTGTGTTTGTTTATCATAAAACTGTAGGTACCATAATCTATTGCCTAAAAACAAATGCTTTGTCTTAAAATTCTTAATATTGTCGCTTTTGTTCGCATTCACTTTTTATTGATTATTTTCTCCTGGAAATAAATTGTTGAGGTTTAAATAACAACCAAGTTAGCCATGTGTCGTTTTCAGACTGCTATCAAACATTTACGAAACCTTTTGATTTGTTGTGTTGGGGTTTACACCCATCTTCAGCGACATTTGCACTTTGAGGCGGACAGTCCACATAGCTCGTGCTCCTGCGTTACCAACACGTCAATACTTGATTTCTTCACTGCAAACGACTGACTACTTTTCCCACATGTTTTGTCATATCTGGGTGACGAATATACACACTGTACAAATTGTCACTAAAACATTTCCTGCCCCAACTAGATTATGACCTCATGGCCTTCAGTTCGTTGCCTATCCAGAATCGGGTTATTTGTAAAGTTGGTGATAATTAGATAAACATATTGATTCCGTAAGTGAATTTTAGTAAACGGCAAGAAATATGACATTACTAGATCTATATACGCTAGTCAAATGTTCTAAGTACTCACCTGGAAATGTGATTTTGAATGGGAAAGTAACGGGTGGAAAACGAGTGCTGAATACGTCATTCGTGGCAACAAACTGTTTGATTTACTTAGGGGGAATTAAAACATGGCGAATAATAACATATCAATCAGAAACAATTTAATCCATTGGTATATAAATACAATGCAGAAGATTCACAGCTCATTGATAGAATGTATGAGGAACTCGGACGACATTTAGCGGTGGAGCACATTTTCCACGATGAAGTTTGACTTGCTTACAATAACAAAAGTGAAGCGTCTAGTGATATTTTCCAATTCGTCACCACAAACTTTAAGTAGCAGATGCATTGACAAAACGATGTACAGTCAAACCTGTGTTAAAGACCACCTGCGAACAAAGACCACTATTGCAAAACCTGTCCTCAAAGACAACCAATTTTATCTCCCATCAGACCATTTTCAATGATATTTAGTCTGTTAATAGAGACCACCTGTATACAAAGACCACATTTTGCTGTTCCCATGGGTGGTCTTTACAGACAGGTTTGACTGTAGTCAACATTATTTTAAACGACTAAATGAACACAACACAACGCAACGTATGAGACGTAATGATGAACACCTTGGATTTCTCATATCGAATGCAAATAATGTTCTGAATAATTTCTGGTCAGTTTTGTTGCACAAAAAAGCAATTAATCTATAAATATTTCTTATAGACATGCTGAATGAGAGCATTCAGACTGCACGTGTGTGCGTTCTTCCATAGTCGTATTGCCGACTGACTGGGGTTCAAAGCAGGACCACTGGCTTTATTTAGAAGTATGACATGTTTACTCGGAACTATTCATCATTAAGCAAGTATGTAGTCTATGAAGCCATTGACCATAATAACAATAATCAAGTGAACTTTTCAATAAAACCGAAGCGAAACACATGATTGTGGACATTGAACGCACTAAGATATTTCTTAACTGGGGCATACACTTGATAAAAGTGCGTTTATTATCTTAACAGCAGTATTGAATCTTCCAAAGGATGTAGAAGCTCTAGACAGGTTGCACTTTAATACTAATACTGTACTAAATTCCGTTCTTACAATACGATTGTGTTCATCTTGCATTCGTTCTAACAAGTGTTTTTCAATTTCATAGAATTTTTTCCACTGTCAAGTGCTTTCATTAAAGATACCAAAATGCGTTGTGGTATATTACAACATGACATTAAACTTGATCGAATTGCACACAGCTTACAAAAGGGCCGCGTCAAATAAATTCCGAACACATTCGTTAGCATTCAGTAGCCATTCAACAACTTTCTGAAACTATGCGCACATAGAGTAGAATATTCAACAGGTTAAGTGAATATAGCAAATTTGTAACAGCCATTCGATCAGTTAATGCAATCTAATCAGTGTCATTTTTATTTCCTTCGCACATAGCATCTCGAAGTTTTTTCCAGAACAATTCTTCACCATCAACATCTTCTGTCCATTCTAAGTAGGTTGACATCTCCAAAAACGTTTTGATGGAATTATTCATGTTTCTACCTTTGATCGTTTGCAAAAGAATAACAATTACTTCAAATTCATCTTCAATGTGTTTAGAAAGTGCGATTTTCAGTTCAAACATGCACCAACCACTTGTTGCAAAGGCGTCTGATAAAACTATAATCATTCGTTTGCTTTCTTCGATACGCTGAACAATGTTGTCATTAATATACGCTCCGAGATGAAAATCCCTCTCATGTACACATAGTTTAAAATTAGATTCAGTTTCAAGTATCGGAACAAATCTAACAAACACACAGCCTGAATCTCTCTGATTATAGGACACAAATGCATCATACAATAAATTGGCACCTTCGATTGGAATGTAGTTCTTTCGTTTTCGAAAAAGATATATATAATGTTTCATATTCCATCGATTTCGATACAGAATTTTTTTCATAATAAGTAACAAAAGAAGAGTGGGTAAACCAACTATGATCACCCACATCCATATTTTCAATGGATGACATTCCAAGTATGAGAATTTAATATCGAGTAACAATCTTCCAATATAATGTTGAGGAGAAACACACTAATACCTATCTAAGTGTCTTACATTTGACCTTTTGGCTGCTTTGAGCCAGTCAATAAACCATTCAAGAGCACAGTCACAACCAAATGGATTATCTGTCGACATGTTCTAGTGTGTTTAACAAATCAACGGGAAAAGCAGTTGAAGATAAGTGGGCTAGCTTGTTTCTTTCGAACAGAAGATATTTTAAAAACCGTTTGGAATTTATCAATGTACTATGTACATTATCAATGAGGTTATTGTTCAAATTTATCTTCATTAAGTTGTCTTTGTTGTCGAGAATAATGGACGGGTCCTTTTGAATTTTGCAGGCGTTGAGCCAAATATTGACGTTGCTTGACCATTCTGGGTAAATGTCAGAGTTTCGAGGGTTTGGAACGAACTTTATTTGTCGGCATGGGCCAAATGGCCATTGTTGTTATGAATTGCCAAATTTCGAATGGATGGTAGATTAAGAAGCATATCATTTGGGAAGACCGTTAAATAATTTCCGGAAATGTCTAAATAAATCAAGGATGAGAGACACTTGAAGTGTTGGGAACCCAGTTCCATAATTTTGTTGTTCCTTATAAAAAGTTGTGTAACCTTTGAAACCAGTGTTGATGAAGAGTCATGACCATTACAGAAGTTTGGAAAGTGGTTCAAATGATTATAATTAATAGAAAGCAATTTCAACCGTTTCATGTACAATAGTTGAAATTCTTTTATTCTATTATGGTCGAAATACAGAATTTGAATATTATCAAAATGTTTAATAAAACGTTCACGAAATCATTCCGCGTCAAATAAAGTCCGTACAAGTTGCACCTATTCATTAAAGAAAACCTTTTTAAGATGTAAACTCTATACCCATAGAATTTAAGGAGAGAGTAAAATTCATGTGACATAAAACACCAAGTAGCTGTTTCAAATAGATGTTCTCTATATGATTACCGGAAAGCTCTAAGTAAGTGATTCTGGTAAAACTGTCAAATGAATCCTCGCTGATAGTCGTTATTTTGTTGTACGACAGATTCATATTAAGAATATGTTCCGGATATTTTCGAAAGTTGCTTTCGTGACGTTGGGTAGAAAGTTATGAGTAAACTGAAGACCTGTAACATTGGTAGGTAGTTCAGGTATGTAAGATAGATTTCTACGCACGCAATGAACTTCTGTTCCAACAAAAACACAACCACCATTTAATTCCACACATTTGATCCTACCCATTTCTATGAAGAGAACCAATATAATCACGAAAACTGTTTCAGTATTTATCTTCAAGTTTAATTGAATACACTGCTCAATTCACTAGTCCGTACCAATTATCAACAGGTTGTAAACCAAACTATATGAATGTGCTTTAAATATTGACTTCCGTCTTTTAATTTAAGTGTCAAATGGCAAACTGTATTTATATCAATATAAGGCTCTACCAAAGTTGATCTATGTTTAAACGTCCTCGTGCGGGTAGATATTTGGTTGTCTATCAAATATACTATTATATCGTTGCTGTGTGATGTCAAACCTCTTCTAGAGATTACGTCATTTAGGAAAACCAGGTTTTGACGTCAACCAATCATAATCGTATGTAGCAGATGTACGCTATATACGCTCTGTCACCACAGAGTTTAAACTGTGAATTATATCTTGTTTTCAATGGAAAAAATGATAGTTTACATAAAAAGGGCACGTTTAAAGGAAATGTTTTAATGTAATTTTGCGCTTTAGGATTCATTTCTATCAGTGAACGGAATTGTTTAAAGTCAATCGGGGAGACATTGACTCATCGTAGTAAACTTTATCTTAGACTGACGTCACTAAGTAAAAATGCCGATGGTCAATCTAATATTCTTATTTGCCTGCAACATTTATGCGCAATAAAATGCTTCTGTGTGATAAGTTACAAACCATTATTTGCATATTAATATACGAAAATGAGAATAGCCCTGTTTTATCCGTTGTTGTTCTGACATAATTCATCGTAGTGCATAAAATGCTCTCTCCGGGCCCCAAATGTGTACATGGAAACATGTTAGATACTGCGACACATTTCAAGCGTTCAAATAAATATTGTGAGGAGGTCTGATAATCAAAGAAAATTTTAAAAAACTGGTCCTTATTGATATCGATGTTGTCTGCATGTGAGACTTGTAGTAATGATGGTAGAATAAATGCAACTGATGTTCTTGTTACAAAAAAAATGCTTTTTAAAAACAAAGCCATATACAAAACTAGATTGATGAAATAAAACAACACATGCAACAGATCAAAGTTAAATTCTCCTGATTTGAAGTTTAAGCCACCATGATTCTTGTTGGTTACGACTAATGTTTATATATCGTACTCACGAAGGGAAATAACTACATACGCACTTTCATTGTGTATGGAGAAAATATCTCCCTTGAGAAATGAACGCGAGAACTGAACACGTAATAATAAACAATGAAAACACTAGGTATCGGTTGGTTCGGTCACTAGCCGCAACATACCAAGGCGTTGTTAAAAAAATCGTTATAGTAGCTTTCCTGTCAAGAGCGGCATTGATGGTAGTGATAGCACTGTATGGATGGTAGACACGGTAATGTATCTGAGTGTGGTATCATGTCACGTGTAAACGGCATGGTATCACAGTGTGGAAGCAATGTGTATGACAAAATTGTAGCTAGGAAGTACACCCAACGCACGAACAATTAGTTTCGCCAACTAAAGTCCTTCAGACGTACTATTCAGTGTATCGTGACTTGTGGTAATCTGTGACACATTGGTAAGATTTTATAATTACCTTTCAATATAAACTTAAGTGTTTATTAAATATTTAAGTGGTGCTAAATTTCCCCGAGGATGTTTGCGAGGATGAAGACATTTAATTGGGTGATACCTTTACTAACGACAGAAACAATAAACAAATAATAGGCTTAATATAGGTATTAGTATTTGAAAGCATTTCGTTTACAATAATATCGACTGGGATTTCTTCGTTAACTGTACATCAGTGTTCTATAATTTAATCTACATGTATGCTCGTCTGGTAGTAAGATCACTTGTTCATATGTCAGGTATCTGAAAATGCTTTCCAAATCTAAAGCAAAGGTAACGGAGTATTTAGATCAATGCAATTATGTAATCAAAAGATATTTACAAATCCTGTAGATAAACTTTCCAAAATCATGCACTTTCTGTTCTATAAAAAACGTATGCAAAGTATCTAAGGCATCAAGTAAAACGGTCAGTATACGAATCGGGATTCAGACGAAAATATTGGTGAGTGAAAAACCCGGATTCCGGAACCCGGCATCGTTTAAAGCGGGATGTATGACATGTAAATAAAATCATTTCATCCAAATCCTTACGTCGATTTCGTATAATTCGTGTTTTGGTATGTGTACTTATATTGTCGAGAGCCAATTTTCAAGTACATTGTTTGTGCTAATTTATGTGTATTTACATATTATCTTTATCAAAAGTTCTTGTACGTTGTATGTGAAGTGTTTCTCAGAAATCCGTGGACTTATATTGCTGCTGCAGTTTTATTTCTTTATCAACGCTCCTTAAAGAATTACACGAATATATGTCATTAATATTTCATTGTAGCGGCAAAAATGAAAAGTAAGTACATTAATGTTGAGTTTAGGTTAATCTTTAACATATATGAATTTAATATCTAAAATCGTAACGACTTATTTATTCTACGCTTCTTTAGTAAGAAAACGAGTACGAAAATGATTTATTTTAGTGAATTATTTATCATGTATTACATTATACAAAGTTATATACAATATAATACTATCGAATTCTTGCAAATTCTTTACCATAAATGCGGTAATAATTGATCTATGTTCTTTCCTTTAGTATACACGTGTATTTACGTGTAATATTATTGTATACGCATTTGTGTTCTATAACACTTGTACGTTTTATTACATAGTCATTACAGTTTGTTCATCAACTGTAGTCTTATATGTATGCTTGAGTATGTGTTTTAGTGTTCCTTTTCCGTCTCATGTATTCATGGTTGTATATTTGTCCTCATGGCTTACTGGGCTTAACATGAAATAAACCCTCATTTTATATATCATTATTATATCTGTATAACAATATAATACTGTCATATTAGACTCGACCGTTCGGGTATGTGACTAACATCTAAATCAAACCATAAATAAATGCATAGTTATCACATACAATAAAGCTAAATATAGGATTTAATGCGTTAAGTACATTATATAAATGAAGTGCCTTCTCACAAAAGATGCGTGTGAAATATTTAAAATGGCCGATATGTCTTTCGACACTTATATATACTGTGACATAGGCGTCTGCGAAATATAATGTCAATGACTTTCGTTTAAGTTTTAATAGTTTGAATATCACTATTAAATGTATGGTTTATTGCGTCCCATACACATTTTCAAGTAATTTTATTGAGTTTGTGGAAATATATTTTAGAAAATAGCCGTGATAGTTAATAGATAAAGGGAGACAAGTGCTTCTTCTATATTGGCTTGGGACATTGTCGACTGTTTTGTAGTTAACAAGTCTGCTGTCTATTTCTATTCTATCATACGTTGTACGTAATTGATCAGACCCCGATCTCTTGAAGCTTCTCAATCTGAGCTAAAGATCAGCTCAAATATTGTCTTAGTTGAGATATTGAGACTAGACTCAAAATCGGTATCATAACACGAAACAAATGAGATGAGTTTTTCCTGGGAAAAGTTTCAAGAGATCCAAAATGAGATTTGTCTTAAACTCAGGCTCTGAGTTGAGCGAAATCTCAATACTGAGCTGTGAGATTTCTATTAGAGCTACTTAGGAAGATGGGGGCATGAGAGCAGGAGATCGGGAGAATAAACTGTTGTAAAACAACACTTTTGCGATGATTGTCTATTCCATAAACAAAAAAGTCTCATTGTATTAGTAAATGTTTTATTTTTAAAAAACAACTGATCAAATGACACAATTAAACAAAGAGTTGTATGGACACACAATGAATGGCATTGCACTAATAAAATGTATAGGAAAAATTGCTTTGGAATAAAGTAGGATAAATGAAAGCATAAACACCGGGAAACAATTAAAATATCGCAGTATAAAACGTGGTAAATTACAGTGACAAGACACTAATTAAACACCAAACATTCCACAAATTAAGGCGTATTACTGTTACGTTTTTGTTACAAATTTGAAACAAACGAAAATTGACTCGATCACACTTAGCCACGGTCTGTGCTTTCTTCACTTTAGATGAAACAGACTCTTAATAGATTTATTCGTCATTAATCAAATACACTACGTGATGAAACGTCCAGTTGAATAAACAAAACTCTATTACTAATACTTAAATATCACGTCATCTCGCTTTTCTGTTTCTGCATGTAAAGCCACAGGATCTTTTCACATACTGAATGGTTTGATATGTATGATAAATGTTTTCCATATATAAAGGTTCGTAGTCAGGAAAATATAAAAAAAGCTACATAGATATGCAGTTCAAATGCTTAAAAATAAAGTTCTCGGCATAGTAATGCAATTAAAAAAGGGTAATTGCTATTTTCATGAATATTAATGACCCACAAATAAAACTGTATTTCGTTAAGTTACATTCCCCTCACATGCACAAACAAGGACTTAAAGAAATAAATAAATAACAGCCTCAATAGTGTTTCATTACACACACGCGAATCCGGTGTCGGTTGTATACTGCCTGTAATTTCTGGTAAGTCTCCAATAAGCCCTGCAAAATAACAAACACTTATGTAAGAATACAACCGAACATAGTTATACATGACGCTTTTTGGGGCCGATAATAGGCCCCATTCCCGAGGCAGAAAAATATATTTTTTACCTCAATTTTGGGTCAAAACTCACCTCCAGAATCACACAAAAAATCATATTTGTGTTTGTTCAATCGAAATCACTATCAAACATGAGAATAAGAGCTCTTGACTTTTAGATACACTTTGGAATCTGAAATTACTATTGTGAAAATGTAGATTTACATTAAAATGTGTTTTGGTATCGATTCTTTGAGTTTGGAAAGAAATCCCCTTTTTAGCAATAAACGACGCTTCTTTGATAATGAGGAGAGCCTCAGAGGCAGGAAGCATGACTTTTGCGGTGAAGTTGAGATAGGGGATAAGGCTATACTTAAATATTGCGAAATTTATTTACTTTGCCAATTTATGTCGAAATCAAACCAATGTATGAAAATGACGTAAAATTTGTGATGCTCTTTGAAAATCAATGTATTTCTTCTTCATTGTAATTGTATGGTAGTATTGACTTTTGATTGCTATAAACATTATAACATGTTTTATGCAATGAAATGATATTGTATATTGTATTCTATTGTATTCTATTGTATTGTATAATACAAAATGTCACTTCACTTACTGACCATCATGCCCTGTGTTTACTTGGCTAACCCGTGTTGATTGCACACTTTTAAATCTAGTTTTATTACATACGTTTCTTTTTATTAATAAATGTCCATTTCTAGCACTTTTGATACATAACTTTTGTTGCGCTGTGCAATGTTTTATTACGTATATGTTATAAATTTTGAGAAGCGTAGTAAATTCATTCGGATGTTTTATAGCTAACAGTAATTAAACAAAACCTACTTCTTCCATGACCAGATCAATATCCTCCATGAGACCGTCCATAACCGCTTCCTGATCCCCCATGGGAACTGCCGTATCCGCCCGTAGATCCATAACCTCTTCCTGATCCCCCATAGGAGCCGCCGTATCCGCCCGTAGATCGATAACCACTTCCATATCCCCCAAGGGAACTGCCGTATCCGCCCGAAGATCCATAACCACTTCCTGATCCCCCATAGGAACTGCCGTAACCACCCGTAGATCCATAACCACTTCCATATCCCCCAAGGGAACTGCCGTATCCGCCCGTTGATCCATAACCACTTCCATATCCCCCTAGGGAACTGCCGTATCCGCCCGTAGATCCATAACCACTTCCATATCCCCCAAGGGAACTGCCGTATCCGCCAGTAGATCCATAATCACTTCCTGATCCCGCATAGGAACTGCCGTAACCACCCGTAGATCCATAACCACTTCCATATCCCCCAAGGGAACTGCCGTATCTGCCCATAGATCCATAACCACTTCCATATCCCCCGTGGGAACTACCGTATCCACCCATAGATCCATAACCTCTTCCATATCCCCCAATGGAACTGCCGTGTCTGCTCAAAGATCCATAACCTCTTCCATATCCCCCAATGGAACTGCCGTGACTGCTCAAAGATCCATAACCTCTTCCATATCCCCCATGGGAACTGCCATATCGGCCATGAGAACCTCCATAGCTGCGACGAGGCTCTGCCGTTACTGTAGCTATGCACAAAGCGACGAATATCGTCGTTATAAAGAAGTTCATTGTTAATCTAAAAATACAAAAAACAGCAATTGTTGTTCAGTCAAATTTGTTTGACAGTTATACATTCATGTGTTCACACTTATACATTATACATATGTGGATGAATATTGCCTTATGAGTTGTCTCAAACAGGGGAAATAATGCATATGACACGATATAATAGTACGAGTGGTTCCGTCTCGTGGATATCTTAATGCCGTTTATTAGCTGTTTGTGGTTTTTAGTGAAAACATAGACGTAAACATTGTTATGTCTTTGCAATATGATAAAGTTATAGGATATTCACTGTGGCCATCTCCTGTGAGTAAAGTCCGTTAGTTACGGTATTTATAATATGTTGCTTTAACAAACGATGGTGCCCAGGAACCTAATTTGGATAGGATCTCGAAATTTTTGTGGAAAAAATAGCGTCGAAATAATGTCATGACGAAAATCAGCAGTTTCTATTGTTATACCCCAAATAGAATCTGACATTCGTGTCCATTTCATTGAATTTATTAAATTCGTCATCTAAAACCGACAAAGATGACACGTTTAATAAATTCAATAAAAATGACCACTCATGTAGGTCCCTAAAATGATATATTTAATCACTGTGGAAGACTTCTGTCTGTGTTACCAACCAATAATACCGCATCATTCAATATTGTGAAGACCGTAAAATAATCTCACTAATGGAGTGATTAAAAATAAAGCATAAATATAATTATAATTGTTTGCAGATTACTTCAGTGGGATAATACATATTCAAATATTAATAAGAAATAAATTGCAGAAGCATGAAATAGACATAGGAATTTATTTTTTAACCGTTTCTATATAGAAACTGTTGCGATTTGTACGCAGAATGGTGATGTCATTCAAATCGCGCTGGAAGCATTAATTTTTCACATTAAATTAATATTTTCTATATCATTATAAAGAGGAAAGAATGACCAATGCTTCAGTGGGTTACTAAATGTTTTATATTTGATTTAATGAAAGTTCAAAGTTTTTTTCCCTTTTTTGTTTCTATTGGAAAAAATCTACCAAATCAGAAACCGATATCGCCCGATACGGCATTTTCAGGGGAGGTAATTTTATCGATAAGATAGCGTATCCAGTCCCATTGTTGAACATGCACGTCCAGCGCTCTATCCCAAGATCAGTATGCCCCCGTTATACTTGTTACGATTCAAATACATCGAGGACTTTTTATATAATATACAACAGCAAACATATCAAATCGTCTTTTACCGGACCTCTATAAATTGTTTAGTTATTTTTTATAAAGCTTAACTAACCTTTTTATGATCTTCAGAATGGTTTCAATGTATTGATGTTTTTCCAGCGACTGTCGAGACATTAGTTATGTTGTGAATATATATACAACATTTTAACCACCAAAGGGGAAATGACATTCACTATAGTTGTCTGATTAATTAGCAATTAACAATACCGTCATTTACGTGATTAAAATACAAAAACAAGTCTATCAATTCGGCAGCACGACAATGACCTTCGCACAAGTATTATTTATCAGTGAGCATGACTAATGTGACAACGGTGGATAACATATTTTTCGGAAAGATCAAGCGTCGTGATGATTTATTTGACGTACATAGTTGATTATATTAAAATAACAATTTTATATTGTACATGATGGAATGCTTTGATAGTAATGTTGAATTAGTTAACAGTGAATTCTCGAGATATTGTCATAATTATATTTGCGTTGTGTAGAACATACGGGATATATTGTAATTAAAACACATGTTGTATTAAACCAAGCACTTATTTAATTAAGATGAGTTCTGCCGATCCCTTGTAATTTATATATTTATACTTCATTTAACGAGTACTAAATACAAAATAAAATTGCCTTAAACTTGACTTAACTAGGGTTTACATCTTTAACGTCGTTAAATGTATTCAAGTGCGTATCGTTTTATCATTACCTCACAAGTGAACTAACTTTTCATTGGTTGAAATTGTACGTGGGTTCGTTCGTATTACAAAAATATTAATTTCGTTATTCATGTTTTATCAAATAACTAAATGTCACGGTGTCATCAATTAAATAAACACTTTTATGACTTGAAATAAACTCAAATATGCATTTTAACTTCATGACTGTTTAAGATAAACATTTAATATTAAATCGCATAGAGTTTAACGTTTTTGTATGACGCTGCAAAGCTAACGTTCTTAATGAATCGTTGTACAGACGTGTCTGTATGAAGAATAATGTGCTTTACCGCGTATTCCAAAGTGTAAAACTAGTAGGTCTGTATGGTGGCCTCCAGTTAACTACTCAATTAACTAGATAAGAATGTGGTTGTCACGTTAAAGAAACTAGATGACTACTTATGTGTTTAACTAGATAAGTATCGTGATAAATGTTCATACCTGATACATATCTTAACACGGAAAACTATCTGATAGTACCCACATTTGCCACCACTTATCTAGTTAGCCACATAAGTATCTAGTTAATGAAGTAGTTATCTAGTTTCTTTAACGTGAAAACCACATTATTATCTAGTTAATAAAATAGTTAACTGGTGGCAGAAATATGCCACCATATGTCTGCAATATATTGTAAGCGTATGTTAACGTATGATACAAAGCGTTATCATTCAAAGTTTCGTATATTTAACCCGCGTTTATCCATCATCATTATGAGTCATGTACGTTATGTATACACGTTGGTGCTATATTGCAGTGAAGTCGGATTTAATCAGGTTAAACACTGTCGCATTGGCGATGCGGAGTTTGATTCAAGTCTATTGTAATATGCAAATACATGTATAGGCTTATCAAAATATACTGATTTTTAGTTGACCGATACATATTTTAAAGGGCCGAATAAGGGTAATTTTCTCCATCTAAACCGCAAAAATTGACACACACACACACATTTATATAAATATCTTATTTTATAAGAAATAGTTGAATAAGCTATCATGAAACATATTTGTATGTTCATACCTTTTAAGACTTTAAAACAATTTTCTGTACAAGCAATCTTTTCGGGCAACGGTCCTGTCAAAATGCACATAACCTGTCAGAGAGGAATTTTGGGGCCTGATCCGATAAATGCTTGAAATGGATATACAATATACTGCCATTGACAGTAGACGATCGTATTCTTTTAAATCATGTTCACAAAGTACTGACAATTAATCTTGTAGAAAAGTAGAACTGAGATGTTTTGCTAGCTTCTTGATGTTATCAGTCCATCAAGGAAATACATCTTCGAAACGACAGAGATTAATACGTTACAATGCCTCACTGGGTCATCATTTACGAGTAAAAATGCAGGATGATAAGTATCAATATTGATAATAGTATAATGACGGTTAGCACATTAATCTAATTCAAATTTAATTTGCAACACTTGAACCTCTCTGACCGATCGACCGTTCGGCCAAGCTCCAAACCTCTACTATCAAATTACATTGTTTATTGGTCAAACTTCTCAACAACACCATCGGCGCTTACATTAACAATGTAGATTAATTACCATCTGTACTATACTCCGCCCACTGGATATGAGCTAGTGATGACACATTAATATGTACATATTTGATTACATCCAACTTAAACATTAACAAATTCAGTGCTTGTCGAGCATTAAAAAACTGGGGTACTATAATATAGTGCCGTATACACTGCCTGGCAGCATCATTAATCTCTTATAACTACGTCTACAAAAACCTCATATCTCCAATCTATTTAGAAGTTTGTTCATCGAAATTACTAAGACTAAGATATAGATTTAGCACTATTCTGAATAAAAACCCGACAGAGAAGCTGATTCAGTAAGTAACTAGTAGATTCTGTGTTGTATGAAAGTTTAATTATATAGATTATTAAACACCTGCAACATACTTTAAACATGTATATATTGCAAGGTCTTAAGTTTAATTCTATAACAATCCCTTCACTGTATTATATGTTATGTGCTATTTACATGTTTTACATTATAACCACTCCTACTATGAATTATCCTAGGTTACTGTTTCGTATACACACTAAGAGATGATGTGAACAAGAAATGAGATATAACTTTTATTTCAACATTCTTACAGATACATTATTGTATTTGTATTTCATACCAAACAAGATGTCATCAGTTCTGCATAATGTCTTTTCTTTTTCGGTCAATAGCGGTGGTCTACAAAATAAGTGTTGCTACATGTTATTCACTTTGCTGTCACGTTAAACCATTACACAATAACAACTATAGCGCATATTTGGATATATATGCGTTAAGTGTTTGCAATACAGTTAAAAACACATGCTTCAGGTAATACGACAGTCATCGCGATGTAACGTTAGGTGCCACGAGTTTCACCACGTGTTTCACCACGTGTTAACATAGAGAGGACGGTCGTTTTGTCTATACATTGTGAAACCAATCACCACTATAATCATACAGGTACTAAGCTAATGCATTAATCCTTTCACAAAGTATACACATCATAGAGACGTTTATTAACACATGACGTGCATTTGCATGAATAACCGAATGATCAGTTACCAAATGAAGCATGGACATATTACCGTTCTTATTCAAGAATGGTCTATTACACGATACGCTAAACGCTGGATTAAGCATGCGCATTCGCATACATTGTTCTTGAAAACTACTATGTATATGGGCACATACTACGACATCGACATAAAAACAGACATATATAATATGTGTATATTGAAAGTCAGGCCCGCCAGGTTAGCTCACTCTAAATGTCTGAACCGCGCATGTTCTATGTGGTAATCGGACATAAGATAATGAATCCAAAGTTACAGACCATAGTGTTCCACTAGTTATTCATGTACATATTTTGTAAGTTGCTTGCGGAAGAACAGTTTAGTACTGACTGATAACCAAGGAACACCGATAAGGTCAATTAACAATCGTACATGACTGCTAAAAGTGTGTACAACACAATCACCAATCACAACCCAATGGCATTGATACAACGCGTTTCGCTAAGAGAATTTGGATTGTTACAACCGGAATGTAAACATCATAATACTCAAGTATGATGATTTAAAAGACGAGAGGCATGACACAATGATCAAGCAGAGTCTACCCGTTCAGATACCAAGGTCGAGAAGTTAATTATGTGGAGAATACGGTAAAAGACAATGGGCCAGAAATGAAATGACGATTCGGGAAGAGACATAAGATTAAATAAATAGGCAGCAATAAGATCGAGTATATATATCTAAATGAGGTTAATATGGAACAATCAAGTTACAGAAAGATATGAAACGAAACTGAAAGGGGAGGGAAACAACACTGCAATACACATCAATTAACATGAAGAGAAACGGAGCCACACCACGGTCTTAGTTAATCAACTGTATTTGGGTCTTCAATCGGCATTATTTTCTTTCCTCTCATATGGGTATATGGTTGTTTCAAACAAACACAATTGCAATATATATTAAAAAAGACATTCTTTTAGTTTGATATTGACGACATTATTCTAAACCGAAAATAGTTGAGTTTAGTTTGAAAAAGAATATAGGATTTGACAGATCGGCAAGGATTTTCTAATTTACCATTTTGATAGCGAACCAGGAATGACAAGAGGTTTTATAACACCACAGACGTTTTTCATATCTGTTTGTCTTAGTTAACAGTATATGCCTAAAGGTATTCAGTGACAGCGAGAGTCTTATTTATTGCATATTATGTAAAAGTCAGTGCAATAAAAACATTTACGTCGGCAAGAATGTTGGTCCTTACAAAATAAGTAAAACACATCATGTAAAAATAAAGTAATTGCATAAAATGTGTAATGTCGCTTTAAACCATTCTGATTGCGTGTCCGTTATATTGCAAATAAATCAGTTTTTAAACAAACATGCTATTTGTTTGTTAAACCTAGCCCGTTCCATTGAATTGTAAAATGATCGATTACCTTTGTGTTTTGGAAAGAAACGTTGCAGTAGCCCTGCCTCCTATAATGCTTGCATATCATTGTATGCGGTGTTTGAACTATTGAGTTATTTTGCCAGAATCAATGACCTATTAAGTCAATATTGATAGTTACAGAACAATGAGAAAATAACTTGAAAATCTCCATCTTTTCATTGGATAAGAAACTTGTTTTAAAAGGGACAAGCTAATGACAAAATACAAAAGTAAAACACAAAGCCCCAAGCACAATAACTTACTTTACCATAAATCACCGTAGCCGCCTCGAGTATCCATCCTAACAGCTTCTTTATCCGCGATGATAATGGCCGTATCCGCCACTGTGTCCGCCACCGCCACTGTGACCGCCACCGCCAAAGTGTCCGCCACCGCCACCGCCACTGTGTCCGCCACCGCCAAAATGTCCGCCACCACCACCGCCACCGCCAAGGTATCCGCCGTATCCTGATTGGTAACCGCTTCCATAGCTTGATCCATGGTATCCTTGACCGTAACCACCACTGTATCCTTGACCGTAACTACCACTGTATCCTTGAATGTAACCACCACCGGATCCACCACCACCACCTCCACGGTGTGGAAAGGCGACAGCTATGCTGATGACAACGAAGAGGACAATGATGAGGAGCTTCATTTTGAAACTATATATATAAATAGAAACAGCTGTTAACAAAAAGTAAATGTTGACAGAGATTTAATCGGGTCACCTGACTAAACGTGTGTATCAAGCAGAGGTGCAAAATGTTTGAGCTCAAGAACTGTAACAATATTTTTACTCACGAAATATTTCGATGTAAATCATGGCACTTCCTAAAGTCCTCACACTATAATTCCGGAGTAAATTCAATGAATGTTTCTGGAACTAATACCATTTACAAGGACACAACTTCACTTTAAAACAAACCAAACATATTGCGTTCAAGAGGAAAAAAATTATATAATTATTTCTTTCCTTTTGCCCAAAAACCAGTTATGTTGAAATTTTTAGCGGAGTAGATGTATATTATTAATAACAAGAGGTATACTTTTATGGTCTCCAACGCATGAAGGTGAAATAATACAATCCGAACTCTCGAAATTATTTAAACTCATCTTATTGATTGAAATAAAAATGTACAAAATGTGATTGAAAGCCAAAATTGATACAAAAACATCGAGCTTAAATTGTTCAGGACATTGAATCTGAATTATAAGGAAACAAAAATGATGTTTACAAATCAATGTCATAGCCAAATGGATAATGTGTTTGTAATTTTCGAATGCAGACTAGTAATAAAACAACAAACGCATATGTAGAAAAACAATGGGTCTAAAATAGACTGCAAATTCAACAATTCAACATCTCTGTCAATGCCCAATGCATAATTTGTGTGCTATTTTTAAATGCAGACTTATAATAAAAAATGAATAATTTGCTACAGGGAACGCCGCATACACTAGACAATGCCTCCCCACACATGAATTGAACATGCATCTAAAACATAGATAATGAAACATAAAATTAACATACCTTATGTGGGCTGGACACCTGTTAGTTCACACTTGGTACTGACAGAAGGCAATGGCTTACCGAACATTTTCACAGGTATTTATATCAATGCAAAATGCACACTTAATGCAGCATCATAGTTTACGTATGCAATCAACGTATCAAAACATAAAATTGATTAAACACTCGGAGACGGATTGGTCATCAATTGTATACTTTAATTGCTGAAATTTGAATAAAACTCGAAGGCGGATTGGTCATCAATTGTATACTTTAATTACTGTAACCAGCAAATCTGGCAAAACAGGTAATTAATTAGTGCAAAAACACTGACATTCCGTTATAAAATCCACGTGTTAGCCTGTGATGAAATGTCGATTTGATGAAAGGGGCACTTTAAGCAAAAGACCATGCCGATTTTTATGGTTAGTGCCCCCACTCAAACGATTAAACATGAGAATGTTGATCTCGGGACACAGAACATGTATGATGTTTTATAAATGTTGGTATATTTAGGGTATTATTTATTTTAGAGAATGGGTGTCCCTTCACAATGGTTTCTTCTTAAAACAAAATCAAGATACATGATTATGAATGCAACTCATTTTAATCACCTAGTAATGGACTCATTAAATAATTTAATGCTTAAACATAACAGCCACACTATTTATTTAGTATCCGGAGTATATTGTAGATAAGAAAGTACACAGGATTGAATACGTGCGTTCACTAATCATTTATTTTTATGTCGTATGTCAATGATGCTAAAGATATGAGCTGCGCCATGACTAAACCTGTATTAGTGACGTTGGTTATGATGTCGAGTATTTACCAATCAGTTTTGACGTCACAAACAAAGGGATTTGTCCGGAGATGTTTTGGAGGCTTAATTGTGATTTATTTATTCGCTATATTATGATTGTTGTTTCTGTTTGTGTTATAGATGTGTTTTGTATTTCCATTTCCCCTGTGTAATTCTGTCACTTTATACAGTGGTCAGATTGTTTCCTGACCATTTTTGGCCTAGTACGGCCAGTTGTCTTGACTTGTCATGTGATCTGTTCCATCCATTAATTCCCCCCTCCCCCTCCCTTTACTGTCCACTTTGATTCTCCTAGTTATTCCTTGTGGTCTGCCGGGCCATTCCTTGTGCCTCAGTTCCTTAATATGTGTACCGTTTGACCTGCTTTAGTGCCTTATGTTTTGTGGATTGTTGTTTTACCGGAGGTCTGCGTGGGGAGGCACTGTCTTGTGTATGTGGCTTTCCCTGTAGTTACGTATTCTCTCTCTTTTATAGAATTAAACAAATTAGGAAATATGTTTAAGTAATGTATAATGTGCTTTTTCTATTTGAAGATTAGAAAAATTCTTAATTTATTTACATTCTGTCGCGACGTCATAATGTTGTAGCTTACTTTGCAGCTTGTTCTTAACATTGGAATTGCAATGCCCGATTTGAATACATTTGGTATTAAATGAAAGTTGAAACATATATCTGTTCGAAACTGTAAACCCAGAAAATGGAATGTTTGGTCGCTACTACAGCTTTTGTCGTAGCGCAGCTCATATATTTTCATGACTTCTTATGTTTCCGGGTGTCTGCGCCTGTTGTATGAGTATTTCCTACTTAACTGCTGCAATTAAATTTGAAAACTATGGTTCGTATAATTGTCCTACAAAGTCGAAACGCTGCGCCTTTGAAGTCTAAGAGGATACATTCCTGACTCGCGACACTTGAGTTAAAAGGTAAACATGTCGATACACAGTTACTTTAAGAGCAGGCGTGAGACATAGACGACTTACCGATGTAATCGACGAGTAGCTACGGACATCACGCGCTGCATTTCTCGTAAAAAGCGCATCGTTATATATCTCAAAACGGTTAACATTGTAAATTATTTATTATTTCTTCATTCAGAAATCGATACTTTCTGTTTTCGGACACTACATTCGCCGATCTGACTCGGTAATCCATTACCAGAAAATTATCACAGTTTGTCTGCTTTTATATGTTGTAAAACTGCATTTTTTCATTTAATCGATTTATGTATATCTGACGCGAGCGCAATCTTTGTATTGATAAGTTAAACAACACATCATACATGTGGATATCCAAAATAAATTGTCATTTGGTATAACCCTATCTATTCCTGCAAATTTACCCGTGTAAAAAAAAGTCTGAATGGAAATATTTGGGGGGGGGGGGGGGTGACATTATATTGATAATGAAATTTAAATGTCAGAGTATGTGTATCTAACCATAACCACATATATAGTGATAGTGTTAATTGCTAGAAAAAAATAAGTGACAAACATTTCGTCGGCGTGCCAACATTATTCCGATGCCAGTAAATGTGTAGTACATTTTTGTATTTTAACGCAATGTATACACTGCGGATTCTGCGTACATAATAACATCATCCCGTTACTCAGCATTTTGTGGTACACGTTTATTGCGACTAAATAATTAGCTAATTATTACTGCATTATAAAGGTATAATACACAGCTATTAGTTGTTAGTTCGGATGTTTATTCGCATATGATACAGCGAATACACAGCTTTTAGTTGTTAGTTCAAATGTTTATTCGAAAAAACATTGCCAGAAGTAAGATGTGAGTTCGGATATGATGTAGCGAATACACATCTTGTAGTTGTAGTTGTTAGTTCAGATGTTTATTCGAAATGTGAGTTCGGATATGATGTAGCAAATACACAGCTATTAGTTGTTAATTCAGATGTTTGTTCCAGAATTCACAGCTGTTAGTTGCAATTCAGATGTTTATTCGAAAAATCATTGCCAGAAGTTAGATGTGAGTTTTGATATGATGTAGCAAATACACAGCTATAAGTTGTTAGTTTAGATGTTTATTATTATTTATTAACATGCATAGCCAGAAGTTAGATGTGAGTTCGGATATGAACTAGCGAATGCACAGCTGTTCGTTGGTAGTTCAGAAGTGCGTTCCCGAATTCACAGGTTTTAGTTGTAGGTTCAAAAGTTAATTTCAGAATGCACGTCCAGAAGTTAGATGTGATTTCGGATATGAAATGGCGAATGTACAGCCGTTAGTTGTTAGTTAGCACATTATGTCTCGAATTCATAGCCAGATATTAGTGAAGACCGTAATAATCTGTATTTCAATGCGCGGGTTTCGATTTGTGTTTGTTTATCATAAAACTGTAGGTACCATAATCTATTGCCTAAAAACAAATGCTTTGTCTTAAAATTCTTAATATTGTCACTTTTGCTCGCATTCACTTTTTATTGATTATTTTCTCCTGGAAATTAATTTTTGAGGTTTAAATAACAACCAAGTTAGCCATGTGTCGTTTTCAAACTGCTATTAAACATTTACGAAACCTTTTGATTCGTTTAGTTTGGTTTTACATCCATCTTCAGCGACATTTGCACTTTGAGGCGGACATTCCACATAGCTCTTGCTCCTGCGTTACCAACACGTCAATACTTGATTTCCCCTCTGCAAACGACTGACTACTTTTCCCACATGTTTTGTCATATCTGGGTGACGAATATACACACGGTACAAATTGTCACTAAAACATTTCCTGCCCCAACTAGATTTTGACCTCATGGCCTTCCGTTCGTTGCTGATCCAGAATCGGGTTCTTTGTAAAGTTGGTGATAATTAGATAAACATATTGATTCCGTAAGTGAATTTTAGTAAACGGCAAGAAATATGACATTACTAGATCTATATACGCTAGTCAAATGTTCTAAGTACATACCTGGAAATGTGATTTTGAATGGGAAAGTAACGGGTGGAAAACGAGTGCTGAATACGTCATTCGTGGCAACAAACTGTTTGATTTACTTAGGGGGAATTAAACATGGCGAATAATAACATATCAATCAGAACCAATTTAATCCATTGGTATATAAATATATATCGCAGAAGATTCACAGCTCATTGATAGAATGTATCGGACGACATTTAGCGGTGGAGCACATTTTCCACGATGAAGTTTGACTTGCTTACAATAACAAAAGAGAAGCGTCTAGTGATATTTTCCAATTCGTCACCACAAACTTTAAGTAGCAGATGCATTGACAAAACGATGTAGTCAACATTATTTTAAACAACTAAATGAACGCAACACAACGCAACGTTTGAGACGTAATGATGAACACCTTGGATTTCTCATATCGAATGCAAATAATGTTCTGAATAATTTCTGTTCAGTTTTGTCGCACAAAAAAGCAATTAATCTATAAATATTTCTTATAGACATGCTGAATGAGAGCATTCAGACTGCACGTGTGTGCGTTCTTGCATAGTCGTATTGCCGACAGACTGGGGTTCAAAGCAGGACCACTGACTTTATTTAGTATTTAAGTATGACATGTTTACTCGGAACTATTCATCATTAAGCAAGTATGTAGTCTATGAAGCCATTGACCATAAAAACAATACTTTAAGTGAACTTTTCAATAAAACCGAAGCGAAACACAAGATTGTGGACATTGAACACACTAAGATATTTCTTAACTGGGGCGTACACTTGATAAAAGAGCGTTTGATATCTTAACAGCAGTATTGAATCTTCCAAAGGATGTAGCAGCTCTAGACAGGTTGCACTTAAATACTAATACTGTACTAAATTCCGTTCTTACAATACGATTGTGTTCATCTTGCATTCGTTCTAACAAGTGTTTTTCAATTTTATAGAAAGATTTTCCTCTGTAAAGTGCTTTCATTACAGATACCAAAATGCGATGTGGTATATTACAACATGACATTAAACTTAATCGAATTGCACACAGCTTACAAAAGGGTCGCGTCAAATAAATTCCAAACACATTTGTTAGCATTCAGTAGCCATTCAACAATTTTCTAAAACTATGCGCACATAGAGTAGAATATTCAACAGGTTAAGTGAATATAACAAATTTGTAACAGCCATTCGATCAGTTAATGCAATCTAATCAGTGTTATTTTTATTTCCTTCGCACATAGCATCTCGAAGTTTTTTCCAGAACAATTCTTCACCAACAACATCTTCTGTCCATTCTAAGTAGGTTGACATCTCCAAAAAAGTTTTGATGGAATTATTCATGTTTCTACCTTTGATCGTTTGCAAAAGAATAACAATTACTTCAAATTCATCTTCAGTGTGTTTAGAAAGTGCGATTTTCATACCCATAGAATTTAAGGAGAGAGTAAAATGCCTGTGACATAAAAACCAAGTAGCTGTATCAAGTAGATGTTCTCTATATGATTACCGGAAAGCTCTAAGTAAGTGATTCTGGTAAAACTGTCAAATGAATCCTCGCTGATAGTCGTTATTTTGTTGTAAGACAGATTCATATTAAGAATATGTTCCGGTTTGCTGATATTTTCGAAAGTTGCTTTCGTGACGTTGGGTAGAAAGTTATGAGTAAACTGAAGACCTGTAACATTGGTAGGTAGTTCAGGTATGTAAGATTCCACACATTTGATCAAACCCATTTCTATGAACAGAACCAATATAATCACGAAAACCGTTTCAGTATTTATCTTCATGTTTAATTGAATACACTGCTTTATTCACTAGTCCGTACCAATTATCAACAGGTTGTAAACTAAACTATATGAATGTGCTTTAAATATTGACTTCCGTCTTTTAATTTAAGTGTCAAATGGCAAACTGTATTTATATCAATATATGGCTCTACCAAAGTTGATCTATGTTTAAACGTCCTCGTGCGGGTAGATATTTGGTTGTCTATCAAATATACTATTATATCGTTGCTGTGTGATGTCCAACCTCTTCTAGAGATTACGTCATTTAGGAAAACCAGGTTTTGACGTCACTCAATCATAATCGTATGTAGCAGACGTACGCTATATACGCTCTGTCAACACAGAGTTTAAACAGTGACTTCTATCGTGTTTTCAATGGAAAAATGATAGTTTACATAAAAAGGGCACGTTTAAAGGAAATGTTTCAATATAATTTTGCGCTTTAGGATTCATTTCTATCAGTGAACGGAATTATTTAAAGTCAATCGGTGAGACATCGACTCATCGTAGTAGACTTTATCTTAGACTGACGTCACTAAGTAAAAATGCCGATGGTCAATCTAATATTCTTATTTGCCTGCAACTTTCATGCGCAATAAAATGCTTCTGTGTGATAATTTACAAACCATTATTTGCATATTAATGTACGAAAATGAGAATAGCCCTGTTTTATCCGTTGTTGTTCTGACATAATTCATCGTAGTGCATAAAATGCTCTCTCCGGGCCCCAAATGTGTACATGGAAACATGTTAGATACTGCGACACATTTCAAGAGTTCAAATTATTATTGTGAGGAGGTCTGATAATCAAAGAAAATTAAAAAAAACTGGTCCTTATTGATATCGATGTTGTCTGCATGTGAGACTTGTAGTTATGATGGTAGAATAAATGCAACTGATGTTCTTTTTACAAAAAAAATGCTTTTTAAAAACAAAGCCATATACAAAACTTCATTGATGAAATAAAACAACACATGCAACAAATCAAAGTTAAATACTCAAGTTTAAGCCACCATGATTCTTGTTGTTACGACTAATGTTTATATATCGTACTCACGAAGGGAAATAACTACATACGCACTTTCATTGTGTATGGAGAAAATATCTCCCTTGAGAAATGAACGCGAGAACTGAACACGTAATAATAAACAATGAAAACACTAGGTATCGGTTGGTTCGATCACTATCCCCAACATACCAAGACGTTGTTAAACAAATGGTTATAGTAGCTTTCCTGTCAAGAGCGGCATTAATGGTAGTGATAGCACTGTATGGATGGTGGACACGGTAATGTATCTTAGTGAGGTATCATGTCACATGTAAACGGCATGGTATCACAGTGTGGAAGCAATGTGTATGACAAAATTGTAGCTAGGAAGTAAACCCAACGCACGAACAATTAGTTTCGCCAACTAAAGTCCTTCAGGCGTACTATTCAGTGTATCGTGACTTGTGGTAATCTATGACACATTGGTAAGATTTTATAATTACCTTTCAATATAAACTTAAGTGTTTATTAAATATTTAAGTGGGGCTTAATTTCCCCGTCGATGTTTGCGAGGATGAAGACATTACATGGGGTGATAGAGATAATACCTTACTTACTCTGGGTCGTGAGTAAATCAATTATTCACTTATACCATGTTACTAACGACAGTAACAATAAACAAATAATAGGCTAAATATAGGTATTAGTATTTGAAAGCATTTCGTTTACAATAGGATCGACTGGGATTTCTTCGTTAACTGTACATCAGTGTTCTATAATTTAATCTACATGTTTGTTCGTCTGGTAGTAAGATCAATTTTTCATATGTCAGGTATCTGAAAATGCTTTCCAAATCTAAAGCAAAGGTAACGGAGTATTTGTAGTGTATCTCAGAAATCCGTGGACTTATAATGCTGCTGCAGTTTTATTTCTTTATCAACGCTCCTTAAAGAATTACACGAATATATGTCATAAATATTTTATTGTAGCGGCAAAAATGAAAAGTATGTACATAATGTTGAGTTTGGGTTAATCTTTAACATATATGAATCTAATATATAAAATCATAATGACTTATTTATTGTACGCTTCTTTAGTAAGAAAACAAGTACGAAAATGGTTTATTTGAGTGAATTATTTATCATGTATTACATTATACAAAGTTATATACAATATAATACTATCGAATTTCTTGCACATTTTTTACCATAAATGCGGTAATAATTGATCTATGTTCTTTCCTTTAGTATACACGTGTATTTACGTGTAATATTATTGTATACGCATTTGTGTTCTATAACACTTGTACATTTTATTACATAGTCATTACAGTTTGTTCATCAACTGTAGTCTTATATGTATGTTTGAGTATGTGTTTTAGTGTTCCTTTTCCGTCTCATGTATTCATGTTTGTATATTTGTCCTCATGGTTTACTGGACTTAACATGAAATAAACCCTTATTCTATATATCATTATTATATCTGTATAACAATATAATACTGTCATATTAGACTCGACCGTTTGGGTATGTGACTAACATTTAAATCAAACCATAAATAAATGCATAGTTATCACATACAATAAAGCTAAATATAGGATTTAATGTGTTAAGTACATTATATAAATGAAGTGCCTTCTCACAAAAGATGCGTGTGAAATATTTAAAATGGCCGATATATATTTCGACACTTATATATACTGTGACATAGGCGTCTACGAAATATAATGTCAATGACTTTCGTTTAAGTTTTAATAGTTGAATATTAACTGTATGGTTTATTGCGTCCCATACACATTTTCAAGTAATTTTATTGAGTTTGTGGAAATATATTTTAGAAACTAGCCGTGATAGTTAATAGATAAAGGGAGACAAATGCTTCTTCTATATTGGCTAGGGACATTGTCGACTGTTTTGTAGTTAACAAATCTGCTGTCTATTTCTATTCTATCATAAGTTGTACGTAAGTGAGATCAGGCCCCGATCTCTTGAAGCTTCTCAATCTGAGCTGAGGCTCAGCTCAAATATTGTCTTAAATCGTTGAGATATTGAGACTAGACTCAAAATCGGTATCATAACACGAAACAAATGAGATGAGTTTTTGCTGGGAAAAGTTTCAAGAGATCCAAAATGAGATTTGTCTTAAACTCAGGCTCTGAGTTGAGCGAAATCTCAATACTGAGCTGTGAGATTTCTAGAGCTACTTAGGAAGATGGGGGCCTGAGAGCAGGATATCTGGAGAATAAACTGTTGTAAAACAACACTTTTTGCGATGATTGTCTATTCCATAAACAAAAAAGTCTCATTGTATTAGTAAATGTTTTATTTTTAAAAAAACAACTGATCAAATGACACAATAAAACAAAGAGTTGTATGGACACAAAATGAATGGCATTGCACTAATAAAATGTATAAGGAAAATTGCTTTGGAATAAAGTAGGATAAATGAAAGCATAAACACCGGGAAACAATTAAAATATAGCAGTATAAAACGTGGTAAATTACAGTGACAAGACACTTATTAAACACCAAACATTCCACAAATTAAGGCGTATTACTGTTACGTTTTTGTTACAAATTTGAAACAAACAAAAAATGACTCGATCACACTTAGCCACGGTCTGTGCTTTCTTCACTTTAGATGAAACAGACTCTTAATAGATGTATTCGTCATTAATCAAATACACTACGTGATGAAACGTCCAGTTGAATAAACAAAACTCTATTACTTATACTTAAATATCACGTGATCTCGCTTTTCTGTTTCTGAAAGTAAAGCCACAGGATCTTTTCACATACTGAATGGTTTGATCCGTATGATAAATGTTTTCTATATATAAAGGTTCGTAGTTAGGAAAATATAAAAAAAAAACTACATAGATATGCAGTTCAAATGCTTTAAAATAAAGTTCTCGGCATAGTAATGCAATTAAAAAAGGGTAATTGCTATTTTCATGAATATTGAAGACCCACAAATAAAACTTTATTTCGTTAAGTTACATTCCCCTTACATACACAAACAAGGACTTAAAGAAATAAATAAATAACAGCCTCAATAGTGTTTCATTACACACACGCGAATCCGGTGTCGGTTGTATACTGCCTGTAATTTCTGGTTAGTCTCCAATAAGCCCTGCAAAATAACAAACACTTATGTAAGAATACAACCGAACATGGTTATACATGAACAGGGCTGTCTTTGACGATTTTTGGGCCCGATAATAGGCCCCATTCCCCAGGCAGAAGAATATATATTTTCCCTCAATTTTCGGTCAAAATTCACCTCCAGAATCACACAAAAAATCATATTTGTGTTTGTTCGATCGAAATCACTATCAAACATGAGAATAAGAGCTCTTGACTTTTAGAATCTGAAATTACTATTGTGAAAATGTAGATTTACATTAAAATGTGTTTTGGTATCGATTCTTTGAGTTTGGAAAAAAATCCCCTTTTTAGTAAAAAACGACGCTTCTTTGATAATGAGGAGGGCCTCAGAGGCAGGAAGCATGACTTTTGCGGTGAAGTTGAGATAGCGGATAAGGCTGTATTTATATCTTGCGAAATTTATTTACTTTGCCAATTTATGTAGAAATCAAACTAATGTATGAAAATGACGTACAATTTGTGATGCTCTGTGAAAATCCATGTATTTCTTCTTCATTGTAATTGTATGGTAGTATTGACTTTTGATTGCTATAAACAGTATAACATGTTTTATGCAATGAAATGATATTGTATTGTATTGTATAATACAAAATATCACTTCACTTACTGACCATCATGCCCTGTGTTTACTTGGCTAACCCGTGGTGATTGCACACTTTTAAATCTAGTTATATTACATACGTTTCTTTTTATTAATAAATGTCCATTTCTAGCACTTTTGATACATAACTGTGCAATGTTTTATTACGTATATGTTATAAATTGTGAGAAGCGTAGTTAATTCATTCCGATGTTTTATAGCTAACAGTAATTAAACAAAACCTACTTCTTCCATGACCAGATCAATATCCTCCATGAGACCGTCCATAACCGCTCGTAGATCCATAACCACTTCCTGATCCCCCATGGGAACTGCCGTATCCGCCCGTAGATCCATAACCTCTTGCGGATCCCCCATGGGAGCTGCCGTATCCGCCCGTAGATCCATAACCACTTCCATATCCCCCAATGGAACTGCCGTATCCGCCCGTAGATCCATAACCACTTCCTGATCCCCCAAGGGAGCTGCCGTATCCGCCCGTAGACCCATAACCACTTCCTGATCCCCCATAGGAGCTGCCGTATCCGCCCGTAGATCCATAACCACTTCCATATCCCCCTAGGGAACTGCCGTATCCGCCCGTAGATCCATAACCACTTCCATATCCCCCTAGGGAACTGCCGTATCCGCCCGTAGATCCATAACCACTTCCATATCCCCCTAGGGAACTGCCGTATCCGCCCGTAGATCCATAACCACTTCCATATCCACCAAGGGAACTGCCGTATCCGCTCATAGATGATCCATAACCACTTCCATATCCCCCAAGGGAACTGCCGTATCCGCCCGTAGATCCATAACCACTTCCTGATCCCCCATAGGAACTGCCGTAACCACCCGTAGATCCATAACCACTTCCATATCGCCCGTGGGAACTACCGTATCCACCCATAGATCCATAACCTCTTCCATATCCCCCAAGGGAACTGCCGTGTCTGCTCAAAGATCCATAACCTCTTCCATATCCCCCATGGGAACTGCCATATCGGCCATGAGAACGAGGCTCTGCCGTTACTGTAGCTATGCACAAAGCGACGAATATCGTCGTTATAAAGAAGTTCATTGTTAATCTAAAAATACAAAAAACAGCAATTGTTGTTCAGTCAAATTTGTTTGACAGTTATACATTCATGTGTTCACACTTACACATTATACATATGTGGATGAATATTGCCTTATGAGTTGTCTCAAACAGGGGAAATAATGCATATGGCACGATATAATAGTACGAGTGGTTCCGTCTCGTGGATATCTTAATGCCGTTTATTAGCTGTTTCTGTCACTGTGGCCATCTCCTGTGAGTAAAGTCCGTTAGTTACGGTATTTATAATATGTTGCTTTAACATCGATGGAGCCCAGGAACCTAATTTGGACAGGATCTCGATTTTTTTGTACAAAAAATACCGTCGAAATAATGTTTTGACGAAAATCAGCAGTTTCTATTGTTATGCCCCAAATAGAATCTGACATTCGTGTCTATTTGATAGAATTTATTAAATTCGTCATCTAAAACCGACAAAGCCTCGTTTTTATCGTTTTGAGATGACACGTTTAATCAATTCAATAAAAATGACCTCTCATGTAGGTCCCTAAAATGATATATTTAATCATTGTGGAATAAAGTCAAGTTTGAGAAACACGAAAAGTCGGTCAATGGCGCTACCGGGAATCCAACCCAGGTCTACGGAATGCCGGTCCGTTATGCTAACCACTACACCACAGCGACCTGGCGTCATTTTCGTGTAAATTTATCATCTATAAATTTATGATTATGGTAAACTACACTTTGGACTTCTGTCTGGGTTACCAACCAATAATACTGCATCATTCAATATTGTGAAGACCGTAAAATAATCTCACTAATGGAGTGATTAAAAATAAAGCATAAATATAATTATAATTGTTTGCAGATTACTTCAGTGGGATAATACATATTCGCTCTACCCCAAGATCAGTATGCCCCCGTTATACGTGTTACGATTCAAATACATCGAGGACTTTTTATTCTTATATATAATATACAACAGCAAGCATATCAAATCGTCTTTTACCGGACCTCTATAAATTGTTTAGTCATTTTTATAAAGCTTAACTAACCTTTTTGTGATCTTCAGAATGGTTTCAATGTATTGTTGTTTTTCCAGCGACTGTCGAGACATTTGTTATGTTGTGAATATATATACAATATTTTAACCACCAAAGGGGAAATGACATGCACTATAGTTGTCTGATTAATTAGCAATTAACAATACCGTCATTTACGTGATTAAAATAAAAAAACAAGTCTATCAATTCGGCAGCACGACAATGACCTACGCACAAATATTATTTATCAGTGAGCATGACTAATGTGATAAAGGTGGATAACATATTTTTCGGAAAGATCAAGCGTCGTGATGATTTATTTGACGTACATAGTTGATTATATTAAAATAACAATTTTATATTGTACATGATCGAATGCTTTGATAGTAATGTTGAATTAGTTAATAGTGAATTTTCGAGATATTGTCATAATTATATTTGCGTTTTGTAGAACATACGGGATATATTGTAATTAAAACACATGTTGTATTAAACAAGGCACTTATTTAATTAAGATGAGTTCTGCCGATCCCTTGTAATTTATATATTTATACTTCATTTAACGAGTACTAAATACAAAATAAAATTGCACTAAACTTGACTAAACTAGGGTTTACATCTTTAACGTCGTTAAATGTATTCAAGTGCGTATCATTGTATCATTACGTCACACGTGAACTAACTTTTGATTGGTTGAAATTGTACGTGGGCTCGTTCGTATTACAAAAAATATTAATTTTGTTATTCATGTTTTATCAAATAACTAAATGTCACGGCGTCATCAATTAAATAAACACTTTTATTACTTGAAATAAACTCAAATATGCATTTTAACTTCATGACTGTTTAAGATAATCATTTAATATTAAATCGCATAGAGTTTAACGTTTTTTATACGACGCTGCAAAGCTAACGTTCTTAATGAATCGTTGTACAGACGTGTCTGTATGAAGAATAATGTGCTTTACCGCGTATTACTAGTAGGTATGTATGGTGGCCTCCAGTTAACTACTCAATTAACTAGATAATTATGTGGTTATCACGTTAAAGAAACTAGATAACTACTTAATTAACTAGATAATTATGTGTTTAACTAGATAAGTATCGTGATAAATGTTCATACCAGATAAATATCTTAACACGGAAAATAGTCTGATAGTACCCACAACTGCCACCACTTATCTAGTTAACCACATAAGTATCTAGTTATGAAGTAGTTATCTAGTTTCTTTAACATGATAACCACATTATTATATAGTTAATAAAGTAGTTAACTGGTGGCAGAAATATGCCACCATAGGTCTGCAATATATTGTATTGCGTCTGTTGACGTATGATACAAAGCGTTATCATTCAAAGTTTCGTTAAAATGTACGAACTTTTTCAAAGTCAAGATAAAATATTAACCGCGAGGCTAATGAAAATACCTGATAAACAAATGCATATCATGGCCTCGTCACAGAGATGAATTGAAAATTGTGGGTATTGATTTTATTTTACGGCACAGCTGTAGTAACATGATTTTGCTATTTGCATATCAGTGTTGTGTAATCAAATCAAATCTTACGTTAACCTCTAAACCAACTTCTCTTCAACCGAACAACGTGTGTAACCTTGACGCAGATTGCTTAACCTTTTGGTAAGGGGTACGTTAGCTTACCAAAATCCAATGAATTTCGGCGAATTTACCGAAATCCATTTCGGATATGGAGTGACCAACAGTCGTAACATCTCGGCATTTTGTTATGTTGTACAACAATTCTTAACCTTCAAATTGCGCCGACCATAATTGTTCAAGATATTTCTTGTTTCTAATGTTGTTTAAATGAGGCTTCTTTTCCTGATCTAGTATGTAGACTGTTGACATAAAACTCGTTACGTAATCAATAAATACGGAATGTTAAATAAAACATTATAATTAATTTAATGACATGAACATAAGCTTTTCTTTATCTCATGATGCAAGAAACTCATCAATTTGTACACTTTCATAACATCGTGGTAAGCATCATTAATCTTCATTTAACAATGAAGTCGACATTGAGCATTTTGAAATAATGTATTGTCAATTAACCACGTAATTCATTTTGTATACGAGTACATCCGTTTTGCTTACAATTTACGAGTATGAATGACAACAATTAACTGTTTGTGTAATGACAGAGTGGTTATGACGTTGTTGTGCGTTGTGTAAAAAGTACCTATCTATATTCATTAAAACTCTTCAACATTGTACAGTATGGAATGGAGATAAAACCTTGCGTAGAGCTACTGATTGGACCTAGTATTTCTCCATTTTCTCTGTACACGGGACGTTCTATAGCATTTTGTTTTATTAAATAATTAGTGTCTAATTACTTTGTTAAAATGTTATTTTTACTTGTATCGATATGACAAATAAGATCATACCATAAATGAAGATTTGTTGTTTTCATACAGTGATAATTTGCAGTGATTTCAAATATGACGATACTTTGCTTAAATTTTTAACTAATTAAACATGGAACATATATTTCGTACACTGATTAAAACTGCAATTAATATGCATTATCAGATCATACATTAATGTATTCCTCTGCATTGTCGAACAATAAGTTTGTAATATCAATAAATTAAAAGCAACTTTCCGGTTCAATCGGTAATACATTGCATTAATTCGTATCAACGATGTTTAGCCAATGTAGCAACAACAATGGATGAAACCCTTTCAAATATTTTACGCTCAAATAGACCAGATACATCCTTAAGTATATTACTGCCAGGTTTTCAAAACCCATCTACGTCTGTTATACTAGAAACTGCGTGAATTGTGAAAGCGTTTCATTTCTAGGTAAACAAAACAGAACTCTTCCATATGACATGATTCATGAATGGTAAATGTGTACGTTTCGAACGCAGAATTACTTGATTTAGAATTATTACCGTTTGTTACAATCAAATTATATCTACTTTACGTCAATTGTTCACAGTCTCCAGATTCATAGTGACGGTCTTTATGGCCGGAAAAAATGTTTTTCACGTACATTAAATTACTTAAAATATGAGCTAAACAATGCACAATCATCAGAGTAAATGATCGTTTTATGCATCGAATCCAGTAAAGGTACGGCACCAGAACACCGATGTCCGGTGCAGGTGAAAGAGGGGTGACCGGTTTCCCTTTCCGAAATTGGGAGAATAGGAATGGCAGCAGTGTCTTATTTGATGCGATTTTAGGACAATTGATACTGTGAATATTTAAAAAATTAATAAAAAGTGTTTTAGAAGAAAGAATTAAAATGTAGCCTTTCTCGCTCGGGCATCCCGATGTATTGAATGGTAAATTCATTATTATCGTCATATGATTTAGTGTGATTCGTGGGAATTTAAAGCCGTGAGATAAGTGTGAATGTATTTGGAAACAAAACAAAAAGTCCTTATCTTTGAGGACCGGCCGTTTCTCTCTGAAAATCTACGAAAACATGTGTAATTGTGGTTATTCGTTAATATGAGATTCTTAACAGTTCATGTCGGATCACGCAATCGATACATCATACAATACAGTTAGTGAATTGCTAAAGTAAGCAATCGTGATTTTCTAACAAAATCATATACTATTCAAGCTGAAAATCTGAGATAAATCTTCAAATGTATAAGGGCATCCCGGATGTAAAATAATCAATACATGAAGTATTTGCCACAAATAAATGCGTACATATTTAAAAACACTTTTATGCTAATTGATTATCGTGTGGTAATGACAAACATCTTTCCTAAGGACGAAGAGTTAATTTAACACGCGTTTATCCATCATCATTATGAGTCATGTACGTTATGTATACACGTTGGTGCTGTATTGCAGTGAAGTCGGATTTAATCAGGTAAAACACTGTCGCCTTGGCGATGCGGAGTTTGGTTCAAGTCTATTGTAATTTACAAAAACATGTATAAGCTTATCAAAATATACTGATATTTAGTTGACCGATACATATTTTAAAGGTCCGAATAAGGGTAATTTTCTCCACCTAAACCGCAAAAATTGACACACACACATATATAAAAATATCTTATTTTATAAGAAATAGTTGAATAAGCTGTCATGAAACATATTTGTATGTTCAACCCTTTTAAGACTTTAAAACATTTTTCTGTACAAGCAATCTTTTCGGGCAACGGTCCTGTCAAAATGCACATAACCTGTCAGAGAAGAATGTTGGGGCCTAATCCGATAAATGTTTGAAATGGATATACAATATACTGCCATTGACAGTAGACGATCGTATTCTTTTAAATCATGTTCACAAAGTACTGACAATTAATCTTGTAGAAAAATAGAACTGAAATGTGTTGCTAGCTTCTTGATGTTATCAGTTCATCAAGTATATACATCTTCCAAACGACAGAGATTAATCAACATAATATTGTAATTGTGCCCTGTGGAACTTCATGTGATGTACACTGTTAATATTCAAATTAGCTTACCGTTGTTTTGATGAAGGCACATCATGTTCCTCCTTCCACTGTACAGTCTACCATATTTCCGGTTAAGCGACACTGTTCTTACGACTAAATCCATGACTGTATCCAATGTGATAAATATATTTCCGACAAGAGCACATGCATGTCGAATATATGTAAACCTTAATATATTGGTTTTGTGAAAAAGATTATGTAGATGATCACTGGTTGTGATTCAGTAGAGACGATTCTCCTGGACATAAAGGGTGGTAAAACTTAGTTTGTGCTGATTGTAAGCAATTGTGTGCATCCCTGAGTCAAGAAAAGTCGAGTTAAACTACAAATGTCAAGTAGATGAATTGCATTTGATCAAGAGTGCTTTTAAATCATGAATATAATCATAACTGCATTTTGTAATGGAAATCATGAGTACAAATGTGTAAAGAAAACACCTCTATAGAGAGTAGTAATTGCAATCGTGATTTTCTCAAAATGCTAAAACATGAGATGCCAATTTGTATCTAATTAAAGCGAATCTAAGTGTAGTTCTACATTTTCAAGTAATATTATCTCTACGTTACAATTCCTGACTGGGTCATCATTACGAGTAAACATGCAGGATGATAAGTATCAATATTGATAATAGTATAATGACGGTTAGCACATTAATCTTATTCAAATTCAATTTGCAACACTTGAACCTCCCTGACCGATCGGCCAAGCTCCAAACCTCTACTATCAAGTTACATTGTTTAGTGGTCAAACTTCTCAACAACACCATCGGCGCTTACATTAACAATGTAGATTAATTACCATATGTACTATACTCCGCCCACTGGATATGAGCTAGTGATGACACATTAATATGTAAATATTTGATTACATCCAACTTAAACATTAACAAATGCAGCGCTTGTCGAGCATCAAAAAACTGGGGTACTATAATATAGTGCCGTATACACTGCCTGGCAGCATCATTAATCTCTTATAACTACGTCTACAAAAACCTCATATCTCCAATCTATTTAGAAGTTTGTTCATCGAAAGTACTAAGACTAAGATATAGATTTAGCCCTATTCTGAATAAGAACCCGACAAAGAAGCTGATTCAGGCGCTACTTAGCGTTGGTTTCTGATTCAGTAGCTACTAGTAGATTCTGTGTTGTATGAAAGTTTAATTATATAGATTATTAAACACCTTCAACATACTTTAAACATGTATATATTGCAAGGTCATAAGTTTAATTCTATAACAATCCCTTCACTGTATTATATGTTTGGTGCCATTTACATGCTTTACATTATAACCACTCCTACTATGAATTCTCCGTGGTTACTGTTTCATATACACTCTAAGAGATGATGTGAACAAGAAATGAGATGTAACTTTTATTTCAACATTCTTACAGATAAATTACTGTATTTGTATTTCATACCAAACAAGATGTCATCAGTTCTGCATAATGTCTTTTCTTTTTCGGTCAATAGCGGTGGTCTACAAAATAATTATTGCTACATGTTATTTACTTTTGGGTCACTTTAAACAATTACGAAATAACAACTATAGCGCATATTTGGATACATATGTGTTAAGTGTTTGCAATACAGTTAAAAACACATGCTTCAGGTAATACGACAGTCATCGCGATGTAACGTTAGGTGCCACGTGTTTCACCACGTGTTTCACCACGTGTTTCACCACGTGTTTCACCACGTGTTAACATGGAGAGGACGGTCGTCTTGCCTATACATTGTGAAACCAATCACCACAATAATCATACAGGATACTATGCTAAAATGCATTAACCCTTTCACAAAGTATACACATCATAGAGACGTTTATTAACACATGACGTGCATTTGCATGAATAACCGAATGATCAGTTACCAAATGAAGCATGGACATATTACCGTTCTTATTCAAGAATGGTCTATTACACGATACGCTAAACGCTGGATTAAGCATGCGCATTCACATACATTGTTCTTGAAACTACTATGTATATGGACACATACTAAGACATCGACTTAAGAACAGACATATATAATAGTTTTATATTGAAAGTCAGGCCCGCCAGGTAAGCTCACTCTAAATGTCTGAACCGCGCATGCTCTATGTGGTAATCGGACCTAAGATAATGAATCCAAAGTTACAGACCATAGTGTTCCACTAGTTATTCATGTACATATTTTGTAAGTTGCTTGCGGAAGAACAGTTTAGTACTGACTGATAACCAAGGAACACCGATAGGGTCAATTAACAATCGTACATGACTGCTAAAAGTGTGTACAACACAATCACTAATCACAACCCAATGGCATTGATACAACGCGTTTCGCTAAGAGAATTTGGATTGTTACAACCGGAATGTAAACAAAAGAAGAGAGGCATGACACAATGACCAAGCAGAGTCGACCCGTTCAGATACCAAGGTCGAGAAGTTAATTATGTGGAGAATACGGTAAAAGACAATGGGCCAGAAATGAAATGACGATTCGGGAAGAGGCATAAGATTAAATAAATAGGCAGCAATAAGATCGAGTATATATATCTAAATGAGGTTAATATGGAACAATCAAGTTACAGAAAGATATGAAACGAAACTGAAAGGGGAGGGAAACAACACTGCAATACACATCAATTAACATGAAGAGAAACGGAGCCACACCACGGTCTTAGTTAATCAACTGTATTTGGGTCTTCAATCGGCATGATTTTCTTTCCTCTCATATGGGTATATGGTTGTTTCAAACAAACAAAATTGCAATATATATTAAAAAAGACATTCTTTTAGTTTGATATTGACGACATTATTCTAAACCGAAAATAGTTGAGTTTAGTTTTGAAAAAGAATATAGGGATTTGACAGATCGGCAAGGATTTTCTAATTTACCATTTTGATAGCGAACAAGGAATGGCATGAGGTTTTATAACACCACAGACGTTTTTCATATATGTTTGTCTTAGTTAACAGTATATGCCTAAAGGTATTCAGTGACAGCGAGAGTCTTATTTATTGCATATTATGTAAAAGTCAGTGCAATAAAAACATTTACGTCGGCAAGAATGTTGGTCCTTACAAAATAAGTAAAACACATCATGTAAAAATAAAGCAATTGCATAAAATGTGTAATGTCGCTTTAAACCATTCTGATAGCGTGTCGTTCTCACAATGCTTGACCGTTATATTGCAAATAAATTAGTTTTTAAACAAACATGCTATTTGTTTGTTAAACCTAACCCGTTCGATTGAATTGTAAAATGATCGATTACCTTTGTGTTTTGGAAAGAAACGTTGCAGTAGCCCTGCCTCCTATAATGCTTGCATATCATTGTATGCGGTGTTTGAACTATTGAGTTATTTTGCCAGAATCAATGACCTATTAAGTCAATATTGATAGTTACAGAACAATGAGAATATAACTTGAAAATCTCACATCTTTTCATTGGATAAGAAACTTGTTTTAAAAGGGACAAGCTAATGACAAAATACAAAAGTAAAACACAAAGCCCCAAGTACAATAACTTACTTTACCATAAATCACCGTAGCCGCCTAGAGTATCCATCCTAACAGCTTCTTTATCCGCGATAATGATGACCATATCCGCCATGGTGTCCGCCACCGCCACCACCACCGCCACCGACACCGCCACCGCCACCGCCACTGTATCCGCCGTATCCTGAGTGGTAACCGCTTCCATAGCTTGGTCCACCGTATCCAGAACCGTAACCACCACTGTATCCACCACTGTATCCACCACTGTAACCACTACCGTATCCTTGCCTGTAACCACCACCGGATCCACCACCACCACCACCGGATCCACCGTATGGATAGGCGACAGCTATGCTGATGACAGCGAAGAGGACAATGATGAGGAGCTTCATTTTGAAACTGTATATATAAATAGAAACAGCTGTTAACAAAAAGTAAATGTTGACAGAGATTTAATCGGGTCACCTGACTAAACGTGTGTATCAAGCAGAGGTGCAAAATGTTTGAGCTCAAGAACTGTAACAATATTTTTACTCACGAAATATTTCGATGTACATCATGGCACTTCCTAAAGTCCTCACACTATAATTCCGGAGTAAATTTAATGAATGTTTCTGGAACTAATACCATTTACAAGAAAAACAACTTCACTTTAAAACAAACCAAACATATTGCGTTCAAGAGGAAAATTTTTTTATAATTATTTCTTTCCATTTGCCCAAAAACCAGTTATGTTGAATTTTTTAGCGACAGAGTAGATGTATATTATTAATTACAAGAGGTATACTTTTTATGGTCTCCAACGCATGAAGGTGAAATGATACAATCAGAACTCTCGGAATTATTTAAACTCATCTTATTGATTGAAATAAAAATGTACAAAATGTGATCGAAAGCCAAAATTGATACAAAAACATCGAGCTTAAATTGTTCAGGACATTGAATCTGAATTATAAGGAAACAAAAATGATGTTTAAAAAATCAATGTCATAGCCAAATGGATAATGTGTTTGTAATTTTCGAATGCAGACTAGTAATAAAACAACAAACGCATATGTAGAAAAATAATCGGTCTAAAATAGACTGCAAATTCAACAATTCAACATCTCTGTCAATGCCCAATGCATAAGTTGTGTGCTATTTTTAAATGCAGAATAATAATAAAAAAGTGAATAATTTGCTACAGGGAACGCCGCATACACTAGACAATGCCTCCCCACACATGCCTCAGGGAAACAACAGTCCACAAAACACCTGGCACTGAGGAGGTGCAAGGGCAAATACGCAAAGGAACAGGGGATGGCCGAAATCAAAGGACAACTAAGGAGAACCATGAAGAACAAACAGGGGAATTTAATGGACGGAATACACCACGGAGCTTGCAACAATAGCCCTAAAGGGGACGTAAAATGACATGAACAATATCTCGAGTGAAACAAATGCACATGGGTAAAGGGTAATTGAACATGCATCTACAACATAGATAATGAAACATAAAATTAACATACCTTATGTGGGCTGGACACCTGTTAGTTCACACTTGGTACTGACAGAAGGCAATGGCTTACCGAACATTTTCACAGGTATTTATATCAATGCAAAATGCACAATTAATGCAGATTCATAGTTTACGTATGCAAACAACGTATCAAAACATAAAATTTGATTAAACACTCGAAGACGGATTGGTCATCAATTGTATACTTTAATTGCTGTAACCAGCAAATCTGGCAAAACAGGTAATTAATTAGTGCAAAAACACTGACACTCCGTAATAAAATCCACGTGTTAGCCTGTGATGAAATGTCGATTTGATGAAAGGGGCACTTTAAGCAAAAGACCATGCCGATTTTTACTAAAACTCTTATTATAGTTATTGCCCCCACTCAAACGATTAAACATGAGAATGTTCATCTCGGGACACAGAGTATGTATGATGTTTTATAAATGTTGGTATATTTAGAGTATTATTTGTTTTAGAGAATGGGTGTCCCTTCACAATGGTTTCTTCTTAAAACAAAATCAAGATACATGATTATGAATGCAACTCATTTTAATCACGTAGTAATGGACTCATTAAATAATTTAATGCTTAAACATAACAACCACACTATTTATTTAGTATCCGGAGTATATTGTAGATAAGAAAGTACACAGGATTGAATACGTGCGTTCACTTATCATTTATATTTATGTCGTATGTCAATGATGCTAAAGATATGAGCTGCGCCATGACTAAACCTGTATTAGTGACGTTGGTTGTCATGTCGAGTATTTACCAATCAGTTTTGACGTCACAAACAAAAGGATTTGTCCGGAGATCTTTTGGAGGCTTAATTGTGATTTATTTATTCGCTATGTGATTGTTGTTTCTGTTTGTGTTATGAATGTGTTTTGTATTTCCCTTTCTCCTGTGTAATTATGTCACTTTATACAGTGTTGAGATTGTTTCATGCCCATTTTTGGCCTATTACGGCCAGTTGTCTTGACTTGTCCTGTGATCTGTTCCATCCATTAATTCCCCCCTCCCCCTCCCTTAACTGTCCACTTTGATTCTCCTAGTTATTCCTTGTGGTCTGCCGGGCCATTCCTTGTGCCTCAGTTCCTTAATATGTGTACCGTTTGACCTGCTTTAGTGCCTTATGTTTTGTGGATTGTTGTTTTACCGGAGGTCTGCGTGGGGAGGCACTGTCTTGTGTATGTGGCTTTCCCTGTAGTTACGTATTCTCTCTCTTTTATAGAATTAAACAAATTAGGAAATATGTTTAAGTAATGCATAATGTGCTTTTTCTATTTGAAGAGTAGAACATTTCTTAATTTATTTACATTCTGACGCGACGTCATAATGTTGTAGCTTACTTTGCAGCTTGTTCTTAACATTGGTATTGCAATGCCCGATTTGAATACATGTGGGATTAAATGAAAGTTGAAACATAGTAGCGCAGCTCATATATTTTCATGACTTCTTATGCTTTCTGGCTGTCTGCGCCTGTTTATCATAAAACTGTAGGTACCATAATCTATTGCCTAAAAACAAATGCTTTGTCTTAAAATTCTTAATATTGTCACTTTTGATCGCATTCACTTTTTATTGATTATTTTCTCCTGGAAATTAATTTTTGAGGTTTAAATAACAACCAAGTTAGCCATGTGTCGTTTTCAAACTGCTATGAAACATTTACGAAACCTTTTGATTTGTTTTGTTGGGTTTTACATCCATCTTCAGCGACATTTGCACTTTGAGGCGGACAGTCCACATAGCTCTTGCTCCTGCGTTACCAACACGTCAATACTTGATTTCCCCACTGCAAACGACTACTTTTCCCACATATTTTGTCATATCTGGGTGACGAATATACACACGGTACAAATTGTCACTAAAACATTTCCTGCCCCAACTAGATTTTGACCTCATGGCCTTCAGTTCGTTGCTGATCCAGAATCGGGTTCTTTGTAAAGTTGGTGATAATAAGATAAACATATTGATTCCGTAAGTGAATTTTAGTAAACGGCAAGAAATATGACATTACTAGATCTATATACGCTAGTCAAATGTTCTAGGTACACACCTGGAAATGTGATTTTGAATGGGAAAGTAACGGGTGGAAAACGAGTGCTGAATACGTCATTCGTGGCAACAGACTGTTTGATTTACTTAGGGGGAATTAAAACATGGCGAATAATAACATATCAATCATAACCAATTTAATCCATTGGTATATAAATATATATCGCAGAAGATTCACAGCTCATTGATAGAATGTATAAGGAACTCGGACGACATTTAGCGGTGGAGCACATTTTCCACGATGAAGTTTGACTTGCTTACAATAACAAAAGTGAAGCGTCTAGTGATATTTTCCAATTCGTCACCACAAACTTTAAGTAGCAGATGCATTGACAAAACGATGTACAGTCAAACCTGTGTTAAAGACCACCTGCGAACAAAGACCACTATTGCAAAACCTGTCTTCAAAGACCACCAATTTTATCTCCCATCAGACCATTTTCAATGATATTTAGTCTGTAAATAGAGACCACCTGTATACAAATACCACATTTTGCTGTTCCCATGGGTGGTCTTTACAGACAGGTTTGACTGTAGTCAACATTATTTTAAACGACTAAATGAACACAACACAACCCAACGTTTGAGACGTAATGATGAACACCTTGGATTTCTCATATCGAATGCAAATAATGTTCTGAACAATTTCTGGTCAGTTCTGTTGCACAAAAAAGCAATTAATCTATAAATATTTCTTATAGACATGCTGAATGAGAGCATTCAGACTGCACGTGTGTGTGTTCTTCCATAGTCGTATTGCCGACAGACTGGGTTCAAAGCAGGACCACTGGCTTTATTTAGAAGTATGACATGTTTACTCGGAACTATTCATCATTAAGCAAGTATGTAGTATATGAAGCCATTGACCATAAAAACAATAATCAAGTGAACTTTTCAATAAAACCGAAGCGAAACACAAGATTGAGGACATTGAACACACTAAGATATTTCTTAACTGGGGCGTACAGTTGATAAAAGTGCGTTTAATATATTAAAGATACATGTAACATTCAGAAACAGTTCAGAAATGTACATATTAAAGGAAACCTGGAGAATATTTGCCAATAATGCCAAATGATGCATGCAAATCGTGCGCTTTCTGCAATTATATATACATTTATGTTTCCATGATTAGCTGAGGGCACGCCCTCACAATGGACTCAAAGTACACAGTCAAGTTTTCAGTACAATTTACCATCTTAAGATATATTAATTCATCCCCATGGGGGTCGTCCTAGTCATTGTAATGTTAATAAAGATCAATACAAGTTTGAGCGATTGCAATTTATTTTTGATATTTCACGGAAATTACCAATCACGGACTTCACCAGCAATAATTTGAAATATACTTTATTATGTTATAGCCATGTTTTTGATCATTTAAATGATATATTGAAAGGAAAAAACTTAATACACAAATATCAGTCTGGTTTCTGCCTTGAACTCACAGAAATCTTACTGTCATGTTTGGTAATGACACCACCCTAAGAGCTGTTGCTAAAACTTGTGATGAAAATCAAAATAACTTTAAACAATTTAGAAACAGGCATTTGGTTTTGGGCAATAAATTATGTTACTAAGAGTTTTATGATAAGCAAACTAATTTCGAGACCGAGGCACTGAAATGCAGTTTATTTCAGTCTAAACTAATATCTGGGTATGAATTCGAGTTCGAGATCTAACGTACGGACTAACAACTAACAGGTGTGAATTCTCTACTTCAAATTCAAACTGACATCTAACTTCTGGCTGTAGATTCTTGAATTAACTACTAAATAAAGAAACAACAGCTGTGAATTCGGGAACGAACATCTGAACTAACAACTACTAGCTGTGTATTCGCTGTATCATATGCGAATTAACATCTGAACTAACAACTAATAGCTGTGTATTTGCTCCATCATATCCGAACTCAGATCTAACTTCCGGCAATGTTTTTTTCGAATAAACATCTGAACTAACGACTAATAGCTGTGTATTCGCTACATCATATCCGAACTCACATCTAACTTCTGGCAATATTTTTTTCATATGCGAATAAACATCTGAACCAACAACTACTTGCTGTGTATTCGCTACATGATATCCGAACTCACATCCATCTTCTTGCAATGTTTTCCGAATAAACTTCTAAACTAACAACTACTAGATGTGTATTCGCTGCATTATATGCGAATAAACATATGAGCTAACAACTAATAGCTGTGTATTCGTTCCATCATATCCGAACCCTCATCTAACTTCTGGCTATGTTAATTCGAATAAATATCTGAACAAAAAAATAATAGCTGTGTATTCGGGAATGAACATCTGAATGAACATCTAACAGGCAACTTCACTAATCTGCGTTATAAAGCAGCGTGTGAATGTTATGGAAGTGGAATCAATGCGCTGTGTTGGAGCGTAGGGTTTATTCATGCTTTGCAGTTCCCTTACAGTACACACTTTTTTCTGCCTATTTATACACATATATTTTGTTTCGACGCTGGTTTCCAAGACTCTCAGTTCTTTAATTGTAGTAGACTATTCTTCAATGTTTGGGCCATCAATTAAAAGTCCTATTGGTGTTTCCCTTGTCAAGTTTATTTCATGTATCCTATTCTGTAAATCAGTAACATTTTTTGTGATATCGCGATAATAGTAGCATGCTTTTCTTCCGAAAACAAATTTTACTCGTTCATATGCATTACTATTCATATTTTCAATCGCGATTTTCTCAAAATGCTACAAATATGAGATGCCGGTTTGTAGAATTAAGGCGAATCTAAGTGTATTTCTACATTGTCAAATAATGCCTCTACGTTACAACGCATCTCTGGGTCATCATTTCCCTGAAAATCGCCAGATAATAATTATCAATATTGATAATAGTATAATGTTACATTTATTAATCTAATTTAAATTAAATAGCGGCATTTGAACCTCCGTGACAGACTGACTAACCCGCCAAGTTCTAAACCTCTAGATTTAATATATAATAGTTTTCTCACATCACGGGATCTAATAATGTGGTTACGTGTTGTATAAAAGTATGTTTTAATACATTTGTATTCATACTCTTAGCCATATCCATCATTTATGTATGTGTAGGTAAATTATACTTTTCTTTTCCTGACTTTATTTATCTTTTTCTCTTTACATTTTTTCTGTTATGGTCTACATTTTCTATTTGTAATATTGAATTGCTTCAAATGAAAATTATAAATATTGATATATTAATATAATTATTATCGATATTGATAATAGTGTACTGGCAGTTAGCACAGTAATCTACATCAAATTTAATTTGCAGCACTTGAACCCGGGTCTACGGATTAACGGTCCGTTATGCTAACCACTAAAACACAACGACCTGACGTCATTTTCGTGTAAATTTTAACTTATATAAAGTTGATTAAGGTTTGGACGAAATACGGGGCGAATATTTACATCCGCCACACAGCACTTAACACTAGTAGTAATATTGAAATAAAGTCATGTTTGTGGAACACGAAAAATCGGTCAATGGCGCTACCGGGAATATAAGTCAAAATTATCAACAACACCATCGGTGCTTACATTAATAATGCAGATTAATTACCATCTGTACTAAACCCCACCCACTGGATATGAGGTAGTGATTACACATTAATATGTAAATATTTGATTACATCCAACTTAAACATTAACAAATGCAGTGCTTGTCGAGCATCAAAAAACTGGGGTACTATAATATAGTGCCGTATACACTGCCTGGCAGCATCATTAATGTCTTATAACTACGTCTACAAAAACCTCATATCTCCAATCTATTTAGAAGTTTGTTCATCGAAAGTATTACTGATAAGACTAAGATATAGATTTAGCATTATTGTGAATAAGAACCCGACAAAGAAGCTGATTCAGGCGCTACTTAGCGTTGGGTTCTGTGTTGTATGAAAGTTTAAATATATAGATTATTAAACACTTGCATCATACTTTAAACATGTATATATTGCAAGGTATTACGTTTAATTCTGTAACAATCCCTTCACTGTATTATATGTTTGGTGCCATTTACATGTTTTACAGCATAACCACTCCTACTATGAAATATCCGTGTTTACTGTTTCATATACACTCTATGAGATGATGTGAACAAGAAATGAGATGTTTAACTTTTATTTCAACATTTTTACAGATACATTACTGTATTTGTATTTCATACCAAACAAGATGTCATCAGTTCTGCATTATGTATTTTCTTTTTCTGCAATAGCGGTGGTCTACAAAATAATTATTCTTACATGTTATTCACTTTGGGATCATTTTAAACAATTACGAAATTATACCTTTAGCACATATTTTGATATGTATGTGTTAAATGTTTGCAATGCAGTAAAACCACATTGTACAGGTAATACGACAGCCATCCCGATGTAACGTTAGGCGCCAGGTGTTTCACCACGTGTTAACATGGAGAGGACGGTCGTTTTGCCTATACATTGTGAGACCAATCACCAGTCTAAGCATACAGGATACTAAGCTAAATGTATTAACCCTTTCGTAAGAGTATACAACTCATAGCTTCGTTTATTGAGAAATGACGTGCATTTGCATGAATAACCGAATGAACTTTTACCGAAAAATGCATGGAAATATTACCGTTCTTATTAAGCATGCGCATTCGCATACATAGGTATTCATACACATTGTTCTTGAAAACAACTATGTATTTGGGCACATACTTCGAAATTGACATAAGAACAGACATATATTTATATTTTTATATTGAAATTCAGGCCCGCTGCGTTATCTTACTCTAAATGTCTGAACCGCGCGTGCTCTATGTGGTAATCGGACCTAAGATAATGAATCCAAAGTTACAGGCCAGTGTTCCACTAGTTATTCATGTACATATTTTGTAAGTTGCTTGCGGAAGAACAGTTTAGTACTGACTGATAACCCAGGAAAACCGATAAGGTCAATTAACAATCGTACATGAGTATTAACATTATGTACAACTCAATCACCAATCACAACACAGTGGCATTGATACAAAGCGTGTCGCTGAGAGAATTGGGCAGTTGGATCGAAACAACCGGAATGTAAACATCATAGATAGTACTCAAGTACGACGATTTAGAAGAAGATTGGCATGACAAAATAAAAGAAGGTGAGTCTACCCGTTCCAATATCTAAGACGAGAAGTTAAGTATGCGGGGCAAGAAATGAAACGGCGATTCGGGAAGAGACATAAGATTAAATAAATAGGCAGGAGTAAGATTGAGTATATAGAACTAAATGAGGTTAATATGGAACAATCAAGTTACAGAAAGATATGAAATGAAACTGAAAGGGGAGGGAAACAACACTGCAATACACATCAATTAACACGAAGAATAACGGAGCAAAATAAAATTGCATAATATATTAAAACAGACATTACGTTAGTTTGATATTGAAGACATTATTCTAAACCGAAAATAGTTGAGTTTAGTTATGAAAAAAAATGTAGGGTTTTGGCAAGACTTTTCTTACACCACAGACGTTTTTCATATGTGTTTGTGTTATTTAACAGTATATGCCTAGAGTTATTCAGTGGCAGCGAAAGTCTTATTTATTGCATATTATGTAATATTCAGTGAAATAAATTTACGTCGGCAAGAATGTTGGTCCTTAAAAAATAAGTAAAACACATCATGTATAAATACATTAATTGCATAGAATGTGTAATGCTGCTTTAAATCAGTCTGACGGCGTATCATCCTCACACTACTTGAAAAACATGCTATTTGTTTGTAAAACCTGGCCCATTCGATTGCATTGTAAAAATATCGTTTTTCCTCTGTTTTTTTAAATGCTGTATGCTGTGTTTGAACTCTTGAGTTATTTTGCCAGAATTAATGACCTATTAAGTCAATCTTGATAGTTACGGAACAATGAGATAAGAAACTTGTTTTAAAAGGGACAAGCTAATGTCAAAATATAAAAGTAAAACACAAAGCCCCAACTACAATAACTTACTTCACCATAAATCACCGTAGCTGCCTCGAGTATCCATCCTAACAGCTTCTTTATCCGCGATGATATTGGCCGTATCCGCCATAACCGTCGCTGTGATATCCTGGTCGGTAACCGCTTCCATAGCTTGGTCCACCGTATCCAGTACCGTATCCATTACCGTATCCAGTTCCGTATCCAGTACCGTAACCAGTACCGTATCCAGTACCGTATCCACCACCGGATCCACCTGATCTACCGTATTGTGAAGGATGGGCTACAGCTACACTGATGACAGCGAAGAGGATAAGGATGAGGAGTTTCATTTTGAAACTGTATATATAAAAAGAAACATTTATAAGAAAGATTTAATCCGAGCTGGGCTACCACACTAAACTTGTGTATCAAGCGGAGATGCAAAATGTTTGAGCTCAAGAACTGTAACAATGATTTTACTCACAGTTATTGAAATAGTTCGATGTAAATCAGGGCAAGTCTTAAAGTCCTCACAATGTAATTATGGAGTTAATGTAATGAATGTATCTACAACTAATACCATTAGCAAGGAAAACAACTTCACTTAAAACAAACCAAACACATTGTTTTCCCGAGGACGAAAAATGTATAATTATTTCTTTCCTCTTGCCCAACAACCAGTCGTGTTGAAGTCATTAGCGACAGAGTAGATGTCTGACGTGGATGAATATTATTAATCGCAAGAGGTGTTCTTTTTATGGATCGAATACACGTATCCATAGAAGTTATTAGCAGTCTTCAACGCATGAAGGTGAAATGATACAATCTGAACTCTCGGAATTATATAAACTCATCTTATTGATTGAAATAAAAATGTACAAAATGTGATTGAAAGCCAAAATCGATACAAAAACATCGAGCTTAAATTATTCAGGACATTGAATCTGACTTATAAGAACACAAAAAATGTTTAAAAAAGTCAATGTCATAGCCAAATGCATAATGTGCTTGTAATTTTCGAATACAGACTAGTAATAAAACAACAAACCCATGTGTATAAAAATAATGGGACTTAATTGTACTGAAAATTCTACAATTCACCATCTCTCCCAATGCCCAATGCATAAGTTGTGTGCTATTTTCAAATGCAGACATTCGCCAGATATGGCGCATCGATACGATGTTATCAGCAGACGCGCTGTCTAAAAACAATATATTGATGTCAAAATAAAATATGAAACTCAATGTCTGTTTGGTTATTCCTACTCACATTAAATATAGATTGTTTATAGTTTTAAAAGAATATCTTCTGAAAACGGGACATAGCGCTATAATCCATAAATTATTTTTAGACGTCTTTCGCGGCTTGCTGGCTATGTAGTTTCAATGTTTAAACAATTTCTGTGTTCTCGATTGGTGGATGCCTATTGTTTTGCGATTCATAAACCATGCCCTCGGCAGATTAATTCTACTGGTCACTGCTGTAATTGAAAATTGCCCTAGGTGTCAGCTGTAAAAACACAAGAGTAATAAACCCCCAGGAGATTTTTATTACGCGTTAATTCATATTGCACAATGAGATTGCTACTGTCTGTCACCCAAATTGAAAAATATTTATACTTCAAAGATTAAGCCAGCCTCTTCCGACATTTTTGAATGTTAATTCATGTTCAGAATTAAATTCATGCCATAACCCTTGTCTCACAGACAATAAAGACCTTGATTTGACCTTATTAATTTATATTTTTCACACGTTTGTGCAGGGGAAAATAGACGACTTGTGTACACAAAACGTGACATGCTGGCGTGATCTACATCATTTGTTTAGTTGATCTTTACACATTTTTATGATTATGTAAGCCTTGATTGTTTTTCACAGCAGCCGTTTTAAAATATTTCATTGACATGAAAGTGTGTTAATACAATTAGACTTCGATGAAAATATCCAAAAATGAATCGAAAAATTATCGACCTGTTTTGAAAAAGTTATGAAGCATTAATGCTCTGAAAATGTCTTTAGCTAGGATTATTTGATCACCGTTTATGGAATAACTTTTAATATTTACAACATATATTTGGAGGATGTGTCATCTTAAAAGATTGCTTTTTAAATTGGGGTTAGTTAAATATAGATCTATGGTGCTTGTTGTGAAAATCCGAGAATTTATAGGAAACTAACCGGGAGTATGTGAAAGCAATACGCTCCCAATGTGCAGCGTCACGGACATATATATCCGTGGCTCCGTTAATTCGTTACCTATGATTTTTTGAATGCTGTTAATGCAAACACTTTAATATATTGTAACCTAATATTTTCTATATACTTTAACTTGATAAAAATATTAAACTTTTGAACAGAATAGATAAAATGTCCGATTTTTACGAAAACATTAATAAATTTGCGCAACGCATTAACTTTTGTTGATGTGTACTAGCGTAAGTAAGCAGCATTGGCCGTTTTGGAAATATTTTTATTCTCGCATTACGTCACGTCCGGTAGGGGGCGCAACTCTTAGGCGACAATTAATCGATTAATTGAACGGTGTATAAACATAATGAAACATAAAACTTAACATACCTTATGTTGGCTGGACACCTGTTAGTTCACACTTGGTACTGACAGAAGACAATGGCTGAATGAACATTTTCACAGGTATGTATATCAATGCAAAATGCACACTTAATGCAGAGTCATAATTGATGAATGCAATCAATTGATCAAAATATAAAATTTTATTAAAAACTTATTTATGATAAATCTGAAACGTATATTTAAAACGCAACCTAAAACAATTCATATAAACTCAAAGATGGATTGGTCATCAATTGCATCATTGCTGTAACCAGCAAATGTGGCAAAACAAGGTCATTAATTAGTGCAAAACCACTGACAGTTCTTTATGAAATCTATGTGTACCTTAGCCTGTGATGGAATGTCGATTTTATGAAAGTGGCACTTTATACAAAAGAGATCATGCCGATTTTTACTAAAAATCTAATTATGGTTTGTGCCCCCAATCAAAGGATTAAACATAATAATGTTGGTCTCGGGACACCGATTATTATGATGTTTTTTATACATTTTGGTATACTTAGATTATTAGAGAATGGGTATCCCTTCGCAATGAATTCTTCAGAAAACAAATCAAGATATATGATAATGAATGCAACTCATTTTAATAACGTTATAATGGAATCATTTTATCATCTAATGGTTAAACATAACAACTGCTTTCTTTATTGGATATTCAGAGTATATTGTAGATAAGAAAGTATAAAGGATCAAAGACGTGCGTTCACTAATCATTTATTTTTCTGTCGTATGTCAATGATGCTAAAGATATGAGCTGCGCCATGACTAAACCTGTATTAGTGACGTTGGTTATCACGTCGAGTATTTACCAATCAGTTTTGACGTCACAAACAAAGGACTTTTGTCCGGAAATCTTTTGGAGGCTTAATTGTGATTTATAGAATTAAACAAATGAGGAAAATATGTATTAGTAATGCATATTGTGCTTTTTCTATTTGAAGAGTAGAATATGTTTTAAGAGTTATGTATATCCTGACGCGACGTCATCATTTTGTAGCCTACATTGCAGCTTGTTCTTGACATTGGAATTGTAATAAATAGAAAAGTTGATGCCCGATTTCAATACATTTGGTATTAAATGAAAATTGAAACATATATCTTTTCCAATATTAATAAAAGCACTGGCAATGCGAATTTGAAGAGATTGATAATGTTTTTGTCCGTTTTTATTTGTTCAATTTAGGTTATTCTGACGTTAGATCAATATCTGTATTGATAACTTATACACACAGCATGTGTATATCCACAATAAATTGTCATTTGGCATAACACTACATATTCCTGCAAATAAACCCTAGTAAAAAGAATGAACAGTCCGGGTGGAGATATTTTGGGGGGATATTTTATTGATAATACAATTTTAATGCCAGAATATGTGTAGGTGGCACAGCGGGAAGAGGCTAAAACATTTGCCATGTAAGCTTAAGGGTCCATGTCCAGTCTGACATGTTACACTTCAAAACCTGCGACAGTTGCTTGTTTCAGTACAGAAATGGTCTTCTTATATATTGAACATTCATGAATGTTTGGAGTTGTGTTTATTAAGAAATAAAATCGACCGGCCCTACTTATTGTTTCTAGGTATGTAATAAAGTCAGCCTAACCACAGATATATTTTAGGCCTCAACAGCATAGAAACAGTGGTGTGTTGATGTAAATTGCTGGAAAACAAAATAAACTTAAGTGACGAACATTTCGTCGGCGTGCCAACATTATTCCGATGCCAGTAAATGTGTAGTAATTTAAGGCCACTTATACAACTGTCGATGTGGAATCTCCGTACATAATAACATCATCCCGTAAGAATTTTGTGGTACATGTACTTGAAAAAGTTGCCACAAAATTGGTAATACGTATCAGTACAATTCTCGATGAAAGAACGAAACACTGCCATCTGTAAAAGCTAAATAACATGAATAAAACCGATTAGCTGAATTTCGCTCGGCACGAAAGGCTGTATATTGTGTACACATTTAATTGGTTCTAACACGGCAACATACACGTTTATTAAAAACTCTGTAGTCAAGTGATCGTGCCGACCATTGAAATTTAGTATCACGGAAAAACGGTGATAACGTTGATTGCGACTAAGTAATTGGCTATATCAGAAAGGTTAAAAATGTCAAATATCAAGATATACTGCGTTATAAACCAGCGTGTAAATGTAATAGAATTGGAATCAAAGCGCTGTGTGGGAGCGTAGGGTTTATTCCATGCCTTGCAGTTTCTTTAGAGAACACTATATTTCCTCCTATTTATACACATATATTTTGTTTCAATGCGCTGGTGTTCATGACTCTCAGTCCTTTGATTACAGTAAACTATTCTTCTATATATGAGTCATTAATTAAAAGCCCTATTGGTCTTTCCCTTTTCAAGTTTTTCCATGTATCATTTTCTGCAAATCTATAACATGTTTGGTAATATCGCGATATTAGCGTGCTTTTCGACGTGGTGAGCTCTTTACAGTCAATATGCAAAAGTACGTATCTATATAGAACTAAGCTAAATATAGCTAATCGTAATTCCGAAAACAATTGTTACTCGTTCATTTGCATTACTATTAAGATTTTCGGTCGCGATTTTCTCAAAATGCTTAAACAATGAATAAATTATTTTGTTTATGTATGGGTATATTATACTTTTCTGTTCCTGGTTCGTTTTATCTGTTTTCTCTGTAATGATCAGAATAATAATCTTAAATTGTTTAAAATAAAAATTTTAATTATTGAACTAACATTGGAACAAATGATTACGCACCAATATTTTATTTCTAAAAAGTCTCGGTATCTATGGTGGCTGATTTCTGCCGTCTGGTTCTGGCGTATTTGCACGTTTGGGAGGCCAAATAAAGAAAAATAAATAAGATATGTGTCGATATAGTGGGGACGCGAACATGCCAACGTTGGCGTCCCCGTCAGATCAACAAAAGTCGATGTGTCGCATTGTCTAAACAAGCGTATTTAATGCCGAATATACTGTTCTTGTCCGTAGACGATGATAACGATGAATTTGGCACGAATATTTCAATGACGTTTTCCATATTATCAAATTACATTGTGTATTTGTCGAAATTCCAAACTACACCTTCATGAACACTGTACATGAATTACCGTCTGTACGATACCCCACTCACGGGATATGAGCTAGTGATGACACATTACTATGTAAATAATTGATTACATCCAACATAAATATAAACACATATAGTGCTTGTCTTGCATTAAACAACTGGGGTTCTACAACATATTGCCGTATGCACTGTATGGCAGCATCAGTAATGTTTTATAACTTACGTTTAAAGAAATGCAAACTTAGGATACCAGTTTAAGCATCATATCTCTATTTAGAGGTATGTTCTTCCAAGTATTACTGATGAGACTAAGATATAGATTTACCATTGTTGTGAATAAGTACCCGGCATGGAAGCTGATTTACTGACTTGGTGTTGAACTCAAAAAAGTTTATAAAACACCGGCAAAATACTATAAACGTTTATATACAGCATGGTTTTAAGTTCGATTCTATCATTATCCCTTCATTAGGTGTGGCTGGTATCATCCACCACAGCATAACCGCCCCTATTACAATATATAATTATAAATGTTTTCTGTTTCATATACAATCTAAGAGATGAGATCAACCAGAAATGACAAGTAATTTTTATTTCAACATTCTTACAGATAAATAGCTGTATTCTACGTCATTTGCATTTCATACCAAACAATTTGCCGCTGATACGAACATTAATTAGTTCTTCATAATGTCGTTTCTTTTCTGCCAATAGCGGGGGTTTACAAAATAAGTGTTCCTACATGTTATTCACTTTGAAATTTTAAACATTTGTTACCTGACAAAGACGTAATTATAACTATAGCGCATATATTGCTATGTATGTGTTAATTGTTTGCAATGCAGTTAAAACCACATTGTACAGAGAAGACGACAGTCATCGCGATGTAACGTTAGACACCACCTATTTCAACACGTGTTAATTTCTAGAGGACGGTCGTTTTGAGAAAACAATCACCAATGTTATCATACAGGATACTGAGCTAAAAGCATTCACACTTTCGTTAAGTATACAAATCCAAGAGACGTTTATTACCACATGAAGTGCATTTGCATGAATAACCGAATGACCATTTACCGAATAATGCATGAAAATAGAACCGTTCTTATTCAAGGGTCTATTACACGATTAGCTAAACACTTGATGATGCATGATGCGCATTCGAGTACATACATATTTACATACATATTTCTTGAAATATACGACGCAGATGGCCACATACTTCGACATGGACATAAGCACAGACATAGCATAAATTATATTACATGTATATATTTATAGTGAAATTTAGGCCCGCCTCGTTAGCTCAGTCGGTAGAACGCGAAATGTTAGTTTGATATCGACATAATTCTAAAACGAACATGGTTCAGTTTAGTTATGAAAAGGAATGTAGGGATTTTGACGGATCGGCAAGGATATCAATTTATCGTTTCGATAGCGAACAAGGAATGACATGAGGTTTTATTATAACAACTTTACACGTTCTTCATGCCTGTTTGATACATTTAACAGTTTATGCTCACTTCCTTCCGAGACATTTCGCTGTCACTGAATAACTATTAAACCGTTATATTACAAATCATTCAGTATTGAAACAAATAAGTTATTTGATTATTAAAATAAGCCCATACGGCTGCATTATAAAATGATCGTTATCTTCCACTTTTTTGCCTCCTATACTTCGCGTAAAACTCTCTGGTTATTTTCCCGAATTGATGAATTGCATGTATTAAGTGAATATTGAACGATGTTATAAGAACACCCCCAAATATGATTACTTACTTTACCATAAATCACCGTATCTGTATCCATCTTAACCACTGAATCCGCCATAGCTTGGTATGTAACCGCCGTATCTACCACCGTGTCCACTACCGTATCGACCGTATCTACCACCGTGACTACCACCGTATCCTGTAACGTAACCATTACCGTATCCAGGACCGTAACCAGTACCGTAACCACCACCAGATCCACCGTATCGACCGTAATGTGGAAGATGGGCTACAGCTATGCTGATGACAGCGAAGAGAACAAGGATGAGAAGCTTCATTTTTAAACTGTATATATAAATAGAAACAGTTGTTTAACTTAATAAAAAGGTACATTTTGACAGAGATTTAATCGGAGCCGGGTCACCACACTAAACTTGTATATCAAGCGAAGGAGCAAACTGTTTGAGCTCAAAAACTGTAACAATTTTTTTAATCAAACATATTGAAACATTTCTACGTAAATCGTGTTACGTCTTTAGTCCTCACAATATAATAATGGATTAAAATTTAATTTATGTATCTAGAAGTAATATCATTTACAATGAAAACAACTGCCCTTAAATGAACCAAACACATTGTGTAGCGGAGAACAAAAAAGACATAATTATTTCTTTCTTTAGGACCAACAACCAGTCGTGTTTTAATCATATGCGATATAATAGATTCGGATGAATATTATTAAATCGAATTGTGTGTTGTTTTTGTGTGTTGTTTTTATGGATCGATTAAACTTGACCATAAAAGTCAACGCATGCTGTTAATTAGAAGTCTACTAAGCATGAACGTGAAATGATACAATTCCAAATATCGATCAGAAATATATAAACTCATCATACAAATTGAAACTTAAACTCTTCAAAATTTGATTCAAAGCCAAAATGAAACATCAAGGTAAAATCGTGAGTTATTAGGAAACAAACATGATGGTAAAACAATCAAATTATTTTTATCGTCAAGTGTACTGAAATTTCCTGATCTACAATTCAATAGCTCTCTCATAGCCCAATGCATAATGTGTTTCCTTTTTCAAATGCAGACTTATAATAAGGCAACAAACGCAAAATTATAAAATTAATGAAACATAAAAAATAACAAACCTTACGTGGGCTGGACACCTGTTAGTTCACACTTGGTACTGACAGAAGGCAAATGCTGACCGAACAGGTATTTATTCCAATGCAAAATGCGCAATTAGATGCATCACATATGACGAATGGAATCAATTTATCAAAACAAATATTAAAAACTCGTATATTTATGAGAAATCAAGTCTGAGAAGTATATTTTAAACGTAACATAAAACAAGATTTGTTGATTATCAATTGTAAACTGTAATTGCTCTAACCAGCAAATATGGCAAAAACAGGTAATTCATTAGTTTAAAAACTCTGACAATTCTTTGTAAAAATATGGTTCATGTGTACCAAGTCTCTAATTGAATGCCGTTTTGATGAAAGGGGCACTTAATAAAAAAAAATACCACGACGATTTTTATTAAAAATCTAAGAATATGGGAATTTATCCACTTGATTAATGTGTTCCCCACTCAAAAGCTAAAGCATTAGAATGTTGGTTTCGGGACACAGATTATTTTCACAAATATTTAATGATTCATAAATTTTGTTTTAGTGAATGGGTATCCCTTCTCAATGGTTTCTTCAGAAACAAAATCATTATGTATGCGTATGAACGCAATTCTTTTGCATCGCGTAAGAATGGAATCATTTAATCATCGTATGGTTAGCATAACGGACCGGCAATCCGTAGACCTGGGTTCGATTCCCGGTAGCGCCAGTGACCGATTTTTTGTGTTTCTCAAACTTGACTTTATTTCAATAAGAAATATCTCATTTTTTTCGAAATAAGAAGGTTAAGATTTGTTGTGCAACATAAAGAATTGACGAGGTGTTACGACTGTTAGAAATGGAATACGGAAAAAGAAAAGGGATTTCGATAGTTTTACCGAAATTCAGTGGCTTTCGATAATAAAGGTACCCATTATCGAAAGGTTGCATTGTTACCAATCCGCCTCAAGGTTACGAACGTTGTTCGGTTGAAGAGAAGTTGGTTTAGTTGGTAACGTAAGATTTCATTGGTTTACAATTGCAAATCCTTTTTCCATTACCGTATTCTACTTCTAATACAACATCTACACTATATATTGCTAATTTCTTGTTATAAGATTAAATATTAAGTTTATTTTAATGTATATACAAACGATTAATGTACTTGACGTTCCCTGTAGCAACTTATTCTCTCATTTCATAAAATTATTCTTCTTGTCCTAATTGTACTTATCATTGGGGTATATCTATCAGTTAGATGTCACCAATCTTCTTTCTTTATTAAACATCATTTGGTGATACATAATTATGACGTCATTTGGCATTACCAAGAAAACTTTTCTCTCTATAACGCTGTTTTATAACACATCTGAATATTCATTGGATTCAGTCGTAGTTTTGTTTAAGTTTCTATTTGTCTTTATTTTTAATTCGATTTCCCTATCACTAGTATCAAAGATTTGTTTACTTGCTGGCTACATTTTGGGTTGACTACATTAAGTTTTATGGTTATTTCACATTCTGATATTAATAATTTAGTTACTGGGAGCAGGGTCAGTATAAGGCTGCTTGTTCCTTCGTGGTGCTGGATTATATATGTTGTTATGGACGTAATGGTTAATTGTTTTAAATGATTAGTTACTGCCTACTTTGTCAATTTATTTATATTTGTTGGAAATCAATGACGATAAAGCGATTAAGTGTAAGGTTGGCTAGTCGTTAAATCGATTTAAACCCCCAGTATTTGTGCTGACAGTTCCAAGGCTGCACATGGCCACCTTCGTTGAATTGTCAAAGGGTTGGTGCCAGTATATCGGTCTGAAGTTGGCAGTATTGGCAGTAACACCAATAAAAGTATCAGTGCTAGTTTCAATAGCAGTTATCTATAGGCTTATGTTTTAACTAAGTCAAGGGCCATAACTGAGCATTTACTGGGCACAGCCAAACATGAAACCCCAGGTACACAACTTCACATGCTGATGAACATTCCTGTAAAGGTTTATGTCTCTGGCTCTTATACTTTTGGAAACATAAGTGACACAAGATTGCATACTCTGTAGGCTATGTTTCAACTAAGTCAAGGGTCATAACTGTGCATTTACTTACTGGGCACAGCCAAACATGAAACCCAAGGTTCACAACTTCACATGCTGGTGAACATTCCTGTAAAGTTTTATGACTCTGGCTCTTATACTGTTGGAGATATGAGTGACACAAGATTTTGTGACGGAAGGACGGGCGGCTCACAGACGGACAGACATACGGACAAGGGCAAATATATATGCCCGCCCCTTTCAGAGTGGGGGCATAATTAAATGTAACATGAACAATCGTAAGACATTCGTTGATGTAGATAATACAATGAATGCAAGGTTAAGTGTTTACCGGAATGTTAGGAATTCTGATGCGTTGATTTCTATTAATAAAAGAATAATCGAACCTGCAGGAGTGTTCAGGGCAGTGTAAATTTAGTCGGCTTGTAACGCGAACAGTAGTCTGAATCACTTCATGAACTGTGTGTACCCACCTTACAATTTGGTTAGTATATCTGTCCAATGAAATATGTTGTCGCGGATGTCTAAATCATGGATTCGTTTGGTTATCAAACTACGCAGGAGTGATAGTTAGTACATGAAGTGTTTACTCGGGGTTTTATTTGGATGAAAATCTGTTTTAGTTGTGACCTTTCTCTTAAACATGGGTGCCGAGTATAGCGTTGTAATACATCATTGTATATAATTCCATTTATCGATCATGAAGTATGCATTCCATATCACAGCTCATTGTTGAACACATTTTCAATAGCATAGATCTAACCATGTATTGTATCTGTATACATATTTTCGCTTTAAGAGTTGCATTAATGTTGCAGTAAACTAGACGTTTTGATTTGGGTTTTATAATATGATATTTCAGTCAAAATTTACCAAGATGACGAAGTCGGTTCAAATGTAAATATTTTGTTATAATATACATTTAATTTGTATTATCGACTATTACGTTCGCTTGTGTTAAAGCACGATTTGTGTGGCATTACTAAGCATTAGTGATTTTTTGTTGTATTTTGTGTCTTAAATATTTGGATGTTTCCTCAGATGAAACCATTTGTTTGTGTTGATAGAGTTCTTTCATCGCGCTACTTATGTATTGCTACATAATGATCTTGTATTTCCATAAACATAAAAGTCAAGAGGTATGGTAAATCGAGGACATATAAATGCGTGGGGTTTTACCATTGTTTCTTTATGTTCTCTATTGCATAATGTGAATCCATAGTAATTTAGTCCCTTGTGTTGCGTTGGCGATTTAGTTAGTAGAAGCATAAAATATATTTGACATTGATTAAACAATATAATAACCAAGATGTTTGAAAAACACATATACCGCCTTGACGTCGTGTCGAGGTAGCACTAATGAAGTCTGTGTCACTGTGACCTTGACTTATATAGCCAAAGATCAACTGCTGACCATTGGTGATCATTCTGTTTTATCTGTATAGCTGTATACCCGTGCATTCATCATTCATACATTGGGAAACATATTCAGTCTCGTGGTCAAGATGGCCTTCACCTTTAACTTACTTATCCCATACTTTAGGGTCATATGTTGACAATAGACATTCTTTATACGCAGTTTGACGGCTGTAGACAAAAAGGTTCTCCAATTATAGATCGTATATAATGTTAAATGAATAAAATACAATTCCAACAATGTTTAATACGTAAACTGCCAATGCTTCTTGATATATGTGATACATTTTCTTTAAAAAGTATACATGTTATCACCACTTACATATATTTGTATATTTCATTATTTGGCTATGTTTATGTAAATATTTACTCCATTAAACTGTACGTTTGTTAGGTTTCATCGACACTGTGGTCTGGAGCTTTGCCCTACTGACCCCTTCGGCTGGATCATGGGGAAACCATACTTGAGTTATGGCACTTACAAGGATTTATACTAAATGATCAGCGTGTCGTTGACTATTGATCTACTGACTCAAACAATCAATAGGGATCATGAACAGGCACCACTTCCACTACGGTACAGGACTGGAGTTCTATCTGTATCCGAGTTACTATGCACTTGTTGCTCAGTATAACATTGATCACAAACCACTTGACACTCGTACTTATGTCTGTCCTGTGGTACGTTTCATGAATGAATATATGTATTATGGCCTTTAAAAAGTAAATGCATAAACACCACATAAAATGTTAAATTAAACATTGTTCGTCTTCACTTATACTAGAACGGCGGTCAACAAAACACGATTATATACATGCAACAAATGCAAGAAGGGTATACACACTGTATATTTCGTACCCATGTAAACACATAACAAACAATGAATTATGGTATTATTGAACGACCAACACATCGTTTGAGATAAGTGTTTATGATGTGTTTCATTTTTCCTTTGAATTAAATTAAAGAATATATTTCAAAATAACGGTTAAATATAATAAAGCTGATTTTGTTGAGATGCCAGTCTATTATCTATAATCAATATTTTAATTGCATATCATACAATATCAATGTAATGAAACGATAATTTATATACATGTATTTAAATCAATCGGTATATTATGTTGTTTGATTATATTAAAACACTCGTAAAACCACAATAGTCGTCATAATTACAGAAGTTACAATTAACACATACAAATACGACCAGCCAAGACGGAATTTGGTAAGACGAGGAAGCAATTGTGTCCAACGAAACGAAATGCATTGTCCCCTGCTGGGATTGTTCGTTTGAAGTAGCACTTGCTCACTGAAAAGCCAATCTCGATTAAAATAGCATGACTTGGATAGTCTTACAGAAATATACCAATTGAAAAATATAATTGAAGAGTTGTTTGAAAGTGGTTTGAGTATTAGTTTAACACTTTTAGTAGAATATGTGGTGTTGTCGGATGTCCACAAAGTAAAGATATATTATCGGCCTTCTTATGAACCAAAAGGATGTCACTTTAATAAAAACGATTTACATGAAGTAAGTTTGGCTAATATTGTCGTTTTAAATGTTCAACACACCGGCAAAAGCAAAATGTATAACATACCACATGTTTTTTACATATGATTATATATATGTCAGTGCGTCTCCCCAACTATATATAGAAGCAATAATGCCTACAGATGTTTTGTGACAGATATAGATCACGTAGGTCTGAACTTTACGAACGACAATTTGCAAATGAAGTAAATGAAAAAGTTATGTCGGAAATGCCACATACTCATACAAAGAGCGTAGCCACACAGAGAGCATAATGAGTCATGAAAATATAAACATATATCAACGGTGACAAAACGCCAGAAAATAATATGAGTGAACACTCGTCAACTTTCTTGTTTGTCTACTTATCTATAATATAATGAATGCGATTGTTATGAACACAAAAGCTGTTTATCGGAGCAGCCGTACTAACATGACTTTGCTATTGCATATCAGTGTTGTGTAAAAGAGAGAGAATAAGTTGCTTAAGGGAACGCCACATATTTTAAACAGTGCCTCCCAACACAGATCTCCAGGAAAGCGACAATCCATAAAAGCATAAGGCACATATTGAGGAGGCTCAAGGGTACACATATAAGGGAGCAAAGGCGCAAGGAATAGCCTGGCCGATCATAAGGAATAACTAGGAGAATCAAATAGGACAAACAGTGTGGGGGGGATTAATGGATACATAAGAATGTAGCATTCCTTGTAGCAACTTATTCTCTCTCTTTATTTGTGATTCATAGAATTAAACATATGAGGAAATGTGTATAGGTAATGCATGATGTGCCTTTTGCATTTAGCTGCCCGATTTTAATACATGTGGTATTAAAAAAAGACAGTTGAAAAATATATCTTTCGAAAACGTAAAACCCTGAACATGGACTTTTTGGTCACTACTAACGGTTTTGTTCTGGCGCAGCTCATATATTTTCATGACTCCTTGCACGAGTATTTCCTACATAACTTGAAACCTGTGGTTCGTATAATTGATCTATAATATGTTGATGTATGCACCGTCTGGCAGTATCAGTTATGTTAAGTCTTAGATAAAGATTTACAACTGGCAAGAAAGCTGATGTACTGACTTGATATATAACAGAAACAGTTTTATAAAACACCGGCAAAATACTATAAACGTGTACATGTATATAAAGCATGGTCTTAAGTTTGATTCTATCATAATGCCTTCATTAGATATGGCTGGTATCATTCACCTGTTTTACAGCATAACCACTCCTACTATAATATATAATTATAAATGTTTCTGTTTCATATACAATCTAAGAGATGAGATAAACAAGAAATGACAAGTAACCTTTATTTCAACATTCTTACAGATAAATAACTGCATTCTACTTCATTTGCATTTCATACCAACAAGTCGCCGCTGATACGAAAAATAAATAGTTCTGCATAATGTCGTATCTTGTCTGTCAATAGCGGTGGTCTACAAAATAAGTGTTTCTACATGTTATTCACTTTGAGATTTTAAACATTTGTTACCTGACAATAACGAAATTATAACTCTGGAGCATTGATATGTATGTGTAAAGTGTTTGCAATGCAGTTAAAACCACATTGTACAGGTAATACGACAGTCATTGTGCCACGTGTTTTACCACGTGTTAACATCGAGAGGACGGTCGTTTTGCCTATACATGTATGTTGTTAACTTTATCTCCAATATAATCATACAGGATACTGAGCTAAAAGCATTCACCCTTTCGTAAAGTTTACAAATCAAAGAGACATAAAGTGCATTTGCATGAATAACCGAATGATGCATGAAAATAGAACCGTTCTTATAGGAGATTGGTAGATTACACGATAAGCTAAACGCCGAAATTCAGGCCCGCGTGGTTAACTTAGTTGGCAGAACTCTAGAAGTTTGAACCCTTCATGCGCTATGTGACAATTTACCTAAGATAACCAAAAGTTACAAGTCATAGTCCTCCACCAGTTGCACAGACGTTGTCCGTTGCTTCCAGAAGAACATTTTAGTACTTATTGTTAACCCAGCAACAATGAGAAGGTCACCTAACAGCAGCACATGACTGTTAAAAGTGTGTACAGCTCAATCAAAACAGAACGACACAAAGCGTGTAGCTGAGAGAATTAGGCAGAGTCATTGTTACAACCGGAATGTAAACGTGAGAGCATTTAGTACAATATAGGGCAAAGTGGCAAAGCAGTCTACCAGTTCAGATCCCTAGGACGAGAAAAAAAGCATTTTTATGATAGCGAACAAGAAATGACATGAGGTTTTATTACAACAATTTGACACACTCTTCGTGCGTGTTTGTCACCTTTAACATGTTATGCCCAGAGTTCTTCAGTGACAACGAAATGTCTTGGAAGAAAGTATTTTTTTGATTGGATATTATGCAAAATTCAGTGAAATAATAATATATAAACCTGGCTGACGGCAAATCAACCTGTCACTGTTAAACCGTTATATTGCAAATCGTTCAGTATTTAAATAAATAAGTTATTTATTTGTTAAACTAAGCCCATACGACCGCATTGTAAAATGATCGTTTGTTCCACTGTTTTGCCTTTTTTATTCGCGTATATATATTCCTATAATACGGTAATGGAACAATGTGAAAATAACATTGACAAGTCTTGAAAATATCCATCAATTCATTGGATAAGGACCATGTTTGAAAAGGGACAAGTTAACACCCAAATACAAAAGTAAAAACACCAGCCCCCCCCCCCCCCAATACGATTGCTTACTTTACCATAAATCACCGTAGCAGCATCAGTATCTGCCGTGGTGACCGCCGTAGCTTGGTCTGTAACCACCGTGTCCGTATCCTGAGCTACCGTATCCACCGTATCCTGAGCTACCGTATCCACCGTATCCTGAGCTACCGTATCCACCGTATCCTGAGCTACCGTATCCACCGTATCCTGAGCTACCGTATCCACCGTATCCTGAGCTACCGTATCCACCGTATCCTGTGCTACCGTATCCACCGTATCCTGAGCTACCGTATCCACCGTATAAAGGATGGGCTACAGCTACACTGATGACAGCGAAGAGGACAAGGATGAGGAGCTTCATTTTGAAACTGTACATATAAAATGAAATAATTGTTTAACTAAATAAAAAGTAAATGATGACAGAGATTTAATCGGAGCCGGGTCACCACACTAAATGTGGAGTTGCAAAAAGCGGTGTTGCAAAGTGTTTGAGCTCAAAAACCGTAACAATATGTTTACTCAAAATTACTGAAATATTTCACTTTAAAGCATATCAAAGACATTGTGTAGCAGAGGACAGAAAGGATACAATTATTTCTTTCCTCAGGTCCAACAACCAGTCGTATTTAAATCATTAGCGATAGAGTAGATTCCGATGAATATAAATAAATCGCAATTTGTGTTGTTTTTATGGATCGATTAAACCTGTCCATAAAAGTCAACGCATATTGTTAATTAGAAGTCTACTTAGCATGAACGAGAAATGGTACAATTCCAACTCTCGATCGGAAATATATAAACTCATCATACAAATTGAAACTCAAACCCTTCCAAATTTGATTCAATGTTAACTTTGATACGTGAACATCAAGCTGTAATCGTGAATAATAAGGAAAATAACATGAAGTTAAAAATATCAAATTATTTTTATCGACAAGTGTACTGAAAAGTCCTGATCTACAATTCAATAGCTCTCTCATAGCCCAATGTATAATTTGTTTCCTATTTAGGAATGCAGACTTATAAAAAGACAACAAACGCATAAGTATAAAAATAATGAAACATAAAAATTAACATACCGTACGTGGGCTGGACACCAGTTAATTCACACTTGGAAATGATAGAAGGCAATAACTGACCGAACATTTGCACAGGTATTTATACCAATGCAAAATGCGCAATTAGATGCATCATATATGACGAATGGAATCAATTTATCAAAAAATTATTAAAAACTCGTATATTTATGATAAATCAAGTCTGAGACGTATATTTAAAACGTCACACAAAACATTTGATATGTTGGTTATCAATTGCTCTAACCAACAAATATGGCAAAAACAGGTAGATTTATCCACTTGATTATTTTGTTCCCCACTCCAAAGATAAAGCATTAGAAAGTTAGTATCGGAACACCGAATATTTTCACAAATGTATAATGTTTTATAAAAAAAATATAATTCGTTTTAGTGAATGGGTATCCTTTCTCAATGGTTTCTTTAGAAAACAAAATCATGATGTTTGTTTATGAACGCAACTCTTTTGCATCGCGTAAGAAGGGAATGATTTAATCATCGTATGGTTCAACAAGAAATATCACGAAAAAAGAAGGTTAAGATTTGTTGAGCAACATAAAGAATTGACGAGATGTTACGACTGTTGGTCACTCGATTATGCTAAACTATTGTAATTCAGATACATGTAAGGGGAGATGACTTCGTAGGAGATTGGATAAAAATAACTCCGCAGTGAGATAGTATTGTATGTTTCAATATAGCTCATGACTACTTATTGCGTTAGTCGTGAAATCCACATTCATGTTCATAAACTTGTAACATATCTTGAAATATACCATAGAATAACGTTCAGACGCAGTTGTTAAGGCAAACAATATTATGTTCATCTGGTTTGCATACAACATTGTCATGTTTACAATAATAAGAATAACGCCTCTATCGTGATCAAAAGGTTTTCTTTGCAAACATAACATCATTGTTATAATAGTGTTCATTACTTTGTTTCGGAAGACAACATACATAACAATAAACAGGTTAACCATTTAAGTTTGGTAAACACATATATAGGCCTTCGAACGGTATATTACTTTACTGAAATCCGCTGGAGAAATTTCTTAATAATTACGCAATATTTTCCTTAGATGTTTTGTATGTACATTTAAATCAACTTAATATTTAAAAAAATTGTATGAGAACTTGAATACGGTAATGGAAAAGGGATTTTGCAATTGTAAACCAATCAAATCTTACGTTAAGCACTAAACCAACTTCTCTTCAACCGAACAACGTTTGTAACCATGACGCGGATTGGTTAAGCTTTCGATAAGGGGTACGATAATTACCGAAAGCCACTGAATTTCGGTGATATTATTGCAATCCACATCTGCGCTATACATGTATATTGCTAATTTCTTGTTATAATATTAAATATTGTGTTGAATGAAATGTACATACAAAAAATCAATGTAAGTGGCGTTCCCTGTAGAACCTTATTTTCTCTCTTCTTTCCTCATTATGCCAGCATTTCTTAAAATTATACTTCTTGTCCTAAATGTACTTATCTTTTGGGTATATCTATCAGTTGGATTTCAGCAAGTTTCTTTCTTTATTATGACGTCATTTGGTGATATATATGACGTAATTTGGCATTTACCAAGAAAACTTTTCTCTCTATAATACTGTTTTATAACTAGGGATGTCAATATTTGGTTATTTTGCTAACCAGTTAAAAGTTTAATCTTCCGAACGGTTAACCGAACATGACATTCGTTACGTGTTTCGTATTTTGCCGTGTATATTTTTACCATAACACCTGTAAACTAGACCTATATTTTGACGCTATTGCTAGTTCGGATAGTGTTTTATTTCAGCTAAGTACGGAACATAATTCTTACAAACAAAAAGAAATATCAATCATTTCAATTATTTTTAAGAAAATATATTCCATATATCACATTCAATTTAAAAAAAGGGGTGTACCTGGACGGTTTTGAAGTGTATTCCAACTGTGAGCATCGTAGGTGTGAACGAGCAGCAATGCTGCAAATGGGGGGTAGGTGTGGGAGGGGGCCCCTTCCGCCGGTGGGGGTTTGGGGGTCTCCCGCAAGAAGAAAATTAGGAGGCAAAATGTGCATTTTCATGCTATATTTCAGTGTTAATATATCATTTTCTTCGTAATAAGCATACTACTTAAATTACAGTGTCAAACAACTGATATATTCGGACAAATTTGCCCAAATCCCCCCTCCCCCCTCCCCAGCCTTCAGTTTTAACTGATTTTTGGAACTTTCATTTTTTCACATAAACACATCTTAATACTCATTGGGTTCAGTCGTATTTTTGTTTCAGTTTCTTACAGATATATTTATATTTGTCTGTATTTAAAATTCCATTTCTCTATCACTAGAATCTAAGACTTGTTTAATTGTTGGCTACATTATCATTTTGACTTTATATTAAGTTATGGATTTGTAATTTTATAGTTATTACACATTCTGATACTTAGTATTTGATCTAATAATTTAGTTACTTAGAACACGGTCAGTATAAACCTGCTTGTTCCTTCGTGCTGGATTATACACAGTGTGTTTGTTATTATGTACGTAATGTTTAAATGCTTTTAATGACCAGTTTATGCCTACTAAGTCAATTTATGAATATATAGGTTGGAAATCAATCGATTAAGTGTGAGGTTGGCTAGCAGTTAAATCGATTTAAATCCTCAGTATTTTTGAGTGTTAAATATATGTTATATTTCACTTTTCCCTATGCAATTCTTTCACATAAATAGCTTTCATGTTTCATCCTAGTGTTGCCAGCTGTCCTGTGATCTTAACATCACCCAGTAATTCCCAACACACTGTATGTCCTCTTCGATTGTCTTAGTTATTCCTTATGGCCAATCCTTGCGCCACTGTTCCCGTGTGTATGTAACCTTGAGCCTCCTCAAGTGCCTCATGTTTTATTGATTGTTGTTTTCCTGGAGGTCTGTGTGAAGAGGCAACTGATATGCAAATACCAAAGCAAATATAGTACGGCTGTGCCGAAAACCAGCTTTTATTGAGCATTCATAGTATATTATAGATTAGTAGGTAAACAAGAACGATGACGTGTGTTCACTCATTATATTTTTTGTCACCGTTGCTCTATGTAAATATTTTCATGACTCCTTATGCTCACTGTGTGGCTACACGCTTTGTACGAGTATGTGGCATTTCCTACTTACCTTTTCCATTTACTTCATTTGAAAATTGTCGTTCGTAAATTTTAGACCAATGTGAGCTATACTGTCACAAAATATCTGTAGGCATTATTGCTTCCATGTATAGTTGGGGAGACGCATGGACATAATATGTAAAATAAAATGCGGTATTTTATACATTTTGCTTTTGCCGGTGTGTTGAACAGTTGAAACGACAATATTGGCCACACTTACTTCATGTTCATAATCGTGTATGGCCTGGGTCGTTAGCCTAAGGCCATAATATCTATGCTACATTTCAGATGCTGTCCATTTGACCTTAATTCCCGAAGTCCGAAGTACACAGTTTCATACTCGTGGAGTTAGTAGTTCAGCACACGCCACTTTACATCGCATAATAAAAACGTTGAACAGTGTTAAAATATATTAGAAAAGCATATTGAGTCAATATTTAAGAATTTCTTATCCTTTATAGCACATTGGTTTATACATGTGTATAATTTACATTCCGATACAGTGATATTCAAAATAACTCGCCGTATATTGCGCAGTTGACTCTATACAAGAGAATCACTCTGAAAGGGGCTCCAAATAAGTCTTAAAAAGTCACGGTCCACGCTGTCGGTTTCCCTTGGAGCCAGTTTGCGCATTTGTGATCAAAGTAGCGATGAAATTGCGATTGGCGAAATCGGCGATTTCCTGCTAAAAAATTGGAAAGATGATGGTAAAGTTCGACCGATTTATAAATTAATCACATTGACCGCCCCTTCAGCTGCCTCGTAAATTTCGATACACTTATAGTAGTCCTTTCTCATGGTACCGCGGCTTTCATGGTACCGCGGTAAACAGTTTTCTCGCTATATTTTAACGTTAGGACCGCCTACCGCATGTTGACATATTCTCGTGAGTAAACCTGAAGATGCTCTTCGTATCAAACAATATTTTGAAAAAATGCCGTAATTTCTGAATAATTAATAGCGTTTTTATACAAAAACAGTTGAAACAAGTTTTTCTTCCTATGATCTCCACCCCATGGGTCATAAAAACCTCTCAATGTCCTGTAAACAATGTTTAACATTTCGTATTTGCTGTTGAAATGATCGTCTGGCATTTCGTATCACGTCACCAAACCGGTAGCCATGTTGTTTCTAAATTTAGAATCTATTCCTAGGAAATGAAAGTATGGCAAGCGGTTTAGGTGAAAAAATTCAATTAAAGCAAAATAGCAAAATTTAGTGATACACAATAAGCCACCAGTCTAAACCTTTGTCTTTGCTATATGGTTCTATCATTTGTATATATTGAATGGATACTATTCAAAATAAAGTAACAGCAGGAAAAAATTGACGATCACCCTTGAGATACGTACACTAGTGAGGGTAACAGAACAGCTACCACCAGATAAACACGTGTGTGCTGGTTCACTGACAATGACAAAGTGAAAACGATTTTGCACATTTACATATAGTTTTGCATTCTTGTTGTGTTGAATTAACTTTTGAAATTTGTCTGAAATTAGAGACTCCTGACTTATTTGACAAACTGGGAAATAGTAACGTTATTGAGTATCAGGCTTTCCATATTTGACATTTGTTATGCTTACACCGGTACCATGAGACACGACCTTGACTTGTCAAAATCCAACATGGCTGCACACTAGGCGGGTATTTATAAACAATGACAAGATATTTCAAGTATCTAAATGTATTGGTATGAAGAGGTAGAATTAATAAATCAGCAAAGCAATAAAATATTGATGTGAATTGTTTTCTTTCTCTTTGATCGTTTTGCGAACGTTAAGTACCGCGGTATCATGAGAAACCAGGCTACATGTGTATACAAGTGGCACTATTGGTAGTCGGAGTATATCGCCTGTCAATCACGTTATTAGATGAAATCCGGAATTCGCTAAGAAGGGTTTTTTACCAGCGGTACGAACAACGTCATATTTTAGGTACTTGCAACTTGAGTCTAAAATTTTGCATTACCCGCACGCGGAATGTGGCGTCATCCCAGTTCTTTCACTTTGACTACAATAACATGTGGATGAATCCGAGGTAACATGAGCGCTCACGATTAAGCTTGACATATATAGGTAATCATTATGATATTATGCGTAAAGTCCACCATAATGCATGCAAAAATCCTTCTTTTAACGCTGTAGATACAGTTTGAACTGACGGATAAAACTACGATCGGAACCATACCACACCCACTGGATTTAAACAGCGGTTGTCTTGTTTATATTTAATTATTCATTGCAATGCTAAATGGTAGCATACATGAACACTTTCAGCGATGTTCTCGGTATGAAGTAGTGTCGTCTGTACTATATGACGGCAACCTTATTAATTTATAACCTTATTTATAAATCTACAAAAAGTAGACTTAGGATTTCAGACTTGCCGCCATATGTCTAAGTTTGAAATAGAGACTTGGATGTTTTGTGTATTAAAACAATTATTTATAAGTCTAAACATAAGTCTAAGAAATAGAAGGGCCTAGAAACGTTTGTGAATTAGGCTCCTGAAGTTCGATCAGGCGTTAAATCCGGTCTTTGTTTTCATTGCGATTTGAGCACGATGTAAAGCCGATGTAGGCAGAAGGAAAGAGTGCTCAATATTTGCTTTTTAGCAATAATTATCTAACAACATGATATAGCAAGATGAAATGTATACTATTTTATCGTTATACAGTCTTTCAACTAATACGGCTATAATTTTGTAAAAATGTTGAAAAATAATGAAGTTATTGGAACTTTTGGTACTGTCAAATTGTACATGTTTTCCGGTCAATCAGGCTAATTGCACAAGCGTTAATTTTGAAAAAGAAACACATGTATACAAAGATAATAATCAAATATACCTCATGATATCAAGAGTTTTAAAAAAACAACATAAATTTATTGAGTACGGAAAATCTAGTTGTTTTATATCTATATTGATGCAATTTAAAAAAAAATCGATAGCATAAGCTAGTCTACTTTCTCTCCTTTCCAAAAATACTCTCGTTTTAAAAACAATACTTAACAGAATTGTGTGTGCATTTACCGGAATGTAAAACATCATCAAAAGTCATTTTGCATGTAGAAATTTACTATACAGTGTATAGAGTTAATCCATAAATGTGTATATTGATAAACTTGTCAAAACACATGGAAAGGCTATTGTCCGATTAGCAAACATGAAATTCTCACTATTAAACCTTGAAAAATGGAGATAATCAAACGGAAACTTGAACATTGAATCTATTAGCCATACTGGATACATGTGTGACTGCTTGTCATACTTTTTGTTTCTTCAAATTGCCAACTTTCTGGACATTTATACCAGGGATAAGGTTATCACAGATGCACAAGATAAACTTGTATAGTTATTGCACAAAATAACTGATGGAAAAATACTGGTAACTTTATATGGAAATACAGTAGTAAATATGATAATTTGTTTACAAACAAGTAACTAGATGTACACAGGGCAAGCACATTCACGATTCAGCTATTTGCAGCCCCATGCCTTCAGCTTTAACAGCGCTTTGATATTAAAGTGACATCGGTTTGATTCATAAGAAGGCGGATAATATATCTTTACTTTGCAGACATTCGACAACCCTATACATCTACCAAATGTGTTAAACTTATACTCAAAACACTTTTCTAACAACTCTTAAATTATATTTAGATCCATCTCATTTCAACATTACTTTTTCAATTTTAAGACCCGTTATTTTCCATTTGGCATACCTTAATGTTATTCAATGATTTTAAGGCATTTATTTTCATTTTCAATTTACCATCTCTTTAACTGGTAAAGTTATCATGTATACTTTTTAAATGGTTGTAATCATACGGTTTATATTTTTGTAAGACCATTTAAGTTATGCTATTTTAATCGAGGAGAGCAAGGTGCTACTAAACGAATAACCCCACACAGGGGACAATGCATATCGTTTCGTTTGACACTCTATTGACACAACATTGTAGATAGCGACAGCTGTAGAACACATTTTCGATGACAAATATAACTAATAGTGCCCAAAATATTATTCCTTGGACCCATTACCACCTTTTAATACTTCTGCATACGTGTTTAGTCCTTAATAGTCCGCCCACCTCTTGCCTTTTCACTGATTTCATATATTCGGTATTGTACCTGGTATATGTTAATGATAATTAATACGAATTATCATTAACGGTTGAAACTCGACTTTGGATGTTTAATAATTGTCTCCTCGTCGTACCAACTTCCGCATTGGCTGGTCGTATTTGTATTTGTAAATTGTAAATTCTGTAATTTGGTCGACTGTTTTGGTTTTACGAATGTATTAATAAAATCATCCAAACAACGTTATATACCGATTTATTTTATAAACATTTATTTAATTAACGTTTCATAACATTGACATTGTATGATATGCAATTAAAATATTGATTATAGATAAAAGACTGGCATCTCAACAAAATCAGCTTTATTTTATTTAACCGTTATTTTGAAACAATTCTTTCATTTCATAAAGTCAAACGAAAAAGAAAAAAATCAGAATAACTCATCTCAAACGATGTGCGAGTCGTCAAATACTACACTAATTCATTGTTCGTTATGTGCTTACATGAGTACTAACTATTAAGTTTGTTAACATTTAAATGTATATGTTAATTTTCGATTTCAATCCTCCTGTTCATTCAACTCTGACCTAATACCGGTTTATTTTATTTATTTCCTAATTCGATCCTCTTAAACGGAAATAAATCATTTATTCCCTAATCAACAATTCATTCAGGATAAACAAACAACAAAACACTGTAATGAATTTAGGAATAGTCTCGCATTGTATTTTATCAAATATTGGTATACTGTTCACATCTTGTACAAATGTATAACATTTCATTATACTAAAAAGAACAATGACAATACTTAAATACAATTTGATAACATTCATTCTAATTACTACAACACTGTTCAATGTTCACTCTAAGTAATACAATATTGTCGAGTGAAGATATACATATACAAATTACACGTACATGAAGTGCGAACTGAATCTGAACTGTTCAAACAATGTTCCTCATTATAATGTTTAATTTAACACTTCTGTCTACTGTAGTATAGTCTCTAAATTAATAAAAGCCATTCTATGTTCATTGACACTGTCTCTGCAAAGTGCATTATGTTTGTCTGTTAATATTTAAATATATGAATTTGTAATTAAAATGAGTTCTGTTGTATAAAGCAGACTCTTAAAGAACAATTTTACATGAGTGACTGAAAAACTATCATGGGTGGGTGGGAAGGGTATCTCACAGTACGACACGTTCAACACAATGCAAAGACTTCGAATAAATTGAAAAACCTGTAAACTCGGTATAAATACTAGATACGCACGATTATCTCGTGCGAAATACTACACAAAATTCAACGACTGAATGATTTATTAAACCTGGGATAAATACATTTTATACTAATAGCAAGATGCGAACTCATGCACCACCAAATAAGTAGCTGATTGATTCAACAATACGTCTAGTCTCAGTATGTATTTTAAATCATAATTCCGTGCGTGAATGAGTGCGAGTTTACCCTTTTGGCATTTATTGCATAGATATTATAGTGTTTTGTTGATCGCCGTTCTCATATAAGTATAAACAAACAATGTTGAATTTAACATAATGTGAAGTGAAGTTTATGCATAAACTTGTTTAAAGGACATAATAGCCTGCGCATAATAATACTATATATTTATTCTTGAAAGCTATTAGTACAAGTGTCACGTGGTTTGTGATTAATTTCATACTGAGCAACAGTTGCATATTTACTCGGATACAGATTGAACTTCAGAGCTGTACCGTAGTGGAAGTGGTGCCCGTACATGAACCCTTTTGATTGTTTGAGTCAGTAGATCAATGGTAAACGACACGCTGTTCATTTGTATACCCTTCTTGCATTTGTTGCATATATATAATCGTGTTTTGTTGACCGCCGTTCTAATATAAGTGTAAACGAACAATGTTTAATTTAACATTTTATGTGGTGTTTATGCATTTACTTTTTAAAGGCCATAATACATACATTCATTCATGAAACGTACCACAGGACAGACATAAGTACGAGTGTCAAGTGGTTTGTGATCAATGTTATACTGAGCAACAATTGCATAGTAACTCGGATACAGATAGAACTCCAGTCCTGTACCGTAGTGGAAGTGGTGCCTGTTCATGATCCCTATTGATTGTTTGAGTCAGTAGATCAATAGTCAAAAGTATGGGATAAGTGAGTTAAAGGTGAAGGTCATATTGACCATGAGACTGAATATGTTTCGCAATGAATAACTGGTGAATGCACGGGGATACAGCTAAGAAGCTAAAACAGAATGATCACCATTGGGTAGCAGTTGACCCCTATTACATCATGGGCTGCATAAGTCAATGTCACAGTGACACAGACTTCATAGAATTAGTGTCACTAACCCCGACACGCTGTCAGTGGGGTATGTGTATTTTATGTATTTAACAATGGTAAAATCCCAAGCATTTATATGTCCTCGTATTACCATACTTCTTCAATTATAAGCATATGGAGATTAGATATCTTTATGTCACAATGCATAATTAGCGCATAACTCTATAAACACAAACAAATGGTTTCATCTGAGGAAACATCAAAATATTTAAGACTCAAAATAAAACAAAAAGTCACTTTTTTCACAGTTTTACTAAAAGTTAGTATTGCAATATAAAACGTGCTTTAACACAAGCGAAAGGAATAGTCGATAATACAATTTAATCGAAATTATAACGGAATATTTACATTTGAACCGACTTCGTCATCTTGGTAAATTATGCCTGAAATATAATATCATAGTACTCAAATCAAGAAGTCCAGTCTACTGCAACATTAATGCAACTTTTAAAGCAAAAATATGTATACAGATACAATACATGTTTAGATCGATGCTGTTGAAAATGTGTCCAACTTTGAGCTGTGATATGGAATGTATACTTCATGATTGACACATGGAAGTTTTACAACGCAATACCAAGCACTCCTGTGGTTAAACAACCCATGTTTAAGACGAAGGTCACTACTGAAACAGATTTCATCAAAATAAAACCCCGAGTAAACACAGACATGTACGTAGACTCCTGGTACGCATCAGGATTCCTAACATTCCAGTAAACACCTCGCATTAATTGTATTATCTACACCAACGAATGTCTAACTATTGTTCATGTTACAATTAATTTAATACATATAGGAAATGAATATCTTTAAAATAATAGAATAGTTATTTGTTTCACAAGTTTTACCTAAATGTGTATATTGCTTTGTTTCAAATTATACTTACAACATGTAGAGTTTAACCCCAGTAGTCAGCAAACCATCTGCCAATATATCCACCATAGTTACCTTGACCTCTATATGTGGGCCCAGCAAACCATCTGCCAACATATCCGCCATAGTTACCTTGCCTTCTATATGTGGGACCTGTGTCAGGGTTATCACGTGTATTATCTTCACCTGGCAAATAAACCATCAAACTATTCGGTCGTGTGAAGACAACTGGTGCGTGCAAACTCACTACAACGACCACTGCCATCAAGACAAAATGCATCCTGTAAATAAAGAAATGTAGATCTACCACAATAATATTGCCGGAGCTAACCAGTTAATTCTCGTCAATCGGTAATTGTGTTACAGTAGAAGCAGCGATAGCAGTAACATCAGTATTACTGCTACCAAGTACTGCTATTGAAACTAGCACGAATACATCTAATGCTGTTACTGCTAATACTGCCAACTTCAGACCGATATACTGACGCCAAACTTTGACATTCAACAAAGGTATGGCTACAATGATCACATGCATCTCAACAATTTCACCAGCTTGTTAAGTTGAATAGTCTACATTTGTTTTATATGACGAATTAAAGTAATGTTTACATCCCATGATGAAACTTGGTTCCATACAACGTGTGACTACTCGGCAAACTCGTATAACACACTGAAGCATGCTTCCAAGAAAACACGTGACCATATGTACCGGTCTTTTTCAGGCTGTTAAAATGAGAAAAATATAAAAGATCGTGTTATGGATTCGTAAAGAAATCGGATTAACGAAGAGATGAACAATAATTTTGATTTCATTAGCTTCGATTTCGTCTTAAGAAAACCTTACCTTAACGATATAGTGCATGCAACAATTTATCCTTACGATACCCTATTGCTATAAACAACTTGCTTAATGAAAGTAATTACTCTGAAGATATATTAATATATATATAATAAATATATATATATTAGTTACAGATGGACCATAAAGTTGGTAAACATATATGATGAATTAGTTATAATTAATGATTTGCTTATTTACATATGTGCAAAACATAAACGTTAAGTGGATCTGATGTTATCAAAGTTGCTATGAGCTGCTACGATGTTTATCGGTGAAATAAGCTAGATACTCAGAAACGACCATCACGCGTGGTTTGTTTTGTTATGTGGGGTAATTTAAACTATAGTGTATAATATTTGTTGATTTATTAAAAAGTTATAACACGCTGTTAAAGAAAATACCGTAATTTGATAAACTTATATATTTGTCGACATTCGGTGTTCCATCTAAGCGATTTAGTCTCAGAACAACGCATTCTATTGGCTAGATTACTATGTACAACTTTGCATGGTGATAAATGACGATAGGAAACAGAACAAAAACGTATGTTTAATAGAGTAGATACGTAATTATTCAACACTTCATCACAAAATGTTTTCGAATGAAAAAAACAAGTATCGAAACGAGCATTTGTATGACAAAGTACAGAAATAATGGCGGCATTTAATTCTAATAGAGTGGTTTTTCTTTTCATAAGGCAGTTGGTAGTGTAATTGTAACAAAAAATAAATTAGACAGAGATTAATAAATTGTTCAATTTAGAATCTTAATGGAGAGTGGTAAAGCATACAATTTTGAAGAATCGTTTTTAGCGTTTATGTTGGTTGTTGTCGTAGAAACTAAGGCCTTGGTATTTTGTTTCATTTTTCGGCGTAGCTGTATAACATTGATTTTGACCTACATTTTTGACCAACCGAACGTTGTCCTCGAAGCGAGCTTTTTAAAATCTGACCATTCATGTGTTCACCCAAGAGGCACCAAACGAGGGTTTCGTTCACCAAAGAGGCACCAAACGGGGTTTTCATAAGATGTGCGTTCGTTAGCAGTTCAAATTTTGTCGGAAGTAGTTAATATGTTTAAGCATATATAAAATGACCCTGATAAGACAGGTCCATGATTATAGTATATATAGATCCGAGTTAATTTTTTGTAAGGATTTTTTTTTTCAACATGTTGCAAAAGACATTATTTTATTTAACATACCGGAAGACATCATATCTACCCCGTTTATCTTTTATGAAGATATTTCTTTTTTCATATATCGTGAGTAATATCCGAAGTGTTGTAAACTGGTTGTTTTTGCTTTTATAATCAAAAGAAACACTGGTATACGTGTACGAAATTAGTTTGATATCTATACATTTAGTATGCATTTCATATTTACAGGAGAGCTGAAAAATGAATAGCCAATGAAAACGAGTTTAGAAAGTATTGACCAATAGACATTAACTGTTCACTATAACTAATGTTGAATCCATAAAATAAACTTATTATTATTTAATCAATATGTCTAATTACAACAGATATCTTTGTTATCGATTCGGTAATGTTTTGAATCCGTTTTGACTAGAACATTGTGAAAATACTTAACTTCTCCTTTCAACTACAAAAGAACTTGCCACAGTTGACTATTCAGGAAATTACATTGCAATGAGGTATTATTAAAACCTTTATCTGAGAGAAACTGCTTCGATTATAAATTTATATTACTTCAGTTATTTTCAGAAAGCAATATCATGCTACGTGCATTTGATATGGGTGGGACCGTGACAAAAAATAGAAAGTAGGCAGTATAGTTGTATAGGGACCAGGTTTTGTATTTGTTACGTAACGTAAGTTCTTTCATACTTCAAATGTATCGGGAATGTCGTATTGGTTACAACATTATATTTGCAGTTTTGTTTTGAACAAAACGAACGTCAAACAGTGTCGTTTTTGAGTTCGTAAGAATGGTGTGGTATCTCAGTGAGTTTGCTCTAATGAAATCAACGAGTATTAATGAGCGCGTATTTTAATTTTCGATATGATTGAATGTTAAACCATTCTGTAATAATTTATTTATCATTGGCTAAATTAAAAAAAAGCTGTGTTACAAATGTGGCTAGGCGGTAGTTTTACAATATTTGTGTATAAAGTCTTGTGTATTATGCGTGTACATTTATAGCCTATTATTAGAATGCCGTTGTGCAAAACATTTGTGACCATTATTTTCCATGTATATATTTTGGTTTGTTGTACAAAGATGAGACTTTAATCAAAGCAAACTGTAAGTACATACGAATGTTTGTTACAAAAAAGAAATGGATGTGGACTACAGCAATCCATTGTTGTAATGAAGTGTTTTGTGCTGCGTTAGGGCCAATTACTTTCAATGCATCACTGTACGTATGTGTAATTTATTTTTTCTTTGAGGCACACATTACTTCTTACCTATGACATGATAAAGTGCTAGAACGATCGTGTTTTCAAGTATATTCTATAAACTAAAATAATTAATCAACAACTATACGTTCTTGATTGTTTTGTTACATTAAAACTCATTAAAAACTCTTTATAGTTGAATAATGAAGATCGATACAAGTAATCAGCTGATGTGTTCTTATTAAACACAATATACATGTATCTTGGTTTATCAAATGTGTTCTTAATTCAATTCCGTTTAGTCAACTCATTTCGTGTAATACATGCTATGATGAGGTATATATTACAGATACATATAACGGGGTAATCATAATGACAAAATAGTTATACAATTGACGGTTATCTTTCTAATACAAAAGGTTTAATTAAATTAATAGAATAGAGAATATAATATAAAGAATCAAAATGTAGACGGGAGTCATACAGTTGTAATGTCATATACAACGTCATACTTACAATAATAATATCAACAAAATGTATGCATTTATTGTTATTATTATTATTATTATAGATTGAACTAAGTTTGAGGTACAGAACTTTCAGATTCAAAATGGAAGATATTGATTAATTTAGTACTCTTTTTTCTCCCATTTGGAATTGCTGGACATTCTAGAAAAAAATGGTATTCATCGCCTATACTTGAGTTACATAGTGTACATAGTCAACGGTTTCGCGGTGTCTTGTTCCAGTTGCCTATTTCAGCAGGTAATTTGTGATTTAATCATGCATTTCCATAATGCATGTTAAGTTTTAACTTAATATTGTTCAAAGTCAAAGGTTCTTTTAAAGACTTACAATTACTGGAGTAATCTAAGGATGAATACCATTAATCGATAAACAAATCTGACGTTTTTTATTTACAGTTGTGGTCAGCCATTTAATTTTAGGGAATTCATTTTACTACATTCGAATAAGCCATTTGTGATACATATATAAGCATTGCGAGGAGACTATGATGACCAGTCATGCCAGGAGATAGTTAAACAAGCATGTTAAGCTTATAATAGAATGCATCAACGGATTGCTGTTTCTTACTCATATTACGGTCTGAATTGGAATAACGGTTGAATATCAGCGTTTAGAAAAATGTAGGCAATTCAGTGGATTTCGGAAATGCAACGTACCCGTTATCGAAAGGTTAACCAATCCGCGTCAAGGATACAAACGTTGTTCGGTTGAAGAGAAATTGCCTTGGTGGTTAACGTACGATTTATTGGTTTACACAACACTGATATGCAAATAGCAAAACCATGTTAGTACGGCTGCGCCGAAAAATGTGTATACAACATTAAGTGATTTTGGATGTATGATCTTCGGTCACATGGACACTTAGAACATCCGCCTCTCCAAAAGGTCGAACTTACCTCACCCAAAGGCCGAACTAACCTCACCCAAACGTCGAACTTAGCTCACTCGAAAGTCGAACCTACTTTACCCAAAGGTCGAACTTACCTCACCCAAAGGTCAAACCTACCTCACCCAAAGGTCGAACTTATGTCACCTGAAGGTCGGACCTACCTTACCCAAAGATCGAACTAACCTCACCAAAAGGTCGAAGTTAGGTCACCTGAAGGTCGAACCTACCTCGCCCGAAGGTCGAACTTACTTCAGTCGAAGGTCGAACCTACAAGTCGAGTGCTCTTCCGACTGAGCTAAATGCGACTTGATAATCAACAAAAAGTGACATATAAATGTAAATAATACAACCGATATATTGTAAACATGAAAATAGAGATAAGACACGCGCAGTAATCACTAGACACTTATCTTTTAAGTGTCAGTTGAAAATGAGTCAACGAACTATATCGTCCGATTCTATGAATAATGCCTTGAAATTGATATATAAAGCCTAACACATCCTCCGTGATTTTATGATTTAGTTATTTGTTTCCTTCCGGCAATGGCCACCTCAGATGTATCCTTGGCTCTCCAAAAAGAGGTGGAGCCAGTGATTGTCGGAAATACAATGTTTCAGGTATACTACTATGCTTACTTAAAATAGCAAACGGGTGTTCTAACATTGAACTGTGTGTTATGAACATCACAATATTGAGTGTGAGTTATTTCCATGGCCCGCATGATTCGATTACATGCGGCACACCAAATTATCCAAACTCTCCGCAGCGGTTACTTCCCTTTGGCGTTTAGAAGTTATTTGATAAGAGTTGTGCTTGAAATCAGTCAAATATCTGCGATAATGTTGAACCTGAATCATAGACACATCGGAACTCATCGTGTAGCTAAGTACGCGGTATGGAACTTCATTATTAGAGGCATGGAAAACAGAATTTCCAGCATTAACATCTGGTGACATGAGCTTCTGACAACAGGCATTGTGAGGGCGTAGGTGTCAATAAATGTCAATAAAATTGCCGACATTTTTCTTGCGTGTAAGATCACAGTTAATCATAATACATGCACGCAACATAACTATCTAGCCATACAAGTACACTTTGGATATAATTAGATCCGATGTGCAAGACAAACTGTTAGACGATTTGCCAATAGACTGTCAAGCTGGTCGCGAAATCGATGACAATGTCGCGAGAAGCTTGATTAATACCGTTTGTGCGACTTCGGCGATCTTTTGCTAATATCAGTTCATACGATGTCATTAGTCTTTAAAGGTTTAAAGATTTTCTGTTTCTTTATGTGTGTTTAACTCGCTGTCTATACACAGAATCTTACTATAACGCAAACTTCTTTTGCTAATTTTACAATGATATAGTTTGCATCATTTAGTTTGGTTTTACAAAGGGAAGAGCGTAATGATCATTTAATTGAAAATGAAAAACGAGAGACTTTCACAGGAAATTTGTTTGTTAAATTTGTAAAAACCTAAAACCAATTAAAGTTGCTGCGTCTCTGGTTAATATTGACATCACAAACCCTGACAATCTTCTTCCACGTGAAAATCTACAGATTAGTTTTATGACAAAAATAAACTTAAAATAGCTTGACAATGAAGGAGGCACAAATCCTGTTAAGAAATAACAGTGTTAACATAGCTGCTGAGATAATTTCGATTAACGTTTTGCTGAAGGTGATAAAAATCTGTCCATCATTTAATGACCAATATTGGTGAAAGACACGGCTTTATATTTAAATGGATGCTCCAATATATTTATTTGACTCAATTCAGTACAATGTACAAATGTTTCATCAGAAAATCAATGCCTATTGTCACATATATATTTATAGTGTGTATTGACTATAAAACATTTTATTATGTTTTAATACATTAAACTATTTGTAGCTGTAGTGAGTGACCTAGATTTATCAACTACGTGAGGAGTTAAATGAATACCAGAGTCTTGGTTAGTCGCCAGTGGATAATCGAGATCGGCGCATGTGTCAGAGGCAGTATAAGAAGGTTATAAACATGTATTTATTAACAATCGACATAGTGTGACAATCTCACATTCTAAAAAAATGCCAAAGTTTATAAAGTAGCAATGGTGTTCATTACAATTCATCATTGCAATGTAGTGGTTGCATGCTTGATGATAAGGAAGCAAAACTGATTACGGCGCATAACTTAGAACGGATGAGCCTCCGTCTTAAAGTAGATCAGAATACGTTCAATTTAAACCTTTTTTTAATTTTCACAAGAAATAACTATTAACGAAAATAAAATATTCTGGAGCTTCTGTTGGATTCCTATCCATGTTGCTGTCACCCCTTTCAGTACCATTTTAACGCTTATTTATTAGATATCCTTGACATCTGTCGGAGACATTTACATATTTTGACGTTCGAAAAAATAGGCATGATCCGACCAAAATTATTTAAAAAAAACAATATATATGTGGATGAAATTTGTTTTAGCTTGATTGTCTGTTTTATTTCTATATTTAATTTCGTCTTCGACTAGCCTTTGGCCACTTCAGTGTGTCAGTAATAGCGGGAATTTGTTGCAATGGTGTCGAGCTGTATTTGAAATACTTTCAGTAAAATTTGATGCTCCTGCACACAGGCATACTTACTGAGAACACAGAATTATCAGAATAACAGTCAAAACTGGTCGTATTCATTGGCTTTGTATAATATTTCATATTCTCCCGAAGACGGTCTTAAAGCAGTGGGTAGCAAAACTGTAAAATGATCCTTTTAATAAGCACGTCCCTGTCTAAATATGGATTTCTTCCTAGTGAATCGTTTGCGAAACAGACTAATTTATCATATTTCACATTTTGAACTAAATTCATGACACGGATGTTGACTTTGCAATTAGCATCATACGTGACGTTCAAGCCGTAATCACTACAAATACTGCTTGAATCAACAAGAATGGGGGTGGATAGAGAATGAGCAATGTCAGCTGGTAAAATTAGATTTTTTATCTTAAAAAGAAGTCAATCTTCTGTTCTGTTTCGCGTATGTGCTTCACATAACAGACCAATCGTCTGAGCATCATGAATTAAATCTGCTTGGTTCTTTAGTATTTACCAATGATTGACTTGAAGCGTGCAAGCAAATACTTTAGATTGTCTCATTTTTTCATTACGACATAAGCGCACCTGATGTTTACTCGATATAATATCAAGGAGAAAGTTTTTTTATTGATAGACGCTTTTTAGGTTATTTATATTTGTTGTAAATAATATTACCTATGGAAAACAGCACTCATCTTGTGGACACGGCAAGTCAAACTCATAAGATTCCCTTCTACAATGTCTCCAAAAACTAAAGAAATCTCATTTTCAAACATGATATTGACGACGAAATTTCTCAAAACTGAATATTACGTCGAAAGATGTAACTACATCGCCGTGTAAATTTGAATTTTCTTTACGTAATATGTCATTCCAGCAATTTGTTCACGATTGCGTACAGTGTCAATAACAGTCAGTTCCTGGGAATCTTTTCTTAATATTAATGAATAAATAATTGATATACTAACCTTAGAGGTTTAATGAAAACGTCTGTGCAATGTATGCGGTATCATTTTAGGCTTATATAGTCAATAAAATTGATGCAAGAAATGAGACTGTAAAGCAATAAAGTGGCAAGCTCGTGACGTATACTGTATATATAACAACGTATGTCATCCTATTGAATGTTAACGGAAACAGACTCATGAACACAAAATTCCTTAATGCACATGAATGAACCCAGACATTAAAGGAAACGCATGTACACAATTGTATTTTAGTGATGTGTCAATGTCTAAATAAACCTTCGTTTTTTATTTGTTTGTTTGCATCGGGTTTACGCCGTTTTCAACAATTTTTCAGAAATTTATGGCAGTCAGTTGACCTAACCAGTTTTCCTGGAATTAAAATCAGTACTAACTTGACCTTCCGCGAGCAGCTGACAGCGTCTCCACATATGGAGGATAAGACCGTAGCCAATGTCACGAAAAAAACATATTCTGCCCACCCCGAGAATCGAAACTAGATCTGCCGGGTGACGTTTTTTGAACACCTCACACGCTTACTTTTACATTTCATGAGAACTAGGAGTTCTGGTGTTGTTAAAGACGGAAGGAGACACATAAGATCAACGGAGCTACCAATACGTACATCATACAGTATGCTTCAAGCTTGTATTAAATAGCGCTACATAATGTTACAACAAGGTATATTTTTCAATATGTCAATATATATGTCAGGGACCGTATTCATAAAGCTCCTTTGATTTTAAGTAAGGAAATTCCTTATCTCTGTAAAATCTCCTTAGGGTAGAAAATTCCTTAGTTTTCACTCATAAAACTCCTTAGGAATTTCCTTAGGTAAGTATTTTATTAAGGAAAATATATTCCTTAGGCGAATATTTCGTTCAATAACAATCGTTATTTTCGTAAATATTGGATTCCGAGAACTGGTGTTACTAAAAATAGTAACATTATGTCAGGATTCAAGATGGCGGTCTATCAATTGAACGCACGGAGCTTGGGAATGTTCATTCGTTATTTCGCCAAATGGAAAGTTCTTTTCGCAAAGCTTACGTACGGAAGAAAACAGAAATACCTGACGGGGGTTCAACTCTAGTGATATAGTTTGAGATTGATATTTAACAACGTATCAGTTTCATTTACATGTCGGTTCTGTTGACCTTGCGATTCATCGGATTTTCCGGAATTTAAAAATAGATACCGGTATGTCAAAACATTAAAGCAGACGTCACTTTTAGTAAAGGAGCCGAAACAAAATAGCGTGCGCCCAATTTCACGGCGCAGGAATGCTTATTGTTGGCGCACCTGATGCGTGAACCTTCTCATGATATGTCTTTGTCGATTCACTAAGCAGCTAAGTCCCCAAAATTCAACTGTCTGGATCGTGTGGCCAACTATCTCGGGGTAATCAACAGCCATTCCATAGCAGTCAAAAATTATTTCTAATGGTTTTAGACAGTAACACAAAGCCCAATTCTTGCTCAATGAACTGCAATCCAGCGCTATCAAATAGGTACCCCTCAATTAGCTCTAAATATGATAGAATTTGTTATATTGGGCCGCTCTTTAAAATTTCTCTTTGGCATTAGGTGTAACAAATAATTTATTATTGATATGTAGTGAGTTGTGGATAGTCAGCTGCCCGGTTAACTCAGTCGGTTAAGCGCTGTACTAGTGTTTAGGGGGTCATGGGTTCGAGCCCACATTGGGTGCACTTTTTCCCCTTGATTTACTACAATGGTGGTTGAGCGTCAACTGCCAAGATGGGAGGTGTAGCGGTGTGGGGTTAGATGGCCGGCCAGTTAGCTCAGTCGGTAGAGAACCGTACTAGTGTTAAGGGGGTCCTGGGTTTGAGTCCTACATCGGGCACACTTTCCCCTTGATTTACTACAGATACCCAGTATATATAAAGAATATTAATCAATAACATGTAGTGACAGAGAAATGGTCTGGATAAAACATAAATGTGACCATTGAGCTTCTGACACTAGTCGTGATTGCGCCACACCGTCTCATCATGTTGAACATTTTTGTCAATTAAATTGAATATCCCCCAAGAAATGGGTGTGATATTCCGGGCCCATATTTATGTTTGGCCACTACTTGTGACCTTGACCTTATGACCTACAGACAAGTGGTGAACAAGGCACCATTTCTTCATGGATAACATGTGTACCCATTTATTTGAAAATCCCGGACAATACCCATTTTGTGCGTGACAAGTTCTCTCATCATGATTAACATTCGTGCCATGTAAGTTCAAATTCCCGAGTAATGGTCCGGACAAAACAAATACAGACAGACTATAATTATTGAGCTGTGCACATTGTCTCGTTACCAAGAATTTTTGTGCCAGGATGTTTCAAATCCTTCAATAGATATGGAACATAGTCATTTAACATGTCTGACCATGACCCTCAATTGAACCGGCAGAAACATGAGTTATGCACATCGACAGACAGACGGACGGACAGTGACATGTGTATTCAAAGCAAACTATCCACTCAGAAAAAAAAGACTTATTCATCATTATACTGCCCCAAATTTCTTGTCTATGTATGAACACATAACTTGTTAACACGATTTTGTGCATAAGTTATTTTGTTGCCTTTTTTAAAGAAAAATCAAGTTTGATTGATATCATACTAACAGGATATAATACAGACACTAATAAGTAATACAGTGTCCTTTATTTGTAAAATTATAATTGTGGAAAATTGAAAAGTTTGAAGTTTATTTCCATGTAGTTTGAGATGTATGTACAAACACATGAAATACAAATGCAAGTAATAAAATCAGTCTGACAATGACATTATCATTACTAAAAATATAGGGATTATAGATCATTATAAAAAAAGTCAATGCCATAGTGTGAAACTGTGTCTAGGACTTTTATGAAGTCCGAACGATGTAAGAAAACCTCTGCTGATGTTTGGAAAAGGGCGTTAAATCGATTGTCATGATCATTTCCAATTATGGATTTGATTCCATGCTCCATGCAGTGGGACTCCCATCTTTCCCTAACGCCCAGATGGTCTCCGGCTGGACCCAAAATATCAGATGTCGTTCTGATGACACGGCCTACAACTGTCTCCTTTTTATTCCATGTGTGGAACACTGACAGAGCGTCTCGACCGGGTGGTCCAATTTCATCTTTTAGGGTTAGTTCAAAGTCTTTGAGTTCTGGGTGGATATAATTATGGAAGTCAAGCAGAACATGGGCCATACAATGGAAATGCTGCACTTCAACTGCTTCCCCGCCGTAAACTGATAACATTTTTTCCAGCCATTCGTCTAACAATTTATCGGCTACTTTTTCATTTGACGCACGATCACTCATGGTAAATGCCAACTTTTGTAGGGTTTCAGCGATATATTTAGGATTTCCTTTCAACGAAGTTAGTTCATTCAGATGATCCTCAGTAACATTCTGTATTGTTTAAGCTGTTTCTCTAGCAACTCTAGTAAATTCCAGGCTTAGGACATCACTAGAGTCAAGGGTTACAGATGTGTGCAACATTTTATGTTTTCTTCTGCTGGTACCATATCTGCTCACACCCCAGTTCTCACAATGTTCTAGTTTGTTTGCAATGAACTTTTTAACAATTAAATGTCCTTCATCTACGATAGCCTGAGATGTTGATGGATTTGGCAACTGATCTTTGCTTAGTTTTGTTCCAGTAAGATTGTTGACCACAGCATGAATTACAGGCGATATTTATTCAACGGCAACTTCTAACCCTGCAAGTTCCATGATGCACAGACGGACACTATTGTTGTATCTGCCCTTATCAGTTTTTGTTTCTATTGAATTCTGCTGTAACTCCATGACGGATTCTTCCAACTCTAATATAATTGTGTCTTTTTTATCTATTTCCAATTTCGCCTTCTTCGTGTACTCTTCACACTCAACATGCATAAGTTCACTGCTTTATAATGTGCATACATTATTGGCATAGGACCTTAAAGGCTGTATTTCTTCTGTGCAGCATTTTGTTTTTGTTTTTTATGCTTCATACTTTTGAGTCATGCAGACAAATTTGTCCTGCAGCTCAGCTTTTTTCATTTTCATCATTTTAAGATCATTTGTCTTGGTGTGTTGTTATTGCAGCATTCTGTTGTTGTGTCAGGACAGTTCTTTGCAAATTTCTGAGCTTGTGCAAGTTTTTGCGTGTCGTTTCATCAAGTGTTTTAACATTTTTAATACTATAGTGTTCAGTATGACTTTAAATCTTCTTCAAATGCTCTTTTTTCACATACTTGATTTCTGAGTTTTTCTACTGTGCACATGTTAGTTTTAATCTTGTACTTCGACTTATTTGCATTTTTACTGTCATTTATATCACACTTATCATAAAACTGAGTCTGAACTTTTCTAGTAACAGTTTTAGGCATGTTTGGTGTTGAATTCTCACTCACTGGTGACTGCACATTGGTCTCTATTACTACTGTACGGTCGGAGTTATCACATAAACCACTCGATTGATGTAAAGCAGCCCTAAAGTTGGTGTTTAATAGTTCTTTCATATTTTTATAACCTTTCACTTTCTTTTGGAAGTTAGATTTTTCTTTTGGTCTTTGAGACGGTTGATTTTTGACACAATAGATTTTGGGTTGATGGTACTAAATTCTGGATTAAGTTTTAATCGAATGTTGATGTACTGCTGCTTTGTCCAGTTATTATAGTCACAGTAAGTTTTGAGTTCTAGAGCAACACCATTTGAAATACTATTGATGACAGGTATTATTTCTCCTTCTGTTATAATCTTCTCTGTCAGCCCTAGAGCCTGACAGTATGTTCCCAGATGAGCCATGTGTTATCTGAAAATACACAAGTAAATTATACTGGTACATCTATAACCTAATTAATGTTCACCATGAAATGTTTTTCGTTCCTGTAATTTCACTATAATTATATTATAAATAGAACTATTCACAAAAAGTACGAGTATAAAAAACTAAATATTAGGAAACACCATAAGAAAAAACTCCACATCTTCCTAGTTTATTCATCCAAAATTCCATTGTATCCGAATTTCCCTACACTTCAGTTCAGTCGTTAGTTTGCATCAGAAAAATAACAAATTATCTAACAAATCGCAGAAAACTTTTTTTCATCTTACAAACGATCATAAACATGCATTTTTATTAAATTGCGATAGATTTCATGTGGATAAATAGTTACCTTTCACGGTTTTTGTCAGTTTTGACCGATGACCTAGTTAAGAATAAGAGTCGCAAATTTACATTTTTCTGGGTTCACAAGCGGTAATTAGTATAAAACAGTAAAATTACAGGATGCTTATAGTTGGTTCCGAAACGTGGTGTTGGTATCAAATTAAAGATAAAGGATTGAACTTATTGAATATCTATGGAGAATTTAAAAAAAATGCTTTGGGTGAGTTAGAAATTAAATCGAAATTTCAATGAACAATATCTTGGCTTAGGGGTACAATATTTCGACAATTCGAACACCCCCTGAAAGGTCAACAAATCAGCTTTCTTATTACGGGAGGTCGCGTGTTATTTTGAAAACACACAATATATACACATGTGCAAAACACCGCGGTCCGTGTACTCGATTATTAGCGAGGTGCAATAAACACGTCATCATCGAGTTGTTGAATGGTCATGTGTTTTGAATAAAATAAACATCTGTTACATAATTTATATCACTCGAAAGAGAATTGTATATGCTTTCTAAAGGTTGTATTTGCATGTCATTATCTTTGTAAACAATGATTTTATGAGCCAATAATTAGACTGACCGTCTGAAACACGTATAATTTCAGCTGATAAGCCATCGATAAGCTTATCACAGGATTTTTTCAATATTTAAGAAAAATTCTGTAAAATCTAAGGAAAATTTATAAAATAAGGGAAATTTTCTCCTTAAGGTAAGCAGTCCATCAATGGTTTAAGGAAATTTCTTATATATATATGGTAACTAAATAAATTAAAATATATTTAAATTGCATAATGTATGTTAAATTTAATTTCACAGCGGTTGCAAGTCGTGATGAAAATAAAAAAGTATGTAATTTTCTATAAAGGGAGGTAATTTACCAAAATACTTCAAAATATTAAAAAATGTTAGTTTAAGTCTTGGAAGTGACATAATTTGGCAACAATGTCAATTTTCTTATGTTTTACAACTACATTGAACTTCATTTGCCATAAATAAATCATACTTTTGAAAGAAATAAGCAAAATTGTGAATTTCAATTAAATCATGTGTATGTAAAATTTAGGCAGCAATATGTTCAAAATGAAATTTTGCAAAAACCAGACGGTAAATGTCTCAGAAATTTGGATATAGTTGATGCAATACATTACAAATAATTTTCATTGAAGACAATATGACGGCCAACTGATATTTGGGTTGTTTGACATAGTCAATATTTTGATGTTCGCATGATATATTCCTTATTTTAAATATTTTCTGACACAAACGTGCCGCCCAAAAATTTTGTTTTGATTTTTTTCGAATATTTCTGACTTTGCTTAAATGTGCAAGTCTTTTTAGTGCAAAGGTGGTTTCACTATATGAAAATAGGAAGAAATAAGAAAATAAATGCGATTTTCCATTTATCGGTTTATTTTTAAAGAATTAAGTTTTTTCAGAGAACAAAACGGGCCATTATTTTTTTGTGGACGGATAAAAAATTTAAAAAAATTCAAATTATATCCGCATTATTATATAGATTGAACCAACAACTGTTTCATTTATCGCAGACATTATGTCAATGATGGACTGCTTACCTTAAGAGCTTTATGAATACAGGCCCAGATAATGTTAATTGTGTTTGTGCTAAACTCCTGATTTTTGTTTAAATATGTCGATATATATGTCTTATAATGTTGATCGTGTTTGTGCTAAACTCCTGATTTTTGTTTAAATATGTCGATATATATGTCTTATAATGTTGATCGTGTTTGTGCTAAACTCCTGATTTATGATTGACATTTATCAGATGCAGTAGGGACAATTCCTGTAGTGTGTAACACACGTTAAAATTATTGCTTAAATAGCAGAGACAATTAAGTGTTACGATGCCTCAAGAACATTCTTCCCGTGGCTTCTTTCTAACCTGGTTATCTGTACAAAATGTAGAAGCAACGATACAATAAAACAGAAGAACATTAGGTGTTCAAGGCACGTTTACCGATTTTTTGCACATTAAACATTGTGATTGAATTTCTCTCTCAACATGCCTGAGGAATAAATTGTTGTTTAATTCTCAGCTGCATTCTCGTCCAGAAATATAAATCTCGTTATGTCGTAATTTTATAAAATTAAATTCCAAATATGGCTGTGATCATTGCTTTTTTAGAAACACGATCTCGTTTTGCAGAATGAATTTCTGATAGAATGCATTACAGAGAATTCGAAACACGTTTATGAGCAATAATACGCACAGAAAATAATTATAGACAGTTCACGTTTCCAACATATGAATTTGATGGGCATGTTTCGTCATGCGTGATTAGATATTTGATGAAGGGTTCGCACTAAGTGAAACAGACGCATCAACTTCAAATAAAAATGTTGTAATCGCATTGATTAAGTATGATGCATACCGGCAATTTAGCGTTCGTTTCCGTAGTACAGAATATATTAGGATCGGTTAGATTCATGATTTATCATATAAAAATGATACAAAACTGTTTTTATAAATCTAAATGCTCTTGTAATACGTGACACCGACTTAAGGACAGTCTTTGACATTAAGTGATCGAATTGGTCTGATCTATCAATAATCTGTGTTGATAGAGTTGCGACATTTTGTTGGAGATTCCCGTCATGTTATACCCACATGTAGCATTGACGTCATACGATGTGGTGATCGAGTCTTATATAATGATTGGATCAACAACAACGACAGGCTGACATTATGATATGGTAATGTTGAAAGAAAAGCGACAGCAGTATTGAAATATTTGATAAGCACACGAGTGAAGTCGGCGACATTTTTATGCTGCCAATGTGATAATTGGTGTGTTTATGTTCTATGTACTGTAAGGTCAAGATCAGGTTAATTTGTCCGACTGTCTGTACTAAAGTGTGATCACCATCTCCACATCCAAATCCTTGTGTGTTCGAATGTCCGTCATTGTGCATACATTTACAAATATCGTTTGTTCACATGTTATTGCAAAATATATTGCTTTACAATTTGTGTTGAAAAAAAAAAGATATTTTCTGTTCAATTATATGTTCTGTAATACAGGATGTCTTTGTTCAAATAGAAGAGAGAAAGAATATGACTTGGAAGGTCACGTTAACGACACAATTTCTGTAAATGTCAGGGTACCAAATAAAAGTTTAATATCTTATTACCTAACTTTTTTTTACAATTAAGCGTCTTTTGTTTTAACAAAAAGGAAAAAATAAGGAATATCCTTTGTGCATCTTACTTCATTGCAATATTAAAGATTCAATCTCAATTAAACAGCCTATTAAATTCAATGAATTTAAATCTGTTTTCTATATTATAGGCTTATACTCGTGTATCACATTAGCATAAGTGCAGAAACTTTTATGCAGTCATGTCAGATTTTTATGCAATAAATCTCAATACTATAAACGAAAGTATGCTTGTATGCATTTAAAACTGAAGAAGCATTGTCGGCATGATACTCTATTTAATATATTTTGTTGAAATCGTCAATTACTCACTAATTGGGAGCGGCAATAAGTTGCTTAGGTCAGAGTCACAAATTACAAAAGTACTGTCGTTTTTTCCAGAAAGCCTACTCGAGAATGATTCATGCAAGTTAAATATGACTCCGTCATAATGGAGATGGATTGGAAAAGCATAAAACAAATGATAAACATATTAGCATGCAACTACTGTTATTTTCGGTATCATGCTAGATGTTTATTAACCTCTATGTTATTTAATAATAAATTTTACGATAAAGATTCGAATGATTTAGATCTAAAACATGAATTCCCACGAGATCACGTCGGTGAAAGATTTAATGTTTTGATATAATGTTTATCTTCATTTAAAGTAATTACTATTATTATAACACTACAAGTGAAATTAAAACTAATCCCTGGGTATTTACAAACACACACTATTATTGATTCAAAAACTATAAAGATTTCTAACAAGCAAACAATTGGCTTCCACTAACGAAACTCGAACGTCACATTTCAAGAGAGAAAATAGAGACACGACCCGACAACTATGGCGCTGGTCAGGTGTCTGACCGTCTTACAAGGGTTATCACTTATGTGTGTACATTGCTTCCCTTCTGTCTTTGTAACTGCATGTATATTGCCCATGTCACCTTGTGCTTATAGGGTGGCTGGGCTCTGGGTTGGCGGCATTTCCTGTTCGACTTCTGTATTCATATTTGAATAAGCTATTTTTATTTCATTGCTATGATAATATCGCAAACATTGTAGCTCATAATCATGGCGTTAAAACAAATACAAAGAAATGTCTGATTTATCAAATACTCTATACTACACTTCCAACGAATCATTTTGAAAAAAAAGTTTTATTATTTTAATTATTACTTCATTAAGTTGACACAAAAAGTGTGTTGAATCAATCTTTTTACAAAGTTTTTTTGTATTGTATTGTAACTAAATTCCAGTTATAGTGGATACACCGATTTTAGATAAAATTCTTTAAAATATTTTACTGAAACCAGGAATTACTTATAAAAATCCGCGATTCGTTAGACGTGTGGGGTAGTATATACTTTGAAGTAGACAACAGTTTTTTTTAATTGAATCACATTTTTTTCCGATTGATAATTGCACATTCACAAAAACACAATTGATCATTTTTCAGTAGAACAGAGGATTTACAATTTGAAAATGCGCAGGGAAAGTCACATTTATAACACTGGGCCTCCCCATACTGACCCCCGGCTTACAAAATGAAACATAAACAATGAAGAGAGTGTAATATCAAACAATTAAATATGAGCAGGGAACAACACATTAATGCATACCAATGCAATGAAGGGTATCTAAATAAAGCTAAAACAATGATATAAAACATTGAGAAAAGATACCATCGAAGTGGAACCAAACCAAGCATAGCATAGTGGTGTACAGCATCTTGTAATATAAAACTGAAATAGATGTCTAACCTATGCAATCTAAGAACATTCTATTTGTGCAAAATGTCAAGAGGCCATATTGTTGAATTCAATACAAAAGTACAAACGTAAAGGAGACGTGGTAGTTTACCTTCCCTGGATGCACTACTAAATAAATACATAAAGATATTGGGTATCACTACTTCAGTCTTTTTATACTTGTTTTTAGAAAGAGATTATGTGAACAGAGATATAATTGTGTAAAAAGTGCTGAAATACGAAACTGGTCCATAATGTTTGCATAACGTCTAGCAAAGTAGACAACACAGCTGTATAAAAATGAACAAATTCAGTATGAACATCACATATGGAAAGTCATATTGCTGCCAGACTCATTCACTTAGTGTCTTTGTTGGTGGGAAAATAGCAAAACATGTAATTACTTTACTGGTCGGCATTCGTCTCATATCAGCTGAAACATTATAGCTTTTATTGCAGGTGAACACGTCTTAAAATATTTAACTCACAAATGGTTGCATAGATCTAATACGTTGAATGACACCGTGGTTTGATCTTGTTGCTAGAACAGCTGCATGTGTACAATGATACGTACTTGCCTGCAAACATATTACCTTGACTCATGCAATTCCCGTCTCAGACCAAATATTATAAATATTTTCATTATTTATGTAGGGTAATGTGTATTAAACGAGCTTTCATCCAACTTAATATAACGATCGCCCGGTGAACTCAGTAGGTAGAGTGCTCAACTGTTAATCTATAGGTCATGCGTTCGAAACCGGGGGAGGCCTATGTTCTTCCATGCGTGACAATCTGACCGAAGAAATGCACCCAGTGTCATTGGTTCTCCACTTCTGATTTATGTGGAAAAAGTGCCAGTTGCTCGCGGAAGACCATGTTAGTACTGGTTGGTAACCCGGAACACTTGTTAGGTCAGTTGACCGCCGTATATGACTGAATTACCATTGAAAATCCAACTTAAAGCCCGAAACAATAATACTAACTTACTAAAATTGGATGTAATGCTTATCATAAACATACATGCATGTCACCTGATGGATGGAACCGCAATTGATTATGACAAATTGTAGGGTCCATATTTCATTTTAATAATTGTCAATTCGTTACGTAAAGCATTATATCAAAGACAAAAAGGTTTTTTTAAAAGCTTGATCTAGCGTAATACGTGTGCTACTGTTGTAAAGGTTGAAAGAGAAACAAAGTTATATGCATCTGTATACTGTATGCCTATATACTAGAATTGCGTTCATCTAATTGATATATCCTGGTATGTTTGTGTGAGAAAACAATTGCAACATTTATGAATGCATACTGGTTCAAATGTCAAGTATCCTATGAAACTAAATTGTCTGAGCTCGCATTGAAATAAATTAGATAATTTGATTAGCTTTGTATTTCCTGCTGCTGCGTCAGACACAAGTGATAGATACTTAGGCAAAGCTTAATGGGAATTTAAGAACGAAGACATATATGAACAGTATTTTTGCTCTTACCGCTAACAATACAAGTACTGATTTCCATTTAGTGTGAAAAGGTCTATGATAGCGTTTTGTAAATTATTTCCATCAGTGTTTGAGAAATCACAAATTAACTGCTATTCTGCTTGTAACGCTGCTTTAATTTCTGTATTTGATGTTTTAGAAATGTACACAATTTAGTACATGTAAAGTGCTTACTGCTGACAAACAGAGCAGTATAAGATGCTTTAACAACGGACAGTATAACAGTAATACAATACTGTCAGAACCGCAGGCAGTGGCAGACAGGTAACACGAAGCCAACTTAAGTACTGACATTTCGTAGTTTTCATGTTATTGACAGACATTATGTATTTCGAAGATGATTCCTAAAACACTTAACTTATCATAGGCTTTTAACCTGTCACACTGGAACATATACTCATTAGGAACGTTAAACTTTGATTTCCTGTTGAAGCAGTATGTGTTCCAGAACAGGAGTCGGTTGAGAAGATAAGAGGAACAGGGGTAGATTGTCGGATTCCGGATTTTAAGATCGTAAGTTCGAGCCCCCCATGCCCTTTGAAGGAGTTGATCACGAACTTCACAATCCATGAATTTGGCGCGAGTACTAGTTAGTAACCATAAAGCAGTCAGCAAAAGTGATTAACATAAATGTTGAGAACTTGTTTCTCGATCGATTTGTAATAAATAAGGTAACTATACAGATCATAATTTCCCAGAAGCATACACCCGCACCCCGGCATCGTACATTAAAGCTCTTTCATACACGATTTCGTTTGTACTCAATTGTGTTTATTATCGCAAACTGATTGGTATGTTAAGAAAGTAAATAAATAATGCAGTTTAAGTAACATGAGGAATCGTTATTGAATATTCTGACAATACGTGGGATGACAAGTTCAAAAGAAACGGTGTCGGATGGTCGCCAGTATAAACTGTGTAGCAAGCATAAATATGAGGACTGTAGCTTGAAAACTAAATCGTACTTTGAAATATATTTTGATAGTTTATTTGTGTTGTTGACTTGGCTATGACATTACGTGTTCTTAACATTAAAGGTACTCGATACGATTGTTTTATCGTGTAGCTCACGAAGTCTGATCGTGAGAAAGCGGTTGAAAAAAATGATATTCAATTAACTTGGGCATCTTTTGTTATTTTTTTTTATGTTCTACAAAAAAACAGTAATCTCAACTCAAAAGTCTCATAACTCACAGAAAAAGATAATGTAATATGATTATTCGTTCAGACGATTGCGATCTCAGCTGCTACGTCTTATTTATCAGGTCAAACCCCCGGAGTACAATTTCCACTTTGTCATGTTACATAGCTGCTTGTATGTCACACAACGTGTGTTAGTGTCAGTCATCTTCTTCCAGCAGTTGTCACAAATACAATTTCTATCAGGACTCAGCACTCAGCACTCTGCACTCAGCACTCTGCACTCAGCAACCTGCACTCAGCAACCTGCACTATGCATTCTGCACCCTGTACTCAACACTCTGTAGCATGCACTCAGCACTCTGCACTCAGCACTCTGCACTATGCACTCAGCACCCTGTACTTAGCACTCTGCATCTTACACTCAGCACTCTGCACCCGGCACTCAGCACTCAGTATTCTGCATCCTGCACTCAGCACACTGCACCCGGCACTCGGCACTCATCACTCAGTATTCTGTACCCTGTACTCAGCACTCATGACTCAGTATTCTGCACCCTGCACTCAGTACTCTGCACTTAGCACTCAAAATTACACTACTGACTCTGAGATGTTTGAGAGCGTGTTGTGTAAATCTGAGAATGAAGAGTAAGACTTGAATATAACATATTGAATACTTAAATAGCATCTAATCCACTTCGTACACACAAACATATACACTCAGCAGAACTAAGTTGAAGGTGCTGAGTGAAGAGCGTTAAGATACGGTTATAATTCTGGGCGCTGGTTCACTACTCACAGTACATAAAGATTCGTTTTCTATTTGAATAATTGTCGAGTTACCAATGTACACGTTCTATGTTTTATTGGAATAGATATGTCAACAGTTTGCAGCGAATACTACTGTAACACCAGTGGGTTTCAACGAGAACTAATGTTGTCTTTTAACACTCAATGCTTCTAAGAAGGAAAATGTGCGCTTATAACTAACATACATAAGTTTGCACTTTGTATGTTAATTCCGACTACAATTGAGGGGTTTAAAGCGATTACTTCTGATGTGATATCCCAGACATGTTAACTCCGGACAGATCCACAATAGGATTTTAGAGAGCTGATAATATCAATATTGAACGAAGCGTAGTAATGAACTCCAATAGTGAAATGAGTCCCATGGGGTGTGCTGTTTAGTTAAAAATAAAACTAAGGCTTAAATAAATACTTTTGGGTACATAACGATGTTATACTTATTGATTATTTGGATATCGCTGTGTGTAAACAACGAATTCAAATGGGATACAGTTGAACAACCTTATATCCGAATACCAGGTATAATCCGAAATTATCAGGTCCAGATGTATCTTCCAAGGCACGTCGAATTGAAATGGGCTATTCGAAACTATGAATTATTCGAAATAAAATTTCGGACTCGATGAATTCGAATGAACGAGGTCCGACTGTATGTAATGCACAGCCTGACCTCTTAAGAGCAAAAACCTCATGGAAATATGGATAATACTCGTAAGCCCTTACTGCAATAAAAGATATACGTTGATGTAATAGCTGTTGTTAATGAGAGGTATTCTTTGGAGAGTTTGTAATGTACGTATATACATTCATCTGTAAATGGAGACAATGGTTTCATTTCTGGCTCACGTAACGTAGGTCTAATATATTAGCTTTAATTACCATCAATTGCAACAATTAATGGTATAGAAAACTTCACACCCCTGACGCTTGAAAGACTTTTGATTTGTCTGTAAAGTGCACAAATTGTATAGAAATTTCTACTATGCAAATATAGCAATTTGTATAATTATAATGTACAACTTGTGTTTGATAGATGCGACCTCACACCACAAATGCCAATTTTCATGGAAATGTAACGGTTTGAATGTAATCGTTCATAATAGATATAAAGCAAAAAGCAAGCCTAAGTAATTATACGGGAAAATGATTAGCTGGGGCGTCTATTTACAATGAATATTCGTTTGTTTTGGCAAATTAAGGAGTGTTTTTCACAATGTCCCGTAATGAGAAACACGGAAATATATGGATTGTGTGACACGATTTTGAACTCAACGTCATTATACTCTAACTTCTGTATATTCATGATTCATTTAGCAGTAATATTTTTTTCATAATATATATAAATCAAAATATACTGCAACATCAGTGGACGTGCTCTATTTTTATTAATTTACGTATTTTATTTACGTTAAATTAATGTACCAGGTATTGTACACAAATCATTTTGTGATTTGTAGATTTTACACATTTAAATTCGTCTGCGTTTTGATTGCGCGAATATATATTACCATACATATGCCTACCGTAAACATATTATATAACGTAGCAAGGATATACATTTTATGTTCTGATGGAGGCTTGATCAGCTAAAACGTTGAAATGCTATAATGATAACAATAGTGGTACTAATTTAAGTATACTTTAAAGTGTTTAATGTTCAATAAACTCTCCATTTAGGTTATTTAGTTTGAATTTTGTCGCTTGGGGTTGTAGTTAATACTACAATGTCATTGGTCGATTCATGATTTTTCTGAAGATATTTGAACCAATCGCAATGCTCGGTTTTAAGGCACCATGATGACGTCCTCATACGTCGTATAAGTTCGCTTTTAAAAAATTAGGCTACTGTTGAGACACCGCTATAATTTAAACGAAAACTCTAGTCATATGATAAAGTTGCTCTGATGTATTTTGTCGACATGGATATGAGGTTATAGGCACCAACTTGATTCGCCTGATTTGATCTCGTCTATAACTGTCAATCGTTAAAAGGCTAGCTAATATCCCAAGGATGCAATGAATAGGAAAACCCAGTCTTGGGTAACCGACGATAAATAGACGTACTAACTTCTATCATTTAAGATACATTTCAGATAGTTTAATTAAATTCTTAAAGTTTCATTTTTGTACAAGCATAAAATATACATAGACAATAGAGAACATAAAAAACATTGCACAAAGCCATTCAAATAAGAATATTAAGAGACTATACACGCATATGCATCATACATAAAAATGTATACGATATATTATAAGACTATCGTGTAGCCAACATGTTAACAAAAATATTTAATTAAGACCATAAAAGTGTGACAACACACTATCACATAAAACAACCATAAGCGTGAATATCTATCAGTTTTGTAAAACGTTGTTTTAAAGTTGTTTTAAAGTTGATATGTAAGCATTTATGTTAATTTCCATACATATATTAGACCGCTTGTACAACAAAAAATCCACTGATGAAGTGTAAATGAATAACACAACGCTTGAAAGCAAATACAGTTAGACCTCGCTCCTTCATCGGGTCCGAAATTTTATATCGAATAATGAATGATTTCGAATAACCCATTTGAATCTGACGTGCCTAAGATACATCGGGACCTGATATTTATTTCGGATTATACCAAGTCTTCGGATAAAGGGTTGTTGAATAAACGAGCTTCGACTGCAGGAACGTTTTGATATGTTCTTTATTCTACAGTTGTACCTATTTTATATTCATATCTCAGTTGTCTTGTTTCTTGAGATGAAATAAACATTGATACTAGACAACACAAGGGAAATGTAAAGTCGTGCATGTATTATCAATTGACAACTAAGAAGAGAGAAATGAGTATCGCTATAGACAGACACAGTAATTGGTATTTTATTATTATTTGATCTTAATTTCGGTTCCCTCATAAACAATATGGTCAATGATATAAGAGTCGCATGGACGACATTGTATGTGTTCTGTCTGAATGCATTTTACATTTCACTAATTGGTTTACAGGACAAAACATTACACAGATCAATTTTATTTCTAGTGCTTTATAGATTTTCTAACTCCATTCGTCTGTGTCAGCGAGTAAAACATGCATATATATATATACCGTCTTCGTAAATAATTAACAATGTAGCCAATGGCTGTTTAGGTTTCCCATGTACGAGTAATTGTAGGCAAGTAGTTTACTTACCACTCAGTGTTATTGTCACAATAGTCATTTTGTTTGCGAAATTTTGCTTCCATATTAGCATTTTGTCTGAATTCACCACAAAATAAAATAAAAACTATACATTTAACCGTTCTAACTTGACAATGACGTTTTCTTCCGCGACAGTTTTCTAGAACCATAAAAATGTGACGTTTCGCTTCCCGAACGTTTTTTTTTAAATTTAGTTAAACATACTTCCTGATCGGGAAGCACTTGATGGGAATCCCCTGATATCCCGCTAGGGAAGTTTCTTCTACTGACATTGATGAGGAGTACTTGTATAACCTTTTTTAATTGTGAAGTATCTTTCTTACATCATATTTACTTAACAGCAAGTTCCTGTAAAAGTATTCTAGATTACTATGTACTATTATATTATTGATGTGATGCAGGGAAGTAAAGACCTTTCTGTCCATGTTATTAGCGGCCATTAATAAAATGTAACATTCACAGCGCCTATCTCCCTTAGCAGTACATTACTTTGTCAAAGGAGAGCACTCCGCATGATATTTTAACAAACCTTAGACAGCTGAATAAATAGTACACTCCAACATAAGTGTCATGGCAAGCAAAAACATATACATGTATGCCAAAATGGTTTTGTATTTTAGAGATACACTTTTTTCAGATGCATAACAGAATATGCAGGGCAAAAGTTGTGTTAGTTTCCATAAAAATAATTGACTGAGATCATATGTAACAGTAAGAGATCACAACAAAGAAGTTCAATTCAAGAACATAGAGACCAAACTCCAAAACTTCAATGTTTCATAATTTTAAACCCATAACAGCATGTAACACTTACAAACAAAACAGCCTTATGTTTTGTCAGTTCACTTTTGGCCCATCTCGTTCTTTCGGGTTTGTTGGTTTTTCAAAAGCTTACCCGTTCGAGAGTGCTAAACATAGAAATAATTCAGTATGCTCGCACGTAGTTTGTGATGATGAATTGAAAATCTGATGAAACCCCTTATTACCTGTATCATACATATGGCTCACAATGATTTCCCACACTTAACAAGATACTTATTTTAAGATGTTTTCATCATATCAATTGCTAAAGCATGGTGAAAAGCATTTATTCTATAAAACAAATATTCATATATTGTAATCATGTCCCCGATGGCATGTAATGAATTTACTTTTAAAACCGTGTGTAATCCTTTATCAACTACACAAGTCAAGATATTAAGTGTCTATTCAACTAATTGTCGCCGCACTGAAGTGCGGCGTACTGTATGGAATGGGATATTTTTTTGTACATGGAGAGGCACGTGACTTTTTTTGTACGTGGAGGGGCACGTGACTTAATTTTTTTCCAAGATTATTCGATTCAAGATAATTTTACCCACTGACTATAAAGTTTTACAGAAAAAGTATTTGTAATATTTTTTATTGTTTTATTTTATTTCATTTTAAAATCTTTTAATTTATTCCCTCATGTGGTGCACGATTTCAAATGGTCAAGGTCTATTTTGACTGATAAAATATTTGAAACCAGTCTACGGAAAGTTTATTTTTAAAATTCCCTCATGTGGTGCACGATTTCAAATGGTCAAGGTCTATTTTGACTCATAAAATATTTGAAACCAGTCTACGGAAAGTTCATTTTTTTGTTTATTATCATCTGTAAATGGCAGAACATGTTCCCAGCGACGTCTACCGCGTTATCATGTCGCTAGACTGTCCTGCAGTCCTGTAGCAGACCGATGAAATATCTGTGAAAATGTTCAGTAAGCACTGTTTATTTTCGGAAGTTGCTTAAGAAAAATCAAATAGTCGAAAAGCGGTCCCGTCGAAAGGTATGACTTTCTAATTTGGGCGAAAAATTTACCGTTTGCGAATGTTTTTTTCTACTCAATTTCGATGATAAATGCGGTTAAAAGCGGCTGATATCAATGTATGTGATAACCATGCAATCACTTTCGTTTTCGGGTCTAGTATACGATAAAATCCGTACGGTACGGTCCGTAATGCCGCCCGCTCCGTATTTTACGAGGAATGAAAATTATTATAGTAAATTCAGAATACTATTATTTTCGCAAGTATATACTGATGGTTTATGTCTCATAGTCTGTGCTATGACTATTCACATACAATTTACCTCACTGTATGTTTAGTTTATGTTTCATTTGTGACCTAGTTTTTATGTACAGCCGACTGTTTGAAACATGTATTGCTTTTTGCACTTGATTGACTTGTGTTTGGGAGTATACATTGTCTTTATCTTTCAATTTGAATAATTAATAATTGATAGTGAGATGTTTTATTTAAACTTGAATAACAAGTATAAAATATACAAGAAATAAGATAACAGTGCTACATTGAAAGATTCCACAAGCTCAATTAGGAATGATTTGTAGACTATTAAAAGCAATTTCAAAGAAACACTAACAAGGATTACATTGAAATAACAAAGTCCTATGCTATAGAATATTGGGGATTGAGGGGACAAACTGCACTAAATATTTGTTGATTGCTTGCTGTAATGTAGCCCCCGAATGACTGAAACCGACTGGTTCCAAAGTTGACTCAAGAAAAAAAAGCCAGCGCTAGCCCAGATTGCCCAATTCATCTAGTGAGCAAAATACGAGACTTCCAGTTGATCGGAAGTTGATTAGTTCGTGGAAGAAGGTAGGCCATGGCTAGTATTTAATGATGATAAGATAGTCATGACCTTTACTTGAACAATAAAACTGAGAAATCTTGCTTAATTATAATTATTATACATGTAATAAAACAACATTTAAATAAGGATTTTAAGTTGTTAATCCTGTTCAAAACATTGCGACAGGTAAGAAATTGTTGTGACAGGTAAAACATTGTTGCAACAGGTAAAACATTGTTGCAACAGGTAAAACATTGTTGCGACAGGTAAAAAATGTGTCTTTGCCTGTCGTTATGTCCTGTGAAGGAGAAAAAGTATTCGCGTTGACTGTTTTACCTGTATTTCACATGTGCTATTGGAATTTTCTTGAAGTGGGCAGTTCATACTTATAATATTATATGATATAGTCATCGCTGATAATTTCTCCTTGCATGTACTAACGGAGAAGAAACTGCAGTAAGAAGGAATTTGTTACGGTGACACGCTGTTTATTCATAGTTTAGGGTGGTGCCAGCAACTACAGTTTTCAGCTTCATACAGATACCATAATATACTCTTCTTTTTCGCTCGCTCGCTTTAATAAATGACAGTTTAAAAAACATATTTTAATTTTTTTTTCGCTCGCTCGCCCCATTTTTGGGGGGGGGGGGAAATCCGAAGAACAAAAAAATAATTTGGGGTGGCCTAATAATATTTAAAATTGCATTCTTTGAATCTTTTACATAACAAATTATAACAAATAGAAGTGATGCGTTAACTGTATGAAATAAATATTTAGATAAAAGTAGACGTGCTTATTCTAAGCTTTTTTTTACGTACGTATGGATCAGAAAAGAAAATGTGTTCCGGTGATAAATTTTGAGTGTCATGATAGTCTGAGATAATTATTTAGAAACTTAATGAGAATTTATGTAAAAGATTCAAAGAATGTAATTTTAAATATTATTATTTTTGTGAACAAAGACCTTGCTATATACAGAGAAGTTGGAACTGGGTCTGTAAACAGATTAATATTTTTGTTTACGTGTTTGATACTACTAAAATGGAGTGTAATACTTTAGTTACATGTTTTTTGTACAAAAGAATGTAAATAACAAAATATCATTCAATTCTTTAGCGGCGACCTTTGATGCTTTGCATCAATGATTTTCTTGTATATATATAAAACGCCAAAAACACTTTCCGATACTAATAATGCCATACAATCAATGGAAATGAAACGGCTTGCAATTTACAATCGAGCGATCGAATGAGAAAGTGAAGCAGGAAATGTTATATGCTAAGTGTACAGTGTATCCATATCGTATACGAAATGATATTCATGAAGATTGCCAGCAGGCATTGAAGAGTAGACTACAGTACAGATACAACAACTATATGTCAATTATTTAAGTAAATATCTCCCTGACGTTGTTTCGTTCGCTTTCGGCATTAAATTGTCTCTGCGTCTGTTGTTCCATTCTTACCACTCCGTCTTGATATCGTTGATTTTGTAGTTTGGAAGTACAAAAAATTAATTTGGTGTGGCATTATGTCGAAAACAATGTTGACAAGTAAAATAATGAGAATTTTCCTTTTTGTAAGCCAGACGTGTTTAACATGACCCAGGATTTTAGTACTTATAAACGCTTCATAATATGGAAAACGGAAGACAAAACTCATAATGTTTGTTGTTTTGTAACACGTTTAGTATTATTTTAATACTTCTTCAGACGAAAATAACATTGTTTATAGGATACAAATCAAACCATGAACGCTTTATATAGTGTATATCCTGAATGTTTAGTGTTCCATGTAGCTAATGCATATAAAAGAAAAGTTGTTACTTGGGACGCCACAAGACAATACCTCCACACACAGATCCCAGGGAAACATCAACCTACGAAACATTAGTAGTTGAGGAGGCGTAAGGGCAAATAACTATTGGATTGGGGAGGCAAGGAATTGTCTGGCTGACTATCAACAGACAACCATGATTAATTTATGGAAACTTTAGGGAAAGTAGGGGAAAATGAAATGGGTAGAACACATCACAGGATAAGCTAAGAATGCAAGTGGCTATGTGCGGAAAAGGTGGGGAACACGAATATAATCTGTATACCAAGTCAAGAAATTGCACATGGGGAAAGGGGACATGTTTACATGCTTGCATACGAACTATATTTTCAATTAATTCGACATATTTTGCAAAAAAGTGTCATTCGAAATTTTAACTCCTAGCTATCCTCCGGAAGACAATTTGCTATCACTGCTGTATTTCTGGAGTCATCAAGGCACACACTTGTTAGATTATTGGTTCTAGTGCACTTGTATTGTTGCATTATCCGTAGAACTGATGTTATTACAATTAAAACATTGAAAGTCTTCTTCTGTAGTTTAAAGTAGACGATTGTTTTGTGTAACTGTACGAAGTAAGATTCATATACTTTTGCGTCGGTTGCAGGTAAATTGTATGAATCTGTACAGTAATGCGATACACTGCTGATAAAATACGGTGTATTGCATTATTTCTCTTACATAAATGTATGAATGTATGTAACATAAGTAATTGTGTATCTAATACATGTCTGGGTAAACATATAATAATAGTTTTTAATAATAAATTTATGTATTGCTTAATATTCTTTAAAATGTTATATCATTTGTAGTAGTGCTTCATAAACTTAAAATGGCATATTTGACTTTAATTTTAAAATTGTTCTGTGTATAGCCTAAGTCCCACCAACACGACTTTGGGTGGCGAATGGGTACGAATGTAAAGATTATGGACATTCCTCATAATTCTTACAGGGTTCTTGTTGTAGTCCGGGTGATTAGGGGCAGTTCTCCTCTATTCGCGGGAGGGCCACGACAGTTTTGAAATGTTCACAACATTCGTGGTCAAGTCACGATTTAAGTGGTTCGTGGTGGTTCGTACTTACTCGTGGTCATTCATACGGCATTCTAACTGTGATTGTATTGAGGTCGTGTGGGTTCGTACTGGTTCTTCTTAATTCTTGTTTGAAGCGTACCGCGTTCTTACTGCTGTCTCACTGCATTCTTGTGGCATTCACATCGATGCGTATAATATGCGTGCGGCATGCGTAGGGAACTCTCTCTAGGGTCAGTATAATTATGGCGAACCACTACGACTTTTTCATTCTTCCCTATTCGCCGGCATTCGTGCCCAAAGTCGTGACAGTGGGACTGGTGCTTTAGTCCCGACAAAGTGTACATGATACTTTGATTATCTCAGCGCACGTAGGCGACTTATGTTGCGAACGTCATAAAGTGTCTGACAATAGTTTCACATGCTTGATTTTGTGACTGTATTTATCCGATTACCAATTCATTGTATTTGACATAATACATGTATATAACAACACGCACGTGCACCAGTTTTATCACTGTCACATGTGCAATATAAACTGTGAAAAAAAAACACAAAAGAGTGAAAGACAAAATTCCAAACACATATTTTTGTACAGAACAGTGTGTTCTTTCCTGTATTAAAAAATAAATATGTACTTATGTCTTTCTTGATATGTCGGAAACACTCGTACAAGAACATGAGTTCAAATTCCTGTGAAATGCCTACATATACATACGCATTATGATACACTGTATAGAAAGTCGCGATTTTAGGTATCATCACATTATAACCCATTGTTTGAACATTTCTATACAGTACATCACTCAGTGCAAATCTCATGTTTCTGTGGATTTGTCCACGATTTCATTATACAATGTATAGTTGCTAATGCTGCTGCTCTATTCGGGCCTTATGCAGAATCTGTAAATAAACTTTAAACTTGAAACATTATTTAATGAATCTTGAATACAATAGTATGGTGGCATATTACTGCCACCAGTTAGCATGATAGCGTTCGCGAATTGTTTCGTGTTAACCACTTAATGATTGCGATAATTATCTAGCTATCTAGTTAATATTCGTGTTACATTTTCGGTAAGATAAATATCATGCAACTAGAAACAGACTTGAAAGTGCCCAGATCTGCCACCTCTTACCTTTTTATGATGTAGTACACTAGATTTATGTGGTAACACGAATCTTATCTAGTTGACCACTTATTATGTTACTTAATAAGTGAAATTCGCGAACCATAACTAGATAAACAGTAACATCTAGAAGCCAAAACATTCGCAAATTTGAGATAAAATTCGTGTTACCACTTACATCTAGAAGTCAAAAATGCATTTATAGATAAGTGGTAATATAAAATATTGGTAACACGAATCTTAAGTGAAATGCACGAATATTAACTAGATAGCTAGATAATTATCGCAATAATTAAGTGGTTAACACGAAACAATTCGCGAACGCTATCATGCTAACTGGTGGCAGTAATATGCCACCATACAATAGCTATTGATGACCATCCAAACATATATATCACGCGGGCTTTGTTAACAATTTCAATGTTGTTACAAAAATGTAAAAAGTCGCAAATTACATTTGATTGTTGTGTAGGTTGACTGATGATTGTTGGGACTTTCAGTGATATCACGTATATTGTACGTGCCTAATCAATGACCACTTTACATTTGATTGCCATTACTTTGTTCATGTGTTTGACTGGCGGCGAACATTTGTGACAAAGTCCGAAATCATAGTACTGTAGTGCACAATCCATAGTATGTATGTATAAATTTCCCTTGTATTTTAGCCCAGAACGAAGGTCCAGATGTTCAAATTGTCCTCAAGTCATTCAAAGTTTCTGATTATTTAATGCTGCTAAATAAATATCTCTGAACCAAATAAACGAACATCTTTCCAAATTGACACCCTTTCTTATGTGACATTGTTTGCTTCTGTTTTTGTTTTCATCGGGTTTTGCGCCGCTTTTCAACAGTTTTAATCATATACGGCGGCCAGTTGATTTAACCAGTTTTGCTAAAATTAATTATCAATCAGTATTAAATAGCTCTTCCGCAAGGAATCGAACCCGGATCTGTCGGTTGACAGTCTATAGCTTTACCAAAATGAGCTCACCGGGAGGGTAGGTCTTGTTTGCAGACTCTCCTATATAATCACACAAGTCTAGACTATTTTTTTTCAAATACCGTCTTACATGTTTTAGGCTTGAAAGTATGAAGTATGTTTAATGACAACGTGATCCTCTGTTTCTAATAAACTACAAAAATAGCATAAAATATTTACTTTTCAAGTCGGTTCGCAATAATAATTAACCAGAATGGCTTGAGAGATGGAACCACGTTAATTGTACTTTCATCAATATTATGTTGACGCAATTACTTTTAACTTCAATGTCATACATATAAGCATGCAATACATCTAGATCGTGTTGTTAGTGTTCGGATGAGTTTACGCTGATGACAATGTCATCCATATTCAATCACATTTATAATTCCAATATATGAGCTATAACCTATACATACAAGGTCTAAACGCTAAAATGTATTATCATCAATTCCAACTGCACAACAATAAATGAACGTTTTATAAATACGAAAAATAGATATCGGGATTTATGTTCCAGTGGGTATCTCATGAAGCGTTAATGCACTCTAGGACATGATGTCTTCCGTATCAACAAATTAAGCTGGGTAAATTTGAATACACCTCACCAGTTATTAAAGCAATTTACAGATTACAAGGCGGAAAAACAAAATCACCATGCTTCATTCTGTGTAGGATTATGACATGTAAATTTATTATTAAATTTTAATAGTGTTTTAATATGACAGCAATGTATCTTGTGTGTCTTATTAATATCAAGTTTAACAAGTTTACACATTTTATTTCCAAACAACCAGAAGGTCATAGACCCATGTGGTACATATAAACATACTTTTATATAAACATTTACATTACTTATACGTTTACACATACAATGCACATACATACTTGCACATATACATAGAACAAACATTAGAACAAATATAGCAGAATATCATTGACCCATGTGGTACATATTAACAGACTTGTACATAAACATTTACATTACTTATACATTTACTCATACAATAAGCAAATGAAATGAAACAATATCACCAGGTCAGCTCAGTCGGTAGAGCACTCAACTGCTAATCGAAGTTGCGGTTTCGAACCCCGGGCAAAAAGTAGTAGGCGTGTTTCTCTTGGAACGCAAGTACAGAGAAGACCGGCATTACTGTAATCGCGGAAAACAGTGTAAAATTTACGTACTATACAACCCCTCTTTAACCCCTTTACACCGAGGTGGTGATCGTTGAGAGACCGTTGAGCGATGAAAAAATTGCCAGATCTCTCAATGAGCACCCATCAGTCGCCATGGTCTCTCAATGATCTTCCGTGATCTCCACGGTCGCCATGGTCTCCTCAATGTTTTTCAAAGACAATCTCTCAACGGTCGCCGAGGGAAGCAATCTCTCAACGGTCTGTCAAGTAGCGCTCAACGGTCTCATCGAGCTCCCAATGATCTCTCGGGGATCTTTCATTGGGCGCAATCTTCTTGGTCGCCCAAGGAACTCTCGATGATCCCTCATCGATCTCTTCCGGTCTCTCAGTGATCTCTCTTGGTCGCACCTGATCTTTCAGCGATCTCCGTAGATCTCCCCGTGATCTCTCATTGTCGCAAGACAAGTGCTCAGCAAACTCCCAGTGGTCGCTGCAGGAGGCTTAGTTTCCATTGATCTCTCAAGGGTCTTGCAATGAGCGCTCCAATGTCACTCCAAGATCTCTATAGAACGCCATGAAAGTTGGCCAAAAATTGCATTTTGATCGCACAACGAGCGCTCAAGGATCTCCCGAGCATTTACACAGAAATACTTTGAGAGATCGTCGAGAGATCGGGCCAATTTTGGATCGCTCAGTGGTCGCCCAACGATCTTCGTGTGTGTAAAGTTGGCATAAGAGACCAAGTCAAAATTACCTCACCAACAAAATGAAGTTGAAAATCGAGAAAATCTGTAAATTGAATTGAATGCTACATGCACATTGAAAGGCTAAACAATATTTGTCCCTTCTTCGTTTAAAATGATTTGTTTTATCGGAGATATTTTAGATAAAAATACAATTATTCGGTCTAGTGAATTAATAATATAAACGAGAGTGTTAAAACAGTTAAGTGAATTGTACGATCATTTTTATACAGAAACGATACCATCGACGTCAACGAAACGGCCATGCTATTAAGTCGTAGATGTTATTTTGCCAGATTCTGTAGTTGTTATTACCTTTGGGATTTTTTATACAAATTAAGATGATATTGTTTTTGTCACATGGTATAATCTACAAAATGACGATCAAATATTGATGATGCTCACGACATAAAGTTAATATATCTAACGAGGTGGCGTTATAGTGTCATTGCCAGGATGTAAATACCATTTTAAGAGAAATATAACTACAATTGAATCAAAACGATGTTCATTGTACATTGTATATGTTACAAACTTAAGCAATACAACCTACCGAAACAGTTGGACGTGTGTGTAATACAAATAATATAGATAATGTAATACTATTTTGGATGTATTCCAGCAAGATTCCAAACATGGAAATGGTCAGCAGGTTTATAATATGTTTGACACTTACTTACATAATAAAGAAACCACATAGGCGTATACATCGGACTTTGTTACTTAATACATTGTAAAATGAGTGTATGATTCTACAACTCGAAAAAAACTAGAAATGTGTCCACGTGACACAGGTGCTTCCACTTTACTTAATGTTTCAAGAGGTATGAATGAAACAAGTTATTAAGTCTAAAATGCTATTTTTCACTAATTCAAGGCCCCTAACTCTATTGTCCCAAGGTGGGCCGGACATACAATCCCAAGTGCACAACTTCATATGCTGGTATACACTCATATAAAGTTTGAAATATGTGGGTATAACGGTTCATGAGATATGAATGACACAAGTAATATGGGACGGGCGGACAGACGGACGGAGTAGTAAATAGTAAATCTAAGTGCCATCATCATTGTGTGAGGGCACGAAAACAAAGACTCGTTTAAAGACTCAGTATTTGTACATGTGTAAATTTTACCTTTATCACATTCATCTCACAGTTCTTCTATGCGTTAAATTACTTGTTCATGGAATTAGTTTGTGTCTGTTAAATGATAAGTTTCCGTGACAAGGATGATTGTTACTCTACAAAAGGTTTAATTTCACTTAATTTTAAGTGGATTGCTGTAATTAAAGCACCGTTTCTAATCAATAATTAATAGAATATCCAACTGTGATCACTAAAGATAAGTTAACATCTACATTGCGTTTTATTGGTGAATAAATTCCGTTCGTGGATAAATATTTTAGGCTTCATACGTCTATAACATTGTTACATCTAAAGTTCTGTACCCATGTACACTCAGACTTAAGTACACTGATCACTAAAGATAAGTTAACATCTACATTGCGTTTTATTGGTGAATAAATTCCGTTTGTGGATATATATTTTAGGCTTCATACGTCTATAACATTGTTACATCTATAGTTCTGTACCCATGTACACTCAGACTTAAGTACACTGCATCCTCTCTAAAGAAACTCTATCTAGAGAAACAATCTATATTTAACAACATTATTATCAAATAACCCACGGTTAAGCTTTACTACGATACCAATGCAACCTCTCTTGATCAACATCCTCTCAGCAACATCCAAACGGGTCGCTCTGGAGAAGTTGTTCTAGAGAAGTTGCTGCAGAGAGTTGCTCTAGAAACGTTGCTCTAGAGAGGTTGTTCCATAGAGAATGTTCTAGAGAGGTAGTTCCAGCGAGGTTGTTCCATAGAGAATGTTCTAGAAAGGTAGTTCCAGCGAGGTTGTTCCATAGAGAATGTTCTTGAGAGGTAGTTCCAGAGAGGTTGTTCCATAGAGAATGTTCTAGAAAGGTAGTTCCAGCGAGGTTGTTCCATAGAGAATGTTCTAGAAAGGTAGTTCCAGCGAGGTTGTTCCATAGAGAATGTTCTAGAGAGGTAGTTCCAGAGAGGTTGTTCCATAGAGAATGTTCTTGAGAGGTAGTTCCAGAGAGGTTGTTCCATAGAGAATGTTCTAGAGAGGTAGTTCCAGAGAGGTTGTTCCATAGAGAATGTTCTAGAGAGGTAGTTCCAGCGAGGTTGTTCCATAGAGAATGTTCTAGAAAGGTAGTTCCAGCGAGGTTGTTCCATAGAGAATGTTCTAGAGAGGTAGTTCCAGAGAGGTTGTTCCATAGAGAATGTTATAGAGAGGTAGTTCCAGAGAGGTTGTGCCATAGAGAATGTTCTTGAGAGGTAGTTCCAGAGAGGTTGTTCCATAGAGAATGTTCTAGAGAGGTAGTTCCAGAGAGTTAGTTCCAGAGAGGTTGTTCCATAGAGAATGTTCTAGAGAGGTAGTTCCAGAGAGGTTGTTCCATAGAGAATGTTCTAGAAAGGTAGTTCCAGAGAGGTTGTTCCATAGAGAATGTTCTTGAGAGGTAGTTCCAGAGAGGTTGTTCCATAGAGAATGTTCTAGAGAGGTAGTTCCAGAGAGTTAGTTCCAGAGAGGTTGTTCCATAGAGAATGTTCTAGAGAGGTAGTTCCAGAGAGGTTGTTCCATAGAGAATGTTCTAGAGAGGTAGCTCCAGAGAGTTAGTTCCAGAGAGGTTGTTCTAGAGAGGTTACTCTAGAGAGGTTATTCTAGAGGGGTTGCTCCAGAGAGGTAGTTCTAAAGATGTTGTTCTAGAGAGGTTGCTCCAGAGAGGTTGTTCCAGAGAGGTAGTTCTAAAGATGTTGTTCTAGAGAGGGAGTTCCAGAGAGTTAGTTCCAGAGAGGTTGTTCTAGAAAGGTAGTTTCAGAGAGGTATTTCAAGAGAGGTAGTTCAAGAGATGTTGTTCTAGAGTGGTAGTTCCAGAGTGGGTGTTATAAAGAGGTAGTTCCAGAGAGGTAGTTCCAGACATGTTGTTCTAGAGTGGTAGTTCCAGAGATGTTGTTCTAGAGTGGTAGTTCCAGAGATGTTGTTCTAGAGTGGTAGTTCCAGACATGTTGTTCTAGAGAGGTAGTTCCAGACATGTTGTTCTAGAGAGGTAGTTCCAGAGATGTTGTTCTAGAGTGGTAGTTCCAGAGATGTTGTTCCAGTGAGGTAGTTCCAGAGATGTTGTTCTAGAGTGGTAGTTCCAGAGAGGTAGTTCCAGAGATGTTGTTCCAGAGAGGTAGTTCCAGAGATGTTGTTCCAGAGAGGTAGTTCAAGAGAGGTTGTTCTAGAGTGATAGTTCAAGAGAGGTTGTTCCAGAGAGGTTGTTCCAGAGAGGTTGTTCTAGAGTGGTAGTTCCAGAGAGGTTGTTCTAGAGAAGTTGTTCTAGAGAGGTTGCTCCAGAGAGGTTGTTCCAGAGAGGTTGTTCTAGAGATGTTGTTCTAGAGTGATAGTTCAAGAGAGGTTGTTCTAGAGTGTTAATTCCAGAGAGGTTGTTCTAGAGGTGTTGTTCTAGAAAGGTTGCACTGCGGATGATATCCGAAACTAAGCCGCTGAATTTATTATGTGAAACATTTAATCTGGATGAAGTGATGTGCTACGAAATCACATAAGTTAATTAAAACCTGAAACTAGCTCGTATATTTCATGAAAATGTTTAAAATCCGCGATTTATACTCGGTTTAAACATAAAGTTTATTTAAGGCATACATACACATGTAAAAGTAACAGAACTAAATATGGTAAAATGGATAAGATCTGAAAGCATAAGCTTATAAAAGTCTTCTCGAAAAGCATGTACATTTTACTACATGCCTAAAATTATAAACGACAGATTGTGTACGCGTCTGAATGCATTTTGAATTCTCAAAGGTGATCTCTTAACATTTTTTATGAAGTGACACCATAATATTCTCACTGATTTAATTTCTGTTTCCCTTGGTTACGTGTTATTTAGTAGGTTAGTTCTCCCATATGAATATTTCTCCTCCTCCTTAGCATGTTAAATAATACTTCGTACCGTACAATATTACTAAGACTGAAAACATCACTCAGCAGTTGGAATCATCACCTAAAGCAGTGCTAACATTAATGAAAATTGCTCTAAACTGGATCAGCAACAACGTTGACAATGCTGTTATTGATTGGTATTTCGCACTGGTGCTAGATCTATTTGTTTAAAAAAAAGATTATATAAAATCTCATTATTGTCTCTTCTGCAATCGTAAGATAACCGAGTAAATATACTACACAGAAATAGAAGCACACCGTGTTGGTGTACATTATTTTCCATACATCAAAGCTTGAGAGAAATAAACATACACGTATGTTGTTTGTATGGCCCGAATAGGTTTTCATTTATAAACATATCGATATTCATAGTGCTACTACTCGTACATAGAAAATGCGTATTTATTTATTCATCACCCATTCACCCATTCACCCATTCACCCATTCACCCATTCACCCATTCACCCATTTTTTTAAATTTATTTATATATTCGTCTATTTATTTATTTAGTCTCATCAATGTCCAAGCATATCATATTTTCAATACAAATTATAACAATAAAAGTACATTGCCTCTCCATTTTGGAGTTACAAGAGACTATGTAACAGTCAATGTATACACACATGTACAAAATCAAACACATTAAAGCTGAAAATATACATGTATTTGCTAATCTTGACTTAAAAGTTACCTTAAGACAATGATAAAGTACTTAATTAGGTAAACGGGCACTAATGCACACTGCTTAAAAAATGGGATGATCAGATCATAGCAAATCTGATAAGCAAACATATTTCAGTAGAGAAAAAATATTATATTTAGTAAAGACACATAGAAACACTGGTATTATTCACATACTAAAATTATTATTTACAGGTTTAAAATTGTCGCCTTTATAGTATGTTATAATTTTTATTTGCATTTGCAATTAATTAATTAAAAGTTGACCAAGATATAAATGCCATTTATTGAATATGTGGCGGTTCGTTTCTTTAGTTGTTGAGTGTACAATGACTTCATGTAATTACAGTATTGACCGTAGATAAATCTGTTCTGTGCGCTTTTTCGATTCGATAACAATACATTACCTAATGAACAGTAGAAAATAATCGGCTTGGTCGAATTAAGATTTGGTAAGAAATATTTACAGGACTGCTGGAGTTGAGTGGACCCAATCTTCCTTGGCTGACGTATGTAGGCAGATTACTATATTTCGTCGCATTATTTCCTGAACCGCATAAATTGTTTTTCGTTTTTTTATAGAAAAACAGCTTTAAAGTTTTACCCTCTTTGGATAATTGTTACATACGGGTTTGTTGAATTGCATGTATTTAAGTTATGTGCATTCCAGAACAGTATAGGTAGTACTGATAGAAAGAGATTAGAAAGACGGTTTCAACGATACCAAATACCGCAACCAACATTTATTGAGTTACGGGTTATGGAAATAAGGCGACGAGAAATGTTTAATGCTGTAAGTTTGAAAAAACCATTGGAAAGTTCAGGCAATGAAAATGTTGTGTCAAGCTCTTCGATCATGTTCTATGTTATATTTTTAAATGGCGATATATTATTTCTGAGATGTATGTTTATTTTCCCTCAACACATATGTATACGTGTATGTGGGTCGATGGCATCTCAAAATATACCGTACAGATATATGCAAAATATATCCAATTACTTGGCATTCTCTGACATATTCTAGCACTGTATATATGTATTAAAACACAAGGGTACCTAATTTAGTCGAGACTTAATAAGATATCCAAGTGTTTTTACTCAATCTATTTTGTATCGTAGTCCCATCACAAAGTGTGCACGCACAAACAGGCGCTTCTCTTTATTATGTGACATATGCAAATAAACAGACATGCCATGCGCCGATATTGTTAAATTTAAAACCCCAGAAATTTAACTACAAATGTAATAAAATCAACGAAGCAAGCATGCTCAGTGATTGCGAACCTCGGAATGTTGAACCAATTCTGGTTAATTACTGATATGACATGTCGCTTTTTGTCAACTGTGCGGTAACTAACAGTGTAGTGAACTGAAGGCCATTCCCCTTTGGTTAACATTGAATTTAACTTCACCTCTCAAGACTGCAATAAGACAATTTACGAAACCATGATACACATATATGCGTATTATTTGCAAAACTATTTCCGAGAAATGACTACTAAATATCTCTCTCTGGGGAATATTTTGCAATGTGATATCGAGACAACGAATACTTTTACCTACAATACAATATACACTTACTAATGTAGACCGTTTAAAATGCGCTGTCTAAATGCCTTCTTTAGAACACCAGATTCGCTTTGCTTCATGATTAGTCTTTCGCAACACATTATATGTTCTGACATTTAAAACATAATTGCCAGAAATAAGTGCGTGGTTTGAGTACAACATTGTTTCCTTCTTCACATATCACTGACGAAAATAGCTTTCAAGTTGTCCTGCGAAATTCTGTTATGTATAATTATAACTTGTGTACCTTGTTGCGATTACCAGACTTCGTAATGATAGATTGTCAGACTAATAATAGAGTTACATTTAGCGTCATACATCAGAGTTAGCAGGGAAACATTTATGGTGGATAATTTGTGTACCACTCTTAAAGATGGATAAGTTTCTCATTACTGTTTTCCGGGTTTTATTGGTGTTTGATTGCCAGGCTTCTTTCCCCGAAAATGACACACTGTCGTGTAATAGCCGCTGTGAAATAGTCCGTATAGTCGAATAATTGGAGAAAGTAGCTATTTAGAAACGAAAAGAATCGTTCTGTGTTTGATTTGCAAATATATCTAGTAAGTGTGTAAGGCAAACACGATATTTAGACAATCAATGTTAATTGTATTTTCAAATCAGGAACTGTGACAACGTCCCATGTATCTACTAAAACATATCGCACGACATTTGAAGAAGAGATGCGTCCTGATTAAAAAGAACTTTTAGAATTTTAGAAAGGACAGTTTATTGTGTTTGGTTTTAAAGCTCGCGTTCATATTATAGTCAAAACTTAAATCATATGTTTCCTGTAGTTATCAGTGGTTAATCATGGGAGTGTTACACAAAGTGTGAACTCAATATTGTTACAAGTCGGAGAAAACATACAAAGACTATTTGCAGTGTTACATAGCAGTCACAAGATTATGTCTTGGGTGCGATCGTACCCAATTTTATTATGAATAAATTTTCAATAAAACAGCATCATGTCTAGAGAATATGAACTGTTCATCTGTTATTCAGTATTCCAAAACTAACTGCCAAAAAGCACCACTAATAGAGTCCAATAAAACAGTTTCCATTTTGAAAAATAATGTGGTTAATCCAACTTATTTCTGCAATCTTTGCGACATGTCATGTTCTGTTATGTCATTGAACTCCCGTTAATATATTTAGTTTACGGAGGCGTTCGACACATGTCTAGGATTTTCAACGCGGAAATATCTGGAAATTATAAGGATCGACGTCTCCACCAAGTAGAATTCATTCAATTGCATTAACGTATTATCCTTCATCGTTGCCAGCTTCCATTATGTAGAATTTAAGCTTTACACCTTACATATCAATGTGACGTTAAATTTTGCATGTTTTCTTATTTGTTTCGGTTTTATTAAATTTCGTCTTCGAGACCGTATATATGTAACACGCATCTTTATTTTATGGTTAGTGGGCAGCTAATATAATGCACACTTAATTTGAGTTTATTCTATGGAAAATAACAACTGGTGTATCCAACTATTATTACATATATACTGTTCGAATAATAGGGAACAATTACTCAATTCGTAACAAAGTAACGTATTTATATATGTGAAGTTAATGCATCTGTTTGGTTGTGAGAATTACCTTATCTTAGGTACAATCTAGCAAACATATTGTGAGAATTACCTTATCTTAGGTACAATCTAGCAAACATATTGTGAGAATTACCTTATCTTAGGTACAGTCTAGCAAACATATTTTAACTAAATTCTGAATAACAATACATTGTCTGAGCACTGATGTAGACGGCAGATATGGTATAACTGAGAATAAGAGAGTTAGTTCATTGTGTCACAACAGAAATATAGAGGACGAATTTCACTTTTAAGTATCTTGTAGAAATGTGACAGAAGGTGCACGATTCATAATGCGTTTATACTTAATAGAGCATTCACAAAGTGTACAATTTAGTGATTTTACTATCATTTATGATTGTATACGAAGAAACGTGTATACGTTTAAACAAAAGAGAGACACCGTGACTGAGGGGTAAAGCGCCTGAATCACGATCCTAATACCCCAGTCACATTTTCTACGATTAAGGCCTGGGGATAGATGCTCTAGCGATTAGGTTTCTGGTATCGGAAGGGCACCGACCAGCATCCCTTCAAGGTATATAAGGCGCCCGGATTTGGCTGTACGCATCTCCTACCGCATGCAAAGCTGCTGAGACAACGTTGAAGTGATTTCGGTTTTGGACCAGCTGCAGCCGAAGCTTTACCAGCCTCAGCTGTGCGATTGATGCGCCATAACAGTATACTCGTCCGTCATCCTCTTTGTCCTCCTATAAATACACCTCTCTAGAATACACGATCGGTGTGGCGTGCTACCTACTGGACACCTGACGGGGACAAACATAAATACGGAGGGAGCCGCTTCGAGCATCGTACGATCTTTATATATCGTACGGTGTCCGTACGATTGTCGGCCAATGCTCGGAGTGACATACTATGACATCCTAAAAACTGTTCACACATTTCGGCTGAATATCGTCCGATCGCTGGGGGCATCGGGAGTGGGGTAACCACTACAAGGACTTGTCACCGGTCTCTTACAGATTCTCACTGATGCCAAGACATCGGTAAAACCCTCCGATCTTCAAAAACCATCATGCGACCTTTGCAAATGTGACTAAAGCACATAAGTTAGTTCAAATCACATTTTGGACAATCTGAAACGCGATTTTCACAAAAATTGGCGTGAGTAATGGTTAGTAACACAGAAAGCAACCATCGAGATGGGTTAATATAAGAATTTGTTTCGCAATCACTGTAAAACATGCATTATATACATGTATCATTATATCATTTTCGCTATCAGAGTAGTGCCTTCGAATGGGGAGTACAGCTGACGTAGGTATACATGTACAAGCGTTATTGAGTATATAACATACAATGTATATGGTATGAAAACACGTACGTAGTCAATTGCAAGGAACTGTCTTGTTTTTCGGTTTTACCGATTTTGATATTCAAACAAAATAGGTAATAAACACCACAACGTACGTCGAGGTCGATTTTGACCATTGAGAGTTTGGTTTATAGACCCATTAAGGCTTGAATAAACCATGGTGTTTTCTTACAAAACACACATTCGTGTGCAGTAATTTACTATGTAAATTCTACCGGCAATAAATGGGTTAGTGTCGGATTTTAGAGTACATTAACATTCCAGACCTGGACATCGAACCGTTCTCCATCAATACAAATATTGCAGACCCGGTTTAATAAACGACGTTAAGTAATTGATAAATTACTATACTAATTGATTGGACAGTAAAACCATTCATTGCTAAATCGATGACCTAAGTCAAGGAAGTGACACAAGTAATATAATTGTTCTATCTATACGTAATGCTTTGGGGTATATTGGCAAACCAAGTCAGAGATCGTTAGTACATGATTAAAAAATATCGGCTTCATGTTGTCTTTGAGAATAATGTGGTTTTCCTGCCCTGGTCAACCAATCATAAAGACAATGACCTGACATAGTTCTAATGGGGTGATTCGATAGGTTTTTTCAAAAGAAACTGTCTCAGTGTCGCTGCTAGACGACAGTTACTGCGTGCTTAAATCATATAAATAAGAAAATGTTTTGAACTGTAGCCTTCGACGAATTTGGAAGTAGGCGCGGTTTACAAAATTAGTGACATTCAATATTTCCTAGCGTTTCCACAATATTTCCCGTTGCAAGACTCGATCATTAAGACATGTTCTTATAGTTTTAGACGTCTGTATGTGTAATTGTATATTAGAGAAATTGTATAATGAGAGATGTCTGTACAGACCGTTATCTCATTTCTCTTCTTCCGTCTACTAATCATTCCCAGTGATTTATGACCACTGAATAATATCTTATTCACATCACACAATTGTTTAAAGATGTATCTGGCTCATCTGAACATAAAATGTTTGAATTGGCTTTATCCAGTATTGTTGTTACATTGGCTAAAACATCTCAAATAAGAACCATTGCAATGTATAACAGATAGAAAAAATCTTTTTTTTATCAAATTACTTACAGTCAAAACCGGTAAAATAGCCTGATTGTTAAAAAAACTGGAAGTTTTTTTAAGTTTTACGATGTACAAACATCTTTCTTCAACAAATATGGATTAATACATTATGAGTTCATTCTTTATAAATGCATGATTAGTGATGATTTAACCATAGGAAATATTTTTTTCATGTTTGGTTAATTTAACAAATGAACAAAATATGAGCATAGTATACCTTTAAACAAGCGGGACTGTATTTGCGGTCGTATCATTCACAATACATACAATAAAACCTCACTTAAAGACCACCTCAATAATAAGACCACCTCAATATTAAGAACACAACTTTCTTTATTAAACCTCAATATAAAGACCAACTCAATAACAAGACCATGCAGTTGTCAATGGTCCCAAGGGTGGTCGTATTATTGAGGTTTTACTGTACACTCAAAAACATTTTTTATTGTATAAGCATATTGTTTCAAAAAGGATACATGGCAACATAAATAGAAAAGCCACTGTGTGTATCATACTGACACAAATCCCAATGTCTTAAATCACAAAACTCAATCATATATGTACAAATACATCTCCCAATAGAGATACTGAACAAACTGATACAGGAAGGTTATGTAGGATGACCAATTATAGCAGTGTTTCAGTCTATGTAAGTAGTAACTATGTTTTTTTATATTTATGACCAGAATGCGCTTCTTTCGTATGAACAAATAACCCCTGGTTATATGCTATGTATGGCGTCTCATGGTAATGATCGTTTGTATCATAGCGTATCATAGCACATGTTCAAAGTACTGTATTATATAAATGCTTTTTTTATTAAACATCAAACGTGTATTGCTAAAGAAATGTTTAACCTATGAAAACTTTCTGTCATTGTTCAGAGATACCAATAAAGTAGGTACGTGTATAAATGTTAGTTAGGGTATCATAGTAGTATTATCTTTATCTTTATTTTCATCTCATCATTGCACATATACAATATCACGTAACAATAACATTTAAAACAGCACAATGCCATTCCATTCGGAATTATAAGAGATGGACAATAACATATTTAAAAAGAACATTTAACATAATCTGAGCACAATGGCTCCAGTATCATGGAAGTAAAATTATACTTACTAAACTAGTTAAAAGGTATGGATGTAGTGAAACGTAAGTGGTTTAAAAAAGAAAGGGAAAAAAGCAACATAAAACCCACGAGGTATAATAAAGTCATGTTTTGAGGAATATCTTGCAAACATGTCTTAATACAGAAACATTAGGTAAAAAATATACAAATATCCTGTACATACTTGTTAAAAGACTTTATCTACAAAGTAAAAAACGACGTCTATCTAAAATATTACAACAGGTTTTGGCACAATATCTAATCAATCTTGAATCTTGGTTGGAAAACAGTAAAACATAATTTTCAGAATCCTGCATTTCCCTAATGAATAGTTAAAAAGTACCACTTTAGAGTTTAATTCTTCTCTTAAATCATTATAAACATAATAATTCAACATAACATGTAATTCATTTTCTACAGAAGTGTCATTACAAAAAGGACAAACTCTATTTTCTTCACTCAAGCCCTCATAACGCCCAGTCTCAATACGGATAGGGGCAACGCCTAATTAAATAATTAAATCTAAACTTACTGAAAGCTGACCGACGAGTAGGTCGCAAAATCATTTTACAATATTGTTCAGTTTTAAAGTCAGATTTAAAAGACCTGTACAGTCTTAATTTATAACGACCATGCCCAGACGGACCTGTTATAAACTAGTATGCCATTCATTAACAAAGTTATTCAGTGACACAGTCTCAACATCTTGCACAAACGTATTAGCAATGCGATTTTGTAAGCATATGTATCTATTTAGATTATTTACATTTAAAAACAACTTTACATAATGATACCAGTTTTTACATGTATGACTTGCCTTACTGTATGCACAGAGTGCAGTACGCTTGGTAAACTTTGATTCTTCCATACGTGCTAACTTTGACCAGTACAATGCAATAAATTTCCATTGACGGACAAATGGAGGCTTCCGGCCCAATTCGCCAGCCAGACCAACATTTGGTGTATAATTACCAACACCTAGGAAAACTATGTGTACTCTGTTATGTACTGCTTCTATACATGAATACAATCATACGAGACTTATTAGTGTAATGCTATCACCATTTGTTTGCAAGTCACGAACATCTCATTTTTCTTACTTTATTCTTACAAAGATGAGAATTTTTTTGTTTGGTACACCATTTTATGGAAAAGTAAGACAAATGTTACTGAACAGAAGCTAGTTTATTGACTTTTTTCTTCCTTATTATTATTTTTTTGGATAAAATAATGTTGTATAACTAATATTTTTTTGTTGCGATTACAAAAAGCAAATTGTCGACATACTTTCATTAAAATCAGATTTACAGTTTTCGCTTCGTAAAATCATGCATTGCTGACACAGTAAACCTGATTTTAATTTGATTTGTGAGGACAGACGGATCAACATCAATGCATACAACAAACATGTGCCATTTAACAATTGACCAAGGCGGCATGAGATTTGATAACACAGTGGAATAGCTTTGAACATTATTTTCAATCTTCGTATTGGTAGCAACTCAATCTTGTGGGGATGCTTGCAGACGATGTATTGACTGTACATATTTTCCCTCTGAATGCTTGACAGTAGAATCACGAGAAATCTAAATCTAAAAGTCTAATTTTCCCTAGGAGATATCAGTATCGTAATACCCAGATGAACTACTCTTATAAATTATTAATGCGAAAACATAGTTCGTACTGCAAATATAACTCTTATACAAACTGTTGATGTGAAATACATAAAGCGTAACAAATATGTTTGTTTCAGGTTTCCCGACCCTAGAACATTTGTTCGAGTGTTAACATCAGTTTTTCTTTTTGGTAAAATTTCTGTAGGTTCATATTTCCGCCCAGTTATAAGACAGCTATAGAGCGTTATATTCACCTTGATTAAACATAATTCTGTTAAAAGGGAAAGGGGATTTGTCTTTCAACATATATTCATTTAATATGTCTAATTCGCTTCGTTTGAAAAAAATCTCAAAAAAACATTTTCCTACCTACCTCTACTATTTTTTTGGGGCATTAAACTTGAAATAAACATAGTTATAGCCCTTATCATCAAACGGCGAGGATATTGGTAGAAACACGTGCTTACTAGTACAGTTCTGACACGTGTGCGAAAATTACTAATTATGCTAATTATAAAGCAGAACTGATCAGACATAAAGTCCGTGATTTATATTTGCACGCGTTCGTTTCTTGTGTCATCAGATAAACGTCATTGGCAATTTCGCATTAACGAGACCATTAGACAGGCTTGGCTAGAAACCAATTTATCGACGCTGGTAAAAAACGGACAAAAACAGAAATAAAAAACTGTCCGCAATTTGAGGAAGATTATCAAGCACTCATTTCTATTCAGAGATAAAATCTACTCATTCCACAATACATTTGAACGATACATTGATGTTTCGTACAATTTACACAAAGAACGATTCCAATGATTACGATTTGATAAGTCAGTATGTCAACTATTCCATTAGTATGGTGGCATATTACTGCAACCAGTTAGCATGATTGTTTCGTGTTAACCACTTAATTGATACGAAAATTATCTAGCTATCTAGTTAATATTCGTGATATTTTTTGGTAAGATAAATATCATACAACTAGAAACAGGCTTGACAGTGCCCAGAACTGCCACTTCTTACCTTTTTATGATGTATTACACTAGATTTAAGTGGTGCACCACAAATAAGTGAGCAAAACTCGGTTTTAAACCGTGTTTAATCCGCGTTAAACACGGTGGTATTGGCACCGGGTTAAAAGCGGGTCTTTAAGCTTACCGAGCAGAAAAAAAACTACAAAAACACAGTTTTAGACAACTAAGTGGGTTTTTTCTGAGTCAATGTGGACAAAATGCGAGTTTTTAACCTACCTTTTCTAGAAAAGCGAGTTAAAAAACCTATCTTTTCTAGAAAAGCGAGTTAAAAAACCTATCTTTTCTAGAAAAGCGAGTTAAAAAACCTACTTAAAACCCACTTCTTGGTAAGTTGGTTTTAAGTGGGCTATAAGTGAGCAAAAGGCGGGTTTTTATACATAAAAAACCTGCTTTCCTAAAAAAAGTGTGTTTAAAAACACACTTTAACCCACTTCTTGGTAAGTTGGTTAAAGCTGGTTCTTTCTGAGTTAAAAGTTGAAAGTGAGCAAAAGGCGGGTTTTTTCTGGGCTTATTTATAAATGCAAATTTGGCTTCTAGATGTAAGTGGTAACACGAATCTTAAGTGAAATTCGCGAATTTGAGTTATTAAGTAACATAATAAGAGTTCAACTAGATAAGATTCGTGTTACCACTTAAATCTAGTGTAATACATCATAAAAAGGTGGCAGTTCTGGGCACTTTCAAGCCTGTTTCTAGTTTTATGATATTTATCTTACCGAAAATGTAACACGAATATTAACTAGATAGCTAGATAATTATCGCAATAATTAAGTGGTTAACACGAACGATTCGCGAACGCTATCATGCTAACTGGTGGCAGTAATATGCCACCATACATTAGAGTCACATACATAAGAAATTGTTTTTTTTTCTTTTCTGGATGATTAAGTAACATATTGAGATTCTGATTCCAAGAGATGTATATCGATTTTATACAGGTATTAGCAACAAAAAGATATAATAACAAAGAAGATATTTATCATTTTTGTATCATTTTTTTCTGAATCAATGTTCAGGGCCTGTATTCACTTCAGACTCAAATTTCAGTTCAGCTTTTATTTCGATGAACTTAGATCAGACCCGTTGTTAAGGAAAGGTTACTAAGTACACATCGGACGTATAATCTGAAAAGTCTGCCTATAAATACCCAGCAATAATTACAATATTGGAATTCTATAAAATTGATACAATCGACGAAACAAGACATCCCCCCTCGTTTATCACATAAGACACAGCAATCTTTGTAATTGTATTTAATTTCCTACATACTATCAGAGCAGAGTGTTTCTCTGAATTTTGTATGAACAGATTGGATATTTTCTGACAAATACTTCTCCATCCGTCATTAGTTATCAAGTAACGTCATCGCACTTCCTACAAAATGACACATTGGTCAAATAAACAACAAGATCAGTCTATCACCTTGACTTTCTAACATAAAATTGATTGGGTACGACACAAAACGCCATACCAGAAGAATAATATTCAGCGGCGCTGTCAAAGGTAGCGCAGTATTACATTTTCAATCGCAAGCAACTCCCTAGATAATAGGTCTTTGTTTTACATGAGTACATTGTTTTTATTTCTAACGTGATCTGTCTGCAGGTTGTCACATTCAATATTGATAACATGGGACTCTGATCGCAAATTTTGAAACATTTCAAGTGACATTTAATAGATTTTAATACGAAAAGAGTTACAAAACGTGTGGTATTAATTCTGTAAGATACGTGATGTTAATATCAATATCGGTGATAGACAAATTGGTGGTGATATCTTAATCTTATAAAGACTGTCGACTCTTCAGCCAGTATTTTGTTGTTGGTTAAATGGAAATGAACCTATAACTGCACGAAGGGAGGCGTGATGATCTAGTTGTAGAGTGCCGAACTCCTGATCCGAAGGTCGTGGGCTCAAATCGCACCGTGTGCGAGATTTTTCATGGTCTTTACTAAACCTTAAAGAGAATAGACTGGTATCTCAACACAATCAGCACAATCATTTAACCCGTATTTTGTACAAATCGTTTGATTGGATACAATTTAGAGAACGTATCTCCAAGATTGAACAGATCGTTAAATATTGCAATTAAACATTATCGTTTCTTTTTTTACATGGGCACGAAATACTATTGTGTTTATATCGCGGACAATATCGATCGTAGGTGCGTTGATTTACGGGGACTTTGAGTACAAATATTTTTTTGTGAAATCAAAATACTTTTTTCATGGATAATTCTCACACAAACCATGGTTCAAACATGTATAATTTTCCATTCCAATTCTCCTGTTATTCAACATTTTCAAATAATACAGGTATAATATCTTTAAGTAGGAGCCAGTATTCTTTGGAAACCTAATCATTGATAGTGATAAAACAATCTCGTATAACAACTCGTTTCACAATCGATATAAAGTAATGACAGTACAAATATGAATACTGTTTTTCGAAGTCTGAACACATCGACTGCTGATAGCAAGATTTAACTTACGATTGCTTGGTTATCATTATCTAAATATTTAGTATATCCAAACTATAATGTACAAACACAATCAAATATTTATCTGTCGAGTGTCATTAGAACAGTTGGCAACACCAACAAAGATCAACGGCAAATCAAATCGATTACAATCAACACGTCTATATAACAATTACATGTACAAAAATGTAGTACCATATATATACTCAGTAATCAACATTGTGGATTCACGGTTTTATATTAATTTGTTTCGCTAGTCCTGTGAATCTCTCAGAAGTCACGCTGTCCATACCTTACTGGGTGGAATTACAATTAGCACAAGAACCCATAGTGGACGGCACTGATGTTAACCACAGTGTCAACTTACTTTATATTCACGATAATGTTATTTTGAAATGTGTTTGGTGGAAATTTGAAGTGTTTGGTGTGTTACAACTCGTTCTGTAATAAAAACCCATTATGTAATAAAAAATGTCGAAGTTGACAGAAACGTCTTATTTCATCATGCAATTACTGAAAACCAGTCTACAAATGTGAAATGAGTCTTATATCACAAGGCTGAAAAGGAAAACTCGTGCAATAAAGACATGGTTTTATTGAACCCGTTTTGTAATAGCAATATTTTGGACTCAATCCGTTTTGTAATAAAAATTCAATATACACAGAACTGAGTAATTTCAACATTGTATTACAAGAGATCCATGAACAAATGTAAAATAAGTCTTATTTCACATTTGTACATTGGTTCCGTGCAAATGAATAATGAAAAAACCCATTTCTTTCAACTTTTAAATTTTATTACAAAACGGGTTCTTTAATTTTGCTCGAGTTTTACCTTTCAATCTTTGGAAATCAAACTTATTTTAAATAAGTATATTGTTTTCCAGTAATATCCTGATGAAATTAAACGTTTCTGTCAACTTCGAATTTTTATTACAAAACGGGTTTTTAGATCATTAACAAAACGGGTTGAAACATATTGGTGCCTGGTTGATAACTGTTACAGCAGCACCTTAAAACCAGCTGTAAATTCCTTTTTAGAATACATTTAGCTGGCGTATCGCAATGGATTGTCCCCCTTGAAAATGACCAGAAAATCGAGATCGAGTTTCCAGCTCTGTATGTCAGTTTTGATCAACAGATTTTATAGGGGAAATATTTTCAAACGTAAGTTTAAACACTTTATCTTTAGAATGTGTACAAAACACATTTTAATTAATCAAGATTATAATTGCAAAGTGAAGAAACGTTACTAGTAATATATAAGGACGTTGGGAAATCAGTTGATTTTTTGTTTGGCAATATAAATATAATGAACTAAACTACGCAATATATTAAGTAAAACATTTTTATTTACAAGTTAACATCACAACATTTCCAAAACAAAGCTCATGTGGGAAATATCTTACAATAGTGTTACTCCCAAAGTACCAACGAACGTGCACTACCGAAATACCAATATTAGATTACATGTACTGGTCAAAAGAGAAAACCCGCCATTTCGTATGTTGTTATACTTCACCATATTGTTTCTAGTGTTCTGAAACGGTGAGCGTGATTTTGACAGGTTTTCGTCGACCTTTTGATAGTTCAATCAATTTGAATCACAAATGAAATAACTTACTGCAATCAAAATAAACAGAAGATGTACAACTGCCCTCCAAAAGTTCCTTCACACTTCGACAATTCCCATCGCAGTTTATGTATTTTCATATTTGTGTCACGTGCAATAAATTGAAAATGCTTTTTGACACAGCAATTATTTTCCGTAGAATTATTTATAAATTTGTACTGAAACAAATTAGCTTATTTCTCAGATCATTTACACATACAAATGTTGGTTTGGGATGACCGATTGATGCTGCTGCTGAGATGTGCAAACTGTCAATTCTTAACTACCCATCACAGAAGTAAGATGAATAATTTTACGTCATGGTCATACATGTCTGATTTGAAATTCTGCGTAAAAAAGTAATGACATTCAAAATATTCATGTGTGAAGAAACTTTTGGATGGCTGTGTATTCAGTGGCTTTAGTGAAATATTACTGGCGGGTAGGCACTGTTGACCATTACACATTCAGAGAATACTTGCATTATGCCATAGTACAATGCTACCAAACAGGATGATATTCAGCGAGACCCAAAGACGCTTTCAATCGCTGGAAAAAATATCCGGAGCTGAACACGCCACACAATAAATGTTACATAATAGCACGTACAATATAATTACTTCAAATCACTTGAAATGTATTTTTTGGCAATTATAGCATAATTCCTGCAGGTTTAATTGAAGGATTAAACGGCGTAAGTTGATGTTTTATCAGCGTATAAACAACATTGTAGCTGGTCAAAGTGCTTTGAACAACCCAGTGTAATTTATACTTCGACAAAACACATTAATTTCCCCCAATTATTTTCCAATGCGCAATTATTAAAAACCGCGCAAGTTTGTTTATTTTTGTTCGGTTCAACACAAATGTTTAGATCAAATATTGGAAGCGCTGCGGTAACCGCATAACGGAAACATACGCCGAGCAAAACAAATAGTTTCATAATAAGTATCTTCTTTAGTTCCCCTGAATAATACATTTACAAAGTAAAAATAGAACCTTAAAGATATATTTAATAAGCCAAGTTAACCTCATCTTCAGATATGTAAGTGCCAATTTAATTTTCCCTAGTGACGTCATTAACGGAACGCTTACAGTAATAGAGGAAATTGTTGAACGTTGTGAATGTGACCACCCATGAACATTTACGGACTGGTGACGCTGCAATCAATGTTATTTATAATTATAAATGACATTGGCTGGCCTCATGTTTATCGTTGCGAAACTATACTATTGTATAAAATATATCACCAGTTTCAATGGAATGATTTAAATTGTAGCATTTTTTTAAATATCGATTGTCTTTGACGATGGTTTGCAGACGCGTTCAAAACAAACATTAAACGGATTAGCTGGCTCGTTTTCAAATTTCATGAAATAGCGTTTTTTATAACCCGTATCTGTTGTTATAGCATCGTTTCGGAATGGCAGCATGACATTAAACTTGAGTAAACGTGCAACGTTCAATACAATCACAGCAATAACAAAATCATATCATTCATCTCTATGACTTGTCATAATGCAATTTCGTTGTTCTAACCTCCACGGCGTTTCGGCAATAACTCTTATCGTTCTCGGACTTCAAAAGTCTAATACAGCAAGGAAAGCGGTTCACTAAAGCTTTCGAATATACTTTTCTGAAATCTCTCATAAAGAATGGATAAATAATTGGATTAATAAGACTATTACAATATCCTAGCCAGACAAAAGCACTGAATAGTCTTGGAGGGACACACCTACATGCTGCGTCTACAATGTTCACTACTAAAAATGGTGTCCATGCAACAACATACGCTCCGACTATTATTCCCAAAGTAATTGTGGCTTTTCTTGTAAAAGGTTCGCGGATATGCTTATGAGCCACCCTTGCACCTAATAGCATGTTCGTTGGCGTAAGAATAACCCCTAGAAAGCACGCTTGTCGCTTTGCAACCTTTAAAACACGGTAATACAAAACAAAAGCAACAACCATTGGCAATAAAATGGTAACAGTAGATGCAACTAGTACATACAGTAAACTTGGTATGAAAAGACATTGTGGGGTTTTTGTTAACAAAGTCAGATTAATCAGGGACGGAAAATCTGGATTATGGATTCCAGACAACAGAGGAATAAACGACGCTGCTATTGGTATGCCCCATGCTACAGTCAGCATTACACAGGATCGTTTGCAAGTGATGAGGACTTTATATCGAAGCGGCAACATTATGGCGATATATCGATCAAAGCTGATCAAACAAACGTTTAGGATAGAAGCACTGCAGAGCATAACATCGAAACCTGCCCATACAACACAAAATTGTCTCGCTAGTACCCAGTGTTGGAATATTTCATTCAGCGCTGCAGGAATCATAACTACTGTTCCGAGAAGGAAATCAGCTACGCTTAACGAAATTATAAACACGTTAGAAATGGTTCGTAGTTGTTTGTTACAAATCACAGCCATAAATACCATCGTATTTCCAGCAATGGTTAGAATTATCAGTATAAACAAAATAACACCAATAACGATATTTACGACGCCTATTTCTATGTTCTCATCAACTATCTGTAATCCTTTATCTAACCTTGGAATGTTCAGCTGTTGTGTCGTAGAAGTGAAATGAACATCCTTCTGATAAGCTTCGCCCAGGGAGAGGTTGGACAAGTTATAAAGAGCAGCATTCCCCGTCATGGCAGATATATCCTATTTCGGAACTATTAGTTCACCCTACGTGGAATTTAATATCGATAATTAGTACGCCGCAATGTCAATTTCCTGTCATGTAGGAAACAATATTCGTATTGCATGGTGCGTTAAGTAAAGTGGCATTTATCCAGTTCCTCGGGGTTTAATACAATTTTGAAGTTATGCATGTTTATCGTGTATAGTACTGCATCCGTGTTTTTTCAGTTTAACTCTACCAATTCCAGGAACGTGACACAACCAACAAAGCTTCCACGAACATAATGGCTGGAATCAACTGTTCTTCTATGAGAAAACATATTTCACTAAATATCGTTTAATATCCAAGAAGAGTTCAGCCACAGACATAAGTACGTTAAGTCTTAGCACACTGTCATTCATGTTATCATAAAAGGCATTCCTAAATTAACTTCTAAATAATAGATGACATCGATCGATCCAGTATAGAAGTTAGAATTTTGTAAGAATAACTTTGTCAGAAAATAATATTAATAAAGACTCTCATACATTCCCAAATGTAGAATCCGAGTACGCATACACTAATGGTGAGGGTGAAACAGTGCACACCATTGTAAATCACTATAGTCCATCTAAACGCCCAGTGTCAGACCGTGCCGAGGATAAAAGCAATTCAGACGAACAAGTGTCATTCACGTGATAGAATAAAAGCGATTATTTTCCCATCACGGGAGAATTGTGGAGGTATCCGATTGTCGATGAAATATTTCCTTAAGTCCAATGTGTCTATTATGAGATACCTTTTAACATATCCATGAAATTATCTGTATATTGTAAATAATGAACAATCCAACAAAATACGCGATATGAACTGTACAGTCTTTTGGAATAAAGGAAACATTATTACTATATTCCAGAAGGGTATTTCTTTATAACTGATAACTGTTTTAGCACGCACAATAGTTAAAGACGTAACTTTATCTTCTGGCAGTGCATTCAACAATATAGCGACATCTGATGGAAAAAGAAGATACTAGAAAATTCCAATATTACAATTCGCTGGATCACAGCTTCTTGTTCCTCTAACACTCAAACAACTGCGACAAATGGACTGTGACATGTATTACCACGAAGCATGAATAAATGATGAAAATGCTTACACGAAACGACGAAGATAGCAGAGTGACAAGACAAATATTTCCACTTCAGCATTTAAATCAGAAATGTAAGATCACTCTAAGACACGGTATAAAGCACGAGGAATTCCCATCTATTCCATTGAGAGTACCAGCACAATTAAGCAATAGAAAATAACTGCACGCAGTGTCATGCCTTTTTTCGCATTTTTTATACTAGTGTATGATACGTCTGATCACCATTAAATACTGAGCTTCATTGCAAAACAGTTATATGCACCGCAAGTTCGGGGAGCAAGTTAAACTGTCTATTTATTATGCCGTCGAAGTGGTAAAGTCTAAAAAGGAATAACAATGTTTGTCAAGTATTTATCACATTGTAGAAGCCGTTTTAATACACATTCTGAATTCAACATCGGTAAGCAATGTGCAACAAACTCATCACTTCACATTTACACATGTGAAGCACTTGCAATATCTACTGTACAAGTAACAAAGATCGCGACGTGGAAATGATCGCGAATTTCGCGAATTAAAGAATAATCAGCATAATTTTCCTTGTTCACAGAAGTACATTGTTTGTTCATTACTATTGAACACATACAACAACGACTTCGGCGATTCGCAAACATCTCTGAATGCCTGATATAGCCGATTTGTGAATTTTGTAGTCGCAAAAACATAAATAATTGTGTCAACATAATACTATATCAGATCCTAGAGTCACAATGTTTAGTATAACATAACATATTTTGACTTCCATAAAATTTAATAAAAACTGAACAAATAGTGAGCAAACTATGATATGTGCATGGAAGCAATTATGGCTATGATGTTGAAGTTCCCTAGCAAGTTTATTAAAGTTCACCACAATACAAATGTCTGCTCGGGCGCTGTTATTAACATTGTATTAATAATATTCCCTTTTTTCACACTTGTCATAAGACCATGTATATTGGTTTCATTGAAACATTGACAACAGAAGGCGGTATGCAACTACCAGCACATGTGTGTGCGCACGTACGCGCACGTGGATGCGTGTCTAACCATGCTGTTCATTCAGACGGCAGAATACCTGATGTAATCTAGCGTTGAGAGATATCGTTCACAGAATTGATGTTCTTTAACAAATTCAATGTACTATAACATACTATGTAGACTATGTGCAGTTATTTAACAAGACAACATATAAAAGCAATAATGATGTAAATGCGTGACTGGTACAAACTTCTCAGTCCTCCTGTGTACCACGATATCTGATAGATGCCTCCAATGATGGATATGTCATGCAAATGTACAGGTTATTCCCGAGGTCTTATTCTCATCAATGTGTAAGTAATTACACGCAAACATTTGAATGAACAGTTTCGTCTGTTTTATGTCCTGAAATAAAAGTACCTTGATCTAACTCTCGAGTATTGTGATGAGTTCTGATATGTAACAGTATTAAACATTTATTACCATAAGTGTATTTTTACAGCTGGCACCAGGCCCCGTGTTCATATAGAGTTAGTTTTTTCAGGATGAAGATCAAATATTGTTCTTTCAAATCATGTATGGAAAATGTGTTATGCAAAGCTAAATTAGTTTACATAGTATGATAAGAAAATTCTCAAAATTGATCCCGAGTTGATCTTCATGTATACAGTAAACCCTCACTTAAACACCCCGTACAACCAGTTATATCGATAGCTGTTGTGCTGATTGATGACAGCTTTATGTGCAAGGTGCGATATCGACGATGGGTAAGTATTTGCTATTTTTGTAGCATTTTTGTTTATTTTAAGAGAAACCACTTACAGGTATCGTTTTAGCAAAGAACAAGCAATTTCTACACACCGTTTGTGTGCGAGTGAGTGCAATATTTACCGAGAAATCAGGTAATATGTACGCCGTGTTTGCGAAAAGTTCGACGTTTTTTATTTGACATTGAATGCTTGGCTTAATTCATGATATCGAACAAGTTTGAATAACTGGGAATAAACTTGAATCATTCTCCTGTAGCTCTACCGAGTGATGCTGTGTAATTTCTTATTTTGATGGAGATACAGAGTTTTAAAATTGTACAATGTTTTGGCTAAAGCTTAGGGCAGTTCAGATTTTACATGACTAATGACTAAGACAGTTTGCAATTTTTTATGCTAACAGCCATGACAGTTCATCAAGATGCTCACCAGGGAGTTTTAGCCCCAATGCATTGGTTGTGGGTTACTTGTGCGTTATAAATGGTAAATTAAATCGATTTTCCTGTATTACTGACAATAATAAAATAAGAAACCCGATTAATTGTGAAAGAAAAATCATAATGGGGCAAATAAACTTATTTTGACCCCTTTACGACACTGTCACGTCTACTTGATTAAATATACGTTTGATATATTACAATTAAGCTAATGCACGTTTAATAGTTGTCTATCAATGCAAAAAGTTTATTTGAACATAAAAAGAAAAAAATGAATTGAATGTATTTCATTAAGAATATAATCTGTCAGATTTTATTTAAAAGGTATAAAATGTAACAGCATGCCGTAGTAATGGCTTTGTCAATTACAAAACACGTTGATATATGCATGTTAATGTATTATAAATGTATCATTAAAGTCACTGAATTAAAATTGATTTACATGAACAACTCATTAAGAAGGAATAATCGATTAGGTGTTCGAACAGCTGGCAGATGTTAGTAATTTGTATTATTCAAACCACATTTACATAAACGACTCATTGAAATGCACAATCTATTGATTGTGAGAAACAGTTGGCATATGAATATAAATATATATACATGTAGTTATATATATATTTGTGTATAAATTCCATTTAACGGTAAATGTTTTTGTTCTCGTTCGATTAACTGGCTAACTGCTTGATTGAATTTTTGGTTAACTGGTTAGCAAAACAATCGAACATTCCCATCCGTAATATATATATATATATATACACACACACAAAAGGCAATGAGAAACAGCAAATGTCAGAATGTGTACATTGTAATTTGATCAAGATAGATTGATAGTAATGCTGATAGTTTCCGTTGAAGTTAAGTTTGTTACTTTGATGCCAGTGGCCATTACTGTGTAAATTGAATGAATGTAAATAATCAAGTCAAATTTCATAGTTTATTAAAATTACAGATATTTCAGCTTTACCTAAACAATTACACCCTGTTTTAAAGGGACAGAGCATTACTGCAATACAGATATTGTTGGATAACAAGGTCTGATGAATTAGCGAACTTAAATTTGTCGTAAGAATTGACATACATAATATCATACATTATGTTAAATTCAAAATAAGAAACATCAAAATATTTTTTTTCACATAAATTGCTTCTTACAAGAAATCGAGGGTTTTGGTCCTAAATTATGTAAGCTTGGTTAAGATGCAGTTACAATAGCAAGGCACATGGACTAAGAATTTATTGCTTAATAAATTTCATTCAAACTGTTCAATAACAACATGCGTCTATGCTGTAACTTGATTTTCATTATTTTGATAGTTAAACATTTTGACATTCATCAGATTACATTTTGGAACATGAAACACAACAGTGACATTATCAACCTTCTTCTTCATCTCCTGAAGAGTCAGAGTAAGGGAGACCGAGAATATTATGGTTAACAGAGTTACCAACATGCACTTTTTTAGTAATTTTGTAACTTTCTTCTTCAATTTGAGCTGATTTGCTGTCAGCGGACTCCTTTAGGACATTTTCACAATATTGACATGATGAAGATGGCGTCTCCATGGTCACTGTTTGCATACATGTACAGTTACATTCTGATTCATTAAAACTGTCTGATGAAATTCCAACATCCTTTGTGCCTTTCAGAAATCTGTATCCATCCATTTTCATTGTGTTAAATTCTAAAGGTTGATCATCATTATTTTCCACTATTTGTCCAAGTGCTCCTAGAATTTCCTTTTCATTGTTTAATGGTGTATCTATAGTCTGAGTAGAGTTCAGAGATAATGTAGCATTGTGCATTGTATCATAACCATACAAGTCCTTGTAGGAGTCTTCATATTCCAGTATGGGTACAGATAGGGGAGAAAATTTCTTTGCAGGAATCATATCCACTTCTTCATTGCTTTCCTGTGACTCCTTGGAAGCTTCTGAAAAGAAAGTGGTAAGAAAATTAACAATATTAATAATTAATACAGCTGTATATTTAAATGGCATGTACTTAACAAAAGGACAATGACAAATATGCTTGCATGATGGAATGTTCAGTGTAATTGTATAAAAAGAAATGTGATGTCTGTGATAATCAGGAAGTCAATTTATTCAAAATAAGATTGTATAGGAGATTATAATGAAATTTTAAGTCATGAGTAGAGCAATGCTCTAATATTCTATTAAATACATTGTTAGACATTCAATAAAGAACTGTGCTTGGACACATTCATGCCATTCCCTTTCCATTGTAAGTGTACTTATTTGTGATTATTGAATTTCTATAGCAATATCAAGTTTATACTACCCTCATAAATATATACACAGTTGTATGTCATATTCACTGGAATAAAACATGTTCCATTAAGTAATGTACCTTCGCTCAATTTGTGTTTTCGAGCATAGGGCTTGTCAGTCCAAGGCACTTCTGCAGTATTGCCTTCAAGTTGCCGGTATTTCCGTAAATATGTCTTGTATTCCTTGGTCAGACTTTCAATCTTTGATGCAAACTCAGAGATTTTCCTGTCAGGATAACATCCAACTTGAGATTGCTGCAGTAATACAAACAATGTTTGTCACATTTCAGTTATGCAATTCGATTCTAGGATTAAAAATGGATCATAACTTATATAATTCTTGTATGAATTAGAAAGAAGCAGGTAAGTTGAGATGATACGGAATAATTATATTTTTTACATTCATTGCTATTCAATTCACATGCATGTGTAAGCATCAACATTCAAATATACAGTAAGACCTTGTTCATTTGACTTTACTGGGTCCGAAATCTTATTTTGAACAATACATGGTTTTGAATAGCCCCTTTCCATTCAACGCGCCTAGGAAGATATATCGGGACCGTATATTTATTTCAGGTGATACAATATTATCAGGACTGTATATTTATTTCAGATGATACCAAATATTCAGATAAAATGTTGTCGAATAAATGAGGGTGGACTGTATACAACTCAATATAATAAGTTCTAAATATAGTTTGTCTGTATTGGGGTTATTTATTTCTCAGTAGTATTTCAGTTATATACAGCGGTCAGTTGACCTAACCAGTGCCTCTGGGTAACAACTAAAAACCAGCACATTCAGGATCCATTGAACACCTATACTTTGTATTTAGGGAATATAGCATGAGTGTTAATAGAATACTGGAATTATTTAACAAGTTTGCTGAAAAACGATTAAAACAATCTTGGTGAGTTTTCATCATTTTTCAAAAACAAGTTTGACACATTCAGTTATTAATATGAATACGAAATTATCAGTTGTTTATGAACATGAACGTAGTATTTTATTCAAAATACAAGTTGTAATTAAATACACATTTTACTGGTAAAAATTAATTTTGTTGCATGTAAATCAGCGACCATCTCTGTAAGGCAACCGTAATGACAGGTTGTTGGTTATTTATCTGGGGAATAATTAAAATAATAACATGGGTGCTATTATACAAACCATATAAATAGTAATTATTGTGGCCACAAAGGCAATAAACATTAATTGAAAGCATGCAGATCTAGGGTCTTGTAAAGCGTCAACTGAATGTTTTTTACCTTTAAATAGAAATCGATATCATTCTTTATACTTGGGATCCATTTCTTGACTTCAGCTGCAGTTCTCAATGACCCCTGAAATATATGTAGTGAAATACAGAGGCATACTGTTGTTATTAGAGACATACAATGTATGGTGCATACATGTATATAACACATACATTGTACTATGTATATTAGAGGTGTCATGATATACATGAGGTGTACCACGATATGTTGCAATACGTATTGCAGTACAAACCACGACATATTGCTTCATCAAACTATAGATTTTTTCATACTCCAACACTTTTATTCAACTCATAACTCCTGAAATATGTTGGAAACATAAACATGCATAAGCTTGAACAACAAAGTTATCAATCCCATTTCAGCTTTTGATAGGTAAATAAATGAAATTTTCATAATTATAAATTAATAAGCTAAAAACTGGGACCAAAATGTTGTATATTAGTCCCAGCTAAAATTAAACAGTAATCATTCTCATATCAGCTTTTAACTAACACAAGGTTTTCATGACAAGATTAGTTCATGTCTATGGAGTTTGTAGCCAGTAACTTTATAGCAGAAAGCAAATGAATGTATCACAAAAACTAGTACATTCATGGAAATCACTGTGTAATGGAATATACATTTTTAATAAGTATTTTACTTATATACATACCAAACCAGGTCTCAGTGGATTCTTCTTCAGTCTTTCTGAAATTGAAATAGTAATATTCAATTAATATGTAATAGTCTGGTTTCCAGCATACAATGGAACATTCTAGAAGGTCAGACACAGTCTACAATTGGTGGTGCCGAGTGTGGGAAATGAGTGGAGAAAATTTAATACGAGGGGCCATTTTCTTTCTTATCTTGCCTCTGCTATGCGCATTCATATTGAAATGGAATACTGGTACATGTATAAGCTAAGTATAATTTTCAGACAATCTTTAGTATTGAAAATCGGATGTGTTAATAATGTGTCCCCTTACATATGAATCTGGTTGCCTAGCCCTACTCCTGCAGCTAATCAGGGTGGCTCCATTGGACCCCTCTGTAGGGAACACTGCCATTTTTGCAACATGAACAAAATCGCCCCAGCAATTTCACATGTTGGTGAGCAAAATCCCTCCCAACTGTATTTAATAAGTTCATAATTATATATATTTATACTGTCAAAACAAATGCATATAAAACTCTTGTCAGTCCACAGCTGGAATATGCATAGATCTACCAACTGGCATATTTATATACCCATACCAAATTTAATAAACAAAATTGAAATTGTGTAACAGCATGCTCTTCAACAGGTTACAAGTGACTTCTCACCACTTTCTAATGTAAAAATGACATAATAGAGACTTGGTTGGTGCTCCTTTGATCACAGACCATCATGGATTCTTGCTTCTTTTTTTTATATAATCTTCCCTCTTCAGACAATCCAAAGAAATGCATCCACTGAACTTCAGACATGTACAAGTCACTTCTAATTACCACAAATTCTCATGCTTTCCTCGGTTGTATTAGGGAATAATTCCTAGCAGCATTATCACCGTTCATACCCTTGATGCTTGCAGTATGGCTGTGGCAACCATCTGGGGATTCCAGTATTAGATCAGAAAGCAATGTTTTTATTATCTTTTTCCCCTATTCTTTTGCCTTTGTCAGTCAACATGATAAACATTTTTTATCCCATTTTATTCTCTCACTCTACCTGATGTTGGATTCATCAGTCTTTTATACGATTCTCTTAACTATAAACTTTCTGAACACCCCTCGTGAGTGTTCAATGTTCGTAATTGCAACATTTAACTGTTCTAGGGTGGGAAGACATGGGATATGGGGGACAGATTGTTCCATAGATGAACAGTCGGGCTTAGCCAGAGTTCGTTGAATGTGTACGCAAGCAATCTAGAGGTCTTATATTCCCTAAAAAATTCTGTTTTCTAGAATCTGGTGACATTTTCAGTAGTAGTGTCAATTTTGAAGAATTATATCTTCATAAATGTGATAAAGTATATATCACAAATACTTAATTACTGTCGACTTCTGCATTCTTGAAAGTTTTTGTCTGTTATTGATAACAGTATGTACCAAACTTTGATTTTGCATAAATGTAGAGCTACGCACCCGACAGTCCAGGGGAAATGAGTACGAGGGGCATTCAATAAATTATGTCACTGGTCTTCGTATGTTCAAAATTTTCACTGCATTGGAAATTCGTTAACGTCAACCCTTCAAAGTATTCCCCCTGCACAGATACACACTTTTGAAGTTTTGCTATCCAAGACCTAAATACTGCAAATTAGTCCCCCCTTGTAATACTGTTGAGAACTGATAAATTGCAGAACCAAGGGCGCTTCTAGTAGCATAGCGCTTACCCGAGAGCATTTTTTTAGCAAGGGAAATAGGAAGAAGTCGCAGGGGCTTAGGTCAGGGGAATAAGGTGTGTGCATGTTCAACCTGAATAACCTTTTCTTTTTCCAAGAAAGAGTGTACAATCTTACTTTTGAGAGACTAAGAGACATAATTAATTTTAGACTCCAGATAAACTTGGCCAGGGTGCTCTCCCTTCCCAACTCAGCCCATGTGCTCTGAGTATATATAAGTATGTATAAAATTACAATTATATCTTGACTGATTAAATAAACAGCCAGATTAAAACTATGTAATATCTGACAGATGACTGTCATGGTACACAATATCATTAAAATATAATCCCCAATAATCCCTCCCCCAATTAAAATGTAAATTACATGTGAAACATGTTTATTTAATAAGTAAAAATAATATTACAAGTATAAGTCTTTGTAAACACAAGACTATGACAACATCTTTTTAAATTTAAGTTTTTATCCCAGGACTGTGCAAGAGACCATACCACATTCACATTGGATATTGTGATTGTTAATATAATTAATCAATCAATCAATCAAAAGAATTAAATAAATAAATCCAGGTGGACATTACAATATTAAGTATTTTAATTATTTAATATAATAAATTTGATATAAATAAAGTTAACATTGCTGTGTCTACAATATATTATGATGAGTTATTTTATTGTAGTAATTAATAATTAATGCATTTAGCAACAGAATTTAAGATGAGCAGAATGTATAATATATAGCAATTTTATGCATTGGTTTGTAGCCTAACTAAACAGGTAATGTAGGCCTCCACACCGTTCTGGGATTAAATAGAGCAACATGAGCTGAATGGGAGGCTTTAGATTTTATCTGTCATCTGACAGTCAATGATATATATTTCCAAAGCCTTGAAGACCGAGCGTCGAACTGCCTTGCTTGGATTGAGTATGTTTTCTATATCAAAGGAAAGGTTCAATTTAGCAAGGACGCCTCTAAGCTCGGTCCTGGGAGAGCTATGAATACTACAGTGTAGCAGAAAGTGATAAGTTGTGTTCTTCACTCTGCACAGGGTGCAAATGGGGTCCAGTCCCAGGATATACTGTCCCTGGGCTCCAGACAGCAGATTTGCACCCAGTCTCAGGCGGGTAATGCACCTGTCCATTTTATAGTCCAGGGAATAAATTTCAGGCCACCTGAGCCCAACCGAGTATTGGAAAGAATCACCTCCATCAGAAACTTTTCCCCTATAATACTGTTTCCAGCATTTGATGGAGTGTGATCTGACCAATGAACACACCTCGGTGGGTGAGAGTTTCACACACCTGTCTACATTTGTATGTTTTAGACCCGCTTTGGCTGCCAGATCCGCAATTTCATTGCCATTGATACCTATATTAGGTATGCCAGACACCAGATTATTTTTAATTCTAGACCTAAAAGTTTAATATTTAAATAAGTTTTAAGGATTGAGTCTAAAATGTCTGGTCTAGATTTACTTTTAAAATTTTGTATTGATTGAAGTGAAGATAGAGAATCTGAGAAAATAGCAGTTTTTGAGGGTTTATTTTCTAGTATCCAGTTCATAATGATATCAATGGCTATCATTTCTGCTGTATATATATAGATAAATTGTAACTTAATTTTTTGGAGGTTTTTATATTTTTGGAAGGGATAGCAATGGCGCAGGCTACTTTACCAGATATTGGGCATTTAGAACCATCGGTATAGATATGAAGAAAGTTGAGATAGTTAGTGTTGAAATATAAATCCACATCTACTTTTGATAGATGTGGAAGGTTGTTTTTAGAAATAATTTTACTTAAGGAAATATCAATTGGAGGCGGATCCAACAGCCAAGGATGTTCAATTGCGGGTCTAAGGTCTGCTACCTGTATCTCTCCGAGACCGAATGACTCCACCAGGTTTTGGGTGCAAGCCCCAAAAGGCAATACTGCCTTTTTAAATTTGTTTCTGATGGCGTATCCAGTCCCGAAGATTGTATTCACAGGATTTTTATCCCTTCTCGATTGTGCCCTGGCCCAGAATTTAACAATTTGAGACTCACGTCTGATACTCAGTGGCATTATACCAGCCTCAGCTTCAAGTTTGTGGATAGGAGTGGAGGAGATGGCTCCCAGGGCAATCCTAATGGCTTTATTTTGAATAATATCAAGTTTTTTTAAGATAGATGGTGCAGCAACAGCATAAATTTCAGCCCATAGTCAATTTTAGATCTTATCAGTGATTTATACAGTAATAGGAGGCTGTTTTTAATAGCCCCGAAGTCAGTGCTTTTTAGAATTTTCATCATGTTTAAATAGGTGGTACACTTGTTAACTAAGTATTCAATGTGAGGTCCAAAAGTTAATTTACTGTCTAAAAGCATGCCTAAAAAACATGTGATTCTAACAAAATTTATTGGTGTACCACCTAAATGTATGTCTAATTTATGCTGTTTCTGGTTCCCAAATATTATACCGACAGTTTTTTCTTTTGAAATTTTAAACCCCCCGTTTTTTGCCCATCCCCAAATTTGGTTTAAGCCATTTTGGACTTTTTTTGTTAATTTCGCTAAGTTTTTGCTTGTAACCCAAGTACCTGAATCGTCTGCGAATTGACTAATAATCATGCCGGATTTTGAAAGGGATACAGGTAGTCCATTGATTAAGAGGTTAATTAAAAGTGGTGATAGATTTTTTTGACATACCCTCTTCGCAAGGAAAATGATTCGACAATTACACACACTTGAGTATTTATCATCTTTTACACCCGATCTCTAACAGTACAGAGGGGTCGAGTTGACTTAGCAAAATTAGGGGTCGAGTTGAGTCTGTTGACTTAGGGGTCGAATTGTTCAGGGGTCGAGTTGTCGTTTGACCTCCTTAGGTGCGTTATGTTTTGTGGATTGTTGTTTTTCCTGAGGTCTGCGTGGGGAGGTATTGTCTTGTGTATGTGGCTTTCCCCGTAGTTACGTATTCTCTCTGTTTTAAGTTACCTTCATCAAGCTGTTGTAGCCAAAGCCGATTTAATCTACCAGCGTGCTTTTCCTCATTCCGTGCCATTTTACAAATTTATATAGTATCTCTTCCGATTAGATTCACCTAAGGCTTAAAGCTGTATGTGAGACGCCAGTGAACGCTGTGTATTACAGTTGAAGTTGATTTTGTCACATTGTTTACGGTACGAAACGACTTGGGTTCGAAACTGTGAAAGTCTTAGTTTCGAATTCATTACTTTAGTTAAATAATAATTCAATACCTTGAATTATATTCTTATAAATATATTATGAACTTTATTTAATTAATATGGTTTATTCCACTGACCGATGTCATAACTTTTATAAAAGTTAATACGAACGTGTGGTTAATAGTTGATAGCTCAGCTCCAAGATTTTTTAATTCGCTCAATTTCATAAGTTTGTGATCAAGATCAGAATGACATCGAATCCGCAGGTAACATCAGACAGTCTATTTGAACAGCTTTTAAATGGGAATCAATGTTTGATTCTAATCTTTACGCAAAACCGGTCCGGCGTTGATCTCTTAAGTATTATAGTTGTCGGACCGGTAAGTTCGGATACTCTTGTATTTGCAAGGATTGAATTAGGTGATGTATCAACCTGCCAACTCTTCAACAATGCTGTAACTCAACAGGCTTACCTACCTGACCAATGTTGTGGGTGTATGGTGCCGGCGGTAGTTAATTGTTATTATCTTGTCAGACAAACCTATGTCACAGTATGTGTAGGGTTGCAACCCCTTAAACTGAACAATGAATGAGAAACTAAAAATAAAATGATTTTTGAAAAACAGGACACTTACCACTAAGCAAATCAAGGGGAAAAATGTGTCCGATGCTAGGGACGCTCTACTGACAGAGCTTACCGAGTGGCCATCTAAACTACTAAATTGTTTTATATTATACCTGCTTCTAATACTGAACAATTCTTGAATTTTTTGTGTGAAAATGTAGGACTTTGACAGAGATCTTTGACAGCATAAATAGATACTGTCCAGCCTTGACTCAAGGACTTCAATACTAGTCTCGGGGGCTGCTACTGTTATCGGCCAACAACCATAGATACCAGCATTGATTCAGGGTCATCTCGGCCCACTTACAGTCTCGGCCCGGTCCAACTCGGCCCACTTTTGAAGTGCAATGAATAGGCAAAGTTGTTCACATTATTGGTGCGATATATATGAACATTCTAAGTTTTGATTTTTAATAAATTCATCGTTAATATTTAAGTTAAATGTAAGTTGAAAACATTACTGAATATTCTCAGTGCATTGAAGATTTGCGGTAATGTGGAAATTTCCTAGTGAAATGTATATTGATATCTGTTATAATAAAGTAGACCATATGATTTTTTTAAATATTTATTTCATAATTATGGTATAAATAACAAACATTATTAAATAACTATTAATTATTAGCCCTTAAACACAGCATTTGCCTGGTCCAATAATACAAAGGCCTCCTCTATAACAGTGCCAATATCTATATCACTTTTCGGCCCGGGGCCGCTAACTGATATTGATATAATACATAAATCCCAGATAAAGCACAATACATAAATAATGAATACAGATAATGCACAGATAACAAATGACGAACAAAAAATTAGACAACAAATGAAATAAAATACATGTATCATTAATCATTTATCTTAATGAATGATAATTAATGTTACTGAACACAACACATGTATAAATACTGACACATAAACAAAAGAAATAGCTAATTTGAGCTATACTGAATTGGATTACCACTGAATTGTGTACTCATTTTATATCATTCCCGATATTTGCAATGATCTTTGTATTGATACTTATAAATAAATTTGAACATAATTTAAAAGAAAAATAACATTTGCCTATTCATTGCACTTCAAAAGTGGGCCGAGTCGGACCGGGCCAAGATGACCCTTTATCCCAGCATTTGGCTCTACTACATATGGACAGAGAGGGTCAAGATTGCCCAAGTCCCTAGCAGTCCACTACCAAGCCATAACTCGAGCTGATTCAAATTCATGAAAGTCCACTACCAAGATGATCCAAGGTTTGGCCCAATACAAGATGGTCTGCTATCCAGATGGCCCATATCCTAGACAGTAATGATCATGATATCCAAATTTAAAAACCATTATAACCGGAACATTTTATAATTGTCTGGCTGTCGTCTAAAAATGAATCCTCATAACATAGACAATGCCCTTTAAACCTGTTTTGCCTCAAACTATGACTGAAAGTGGTATGTTTTGAAGCAAAAGTAGATCAGAAATTGACTAATGTTAATTGAGCCTTTGTAATAATTTTGTAAAACATTCCAGGTGGCGGCAGGTGCAGCCAAGTCTGGGACTTCAGCTCCCAGTCAATCAACTACACAGGAGTATGTTGTAAGAGTTCCAAATGGCTCTGGTAAAAAACATAGTATGATCAAATTCTCTACAGGAACAGAGGTTGATTTTCTGAAACTTACCAATGTAAGATTTTTTACTGACCTTTCCAGCTTTAATATTAGTAATTGTATCATAGAAAATATCTGGCTATTTACAAATCAAACTGTTTGGAATAATAGTATTTGAAAGTAGACTCATTTGACATGCTTGCCTCAGTCTGTCAAGATTGTGTTTGAAGTCATAATGGTTTTAACTTATTTGCTTGCCAGGCTTATGATTTGCAGAACCAGTTCTCACAAAATTACATAAACGGATAAACCACTCTTCATGCTTTCTGCGGGTTAAATCAGTACCTAATTCAGCAGTTATTAGGACTGCGGAAGAATCTCCTTTTGAGTTGCTCAGAGATCTGTAGATCAGTAAGCCTCACCATTTGTTTTAAGTAATTGTAAAACTTAATTTCAGACAACTGTGAGATTGGAAAGAGAAAATAATTTCAAGGAGTATAAAACAGCCTATAATCTGGACACAATGCCAAAGTTTGGTGCTGGCAGTGAATATGGTAGAGAACAGAAAGAAGAAGCAAGGAGAAAGAAGTTTGGTATAAATATCAGAAGATATAATCCAGAAGCTCAACCATGGCTCATGAAAGTTGGAAAGGGTAAAGATGCTAAGAGGTCTGTTTAACATAGATTGTTAATGTAGAATTTTAAACATCCTTTTTGTTTCTCCAACACAAGTTGTGTTTTTGGAGCCTTTCTTCTCTGTTAGTATAGCAGTTAAGTAATTTTTGACCATGTTTTCGAAGAAAACCAGGTTATTAGAATGGTGGTGTCGTTGGGCGGCCCGGGTGGGTGTCAAACTGAAGGTTTCCCGCAAATAACTTGAGTTCCTTTGATCATATTGTAACCAAACTTGGTGTATAGTAAGAACATGTCTAGAGCTCGCTTGGGATTGCTTTTGGACTCGTTCCGCCAAAGGTCAAGGTCACCGTTATTAAAAATATCAATTTGGTTTCTGGCGAATAACTTGAGTTCCATTGATCATATTGTAACCAAACTTGGTGTATAGTAAGAGCATGTGGAGAGCTGGCTTGGGGTTGCTTTTGGGTTCGGTCCTCCAAAGGTCAAGGTCACCATTACTAAAAATAGAAATTTGGTTTCAGGCAATTTACTTTAGTTCCGTTGATATATTGACATCAAACTGGGTGTATAATAAGAACGTGTGGAGAGCTTGCTTGGGATTGCTTTTGGACTTGTTCGGTCAAAGGTCAAGGTCACCATTACTAAAAATAGCAGTTTGGTTTCTGGCGAATAACATTGCCCATTTCTTGTTTCATAAATTGCTTTAAACAAGTCAAGTTTCCTCATACAGTTGTATAACCATATTTACTATTTGCTTACATAGATACAAAGGTGTTAGAGAAGGTACAATTACACAGAATACGTCATACTACATTTTCACACAATGTGCGGATGGTGCATTTGAGGCTTTTCCTATTGAGGAATGGTATAACTTTCAGCCAATTGTTCAGTACAAGTATCTCAACTCTGATGAAGCCGAGGAGGAATTTATGAAGTAAGAAATTAACTTTTTATCATATGGATCTAACAAAAGCTTAATATGGGTAGGATGCTACTAATCTCAGGAGTTCCACTAGTTGCTGAATCTCAGGGTCATTTTGATAATTTTTGACAGGACTTTACCATTTTATTGCGAAAATACCTATAATTTAGAGAAAAATTGACCCTTCAGTCAGAATCCTGAGGGTCAAAATATGGCTTTTTGGAAATTCCAAGTGTCAAAGGGTCAAATCAAGGGTCAAATGGAATCCCTTTAATCTAGATATGTGCCAAAAATTGCCTTGAACTACTGGTTCATTTACAAAAGCTCAATCTCTTTTAACTGTATTTTATAAAAAAATATTATAATGTGTCACTGTAGGCTCAAAAATAAGCTAAATATGTATATATACTAGTCATTATTTGATTAAAACAATACTACTACTTGCACCACACTTCAGACTATCTGAAACCTGGCCCTGTCTGGCTGGTCTTGGTCTCTCCAACTTGTGCTCATGTTGCCCAGTTTTGTAATTATATTCTTATCAATTACCTATAATCTGTCTGTTTATAACTTTTTGCAATGATCTCAAAACCTAGGGAATTCACAGCTCTGGCATATATTAATGTGCATTTTCTGGACTCTCACTGATCAAGCTATTATGTTATCATTGGCAATATTGAATTATTCACAGAAATTATAGGTGAGTTAGTATGATTTTATGAGTCAAATGAAAACTTACTACTGGTGAAATTGTTGAAACAGCCCACTTACAATTGCTTTATTAACAGAATCGTTAAAATATCTAGGAAACGTTTCTTTTCTGGAAAAAATATCTGCATATTTTCTCACCTTTCGAAATATTCCTGAAAAATCATAATAATTATATTCACAGGCTTGCAGAAATGGTTGATTTTAGTTGATATGTTTTACATGCTAGTTGTTAAATTTGATGAAGTTCCTTGCATAGATAATTCTCATTGGTCCTGGTTACCAAATGCCGCTTTCTTAATTGTTCAAAGTTTGGCTTTGTACTTGTATTATATGTTATCTCTTCCAGACGAGATAAAACAATGAACATGTTCTCCATTATGTTACGTAAACGTATAAAAAATGAGGATGATGGTAAGGACATTGATGAAGAGGAGAAACAGGATAAGAAGAAGAAGAAAAAAGACAAAAGTTTGGTAGGAAAAAACTTGCTTTGACACTGCTTTTAATCATCAAGGATTGTCTCATCCATTTTGAGTTTCATTATAGACATCTTAACTAATTTTAATTAGTACTTATTGCTAAGAGCATTCTATATGATAATTTCTTTGAGTTGATTATGATTGGAAACCATTATGTTAATATATTTTCCATACATCTGCTGTCTGTAACACTCATTAAAGATTTAAAACACCTAAACAATAACCTTTGATATATTTGTATAATTTAACCATATTTAGTTTATATTATTATAACATTATGCAAGTTATTAATGTCATTCTAGTAGACAAAATGTTTCCTTGGTAATATAAAGACATTTATGTAATCATTTTTGTCTACAAAGATGTCATTTTAGTATGATTTTACCAGTCAAACTACACATATCCCAACCAGGTAAAGAGCAATAGCTGTGTGTCATGCAAAACGAAAATGTTGCCCATTATTATTTTCTTGACACTATAAAATAGGTTGACTAACGGGGTGAATGTTTTTATGTTTCTAGATATTGACAGATATGGATGATTGGGGTATGAGTTCTGATGATGACGAGGATGAGGAAGGAGAAGATGGTGGTATGTTGTTGCATAGGTTCTAGACTTTATAAAGATTGCAAACAAAGTTATATACACAATTTTCAGTCCATTTGTTCACTGCTATATCATCAACTTTTCACCTTTGTCATGATTACAAACATCTTACTTAGATAAATCACGTATGTGTGACTTAATGGAATCATATTTGGCACAATATAACAAATAACGAAAACAGTTATTCAATATTGGCAAAGATTTTGTACGTTTTGTCATGTGTATTTTAAGAAATAGGAGAGGAAAACAACTAAACTCTGATTCATCTTATTTCAATTACATGTATTTGGTTGAGAATTTGACTGTCTTGGTTTCATGCATTGATTGTTATACATGTAGATACATTGTACTCACATTTGAGTTGATATTGTTTATTGGATTATGTTAAATTCTTGCATTTGTACACATTATACAATGATTGTATAAAACTTTTTATTACAGAAAAGAAGCCTAAGAAGGAGAAGAAGAAGAAAGATAAACCAAAGAAAGGAAAGAAGAATGCAAAGATGAATGATAATGATGAAGCAGTTGAAGAAAGTGATGAAGGTGACTTTGATGATCGAGAATTGGATTATATATCAGACTCTGGCAGGTAGGAATTTAGTGAATTTCTTATCACTTACTGAAATATAACCTTAACTCCATAGAAATGCCGAATCATGCCTCTACTGGATCTCCCTGTAAACTCCCTGTAAACGCTGATTCACGCCTCTTGAACACATTGGGACGAGTCTTATGTTCGGTGTTAGTTTACATGGTTGGACAAAATTGAAACATGTTGAATGAATGTAACTTTGTAGTTAAGATATTTGTTATAAAAATAATAAAAGCTATCACAGTTTGTACAGGTGAATTTTTTGCTGTTTTTTCTTTATTCTGAAGTTCTTTAATCTGAAAATAACTCACGATTAGAAATGCAAAGTTATCATTTTCAGTATTTTATTATGTATCATTTGTCTCTTCAAGGTGGAGACCATATCCAGTAGGAAACTTCATATTGCATAGCAATACTGCATTAATTTGTCTCTTGTTGCTGTTATTGAATGAAATTATCATATTTTCCAGTGAATCTTCAATGGATGAGAAGGGAAAAAATGATAAATATGATGATAAAGGAGTTGACCAGGAACACGGTCTCAAGCGTATGATTGACTCTGAAGAGGAGACTAGCGAAGAGGAGGATGAAAACAAAGAAGAAGAGGAAAATGAAGAAGCAGAAGCAGAGAATGGTGCCGGAGATGGAGAAGTAACAAAAGAGAAAAAGAAGAAAAAAGAGAAGAAAGAGGGAAATAAAGAAGGTAAATATTACTGGTTGTTATTTTAAATGAGACTGTTATATGCATTGGAAAATTGTCAAATTGATAAGTACTACTTTTTGACAGTGTGCTGGTTATTGTATCAGAAGTTCTTTTGTCTATCACAGGTTCTGTAACAGGTTTAGTGATCATTAATAATTATGTGCAAAGTTGAATACTTGTTAAAAAATAAAAATAAACAATGTTGTCCTACAGGTAAAAATGAATGTTTAGAAAATAGGCAATTAGTGACAATTGCCCGCTGATTGGTCATTTGTACTTGTTACAAATAAAAGGTGATATGACTCAAGTTTGTGAGTTGACCTACTTTTTATCTGAGGGAATAGTTTTGGTTGAAGTAGATATTCTTTATCCTTGTAATTGATGTGTCTGTTGTAGGTGGCGATAGTGACAGCAGTAGTTCGTCATCAGATAGTGATGATTCAGATCTCGACAAAAATGAGGAAAAGTTCTCTTCCGTACTTTTTATGCAGGTATGCAAACTTAATTCTTAACATGAAGTTGATGATGTGAATGCAAACTTATTTAGTGTGTTTACTCAAATTTATTGAAAAAATACTTCGGAAATTTTGTCGGTGAAATTTCTGTATGTTTATATATGTAACCGTATATTACTGAAATCTGATAATCATTTATTGAAAGCCTTGGGATATCTTGTTCATATATTTCAAGTTAATGTCATGTTTTCATGGTTTTCTTGCTTTTTCATAGTTTTCTTGCTTTAAAAATCAGTTGTGCATTATTTTGAAGAGAGAAATTAGCATTTGATTGACTGAGTAGGACTAATGTTTTTTTTCAAATTCATCAAAGTGATGTTCTTTTATTTGTAAATGTTGCACACTAATCTACAGCATTGTATAAATATGTGAATGCCAGTTTGAATTAGATCTGTTTAAGTAAAGTACTTTTATCCTTCAGTGTTCAGAATGTATCTTCAATTATAGATTCATCATTATTTTCTTACTGTATATTTGTCTCTTCACAGAAAAAGAAAGGTAGCTCCAGATCTAACACACCAACATTTGAAAAGGCTGAATCATCAGAATCCAAATCAGAAGGTACATTGTTCATTTCCTTTTTGATCCACACTGACCAATGTTACAATTCCCGATGTTTAGAATTATTGTTACGTCTTACCGATTGAGAACTGATTGATTTATTAGTTCCGTATGATATAACAGAAAGGGAGTAAACTTATAGTTTATACTGTCAGTTTGTATACGTCCTCTGCACCTACATGAAGTACATGACTATTTAACAGTTTATGTGCTGTAGACTAGTATCTGCATTCAATTTGAAAGTTTATAAAGATATTTTACTTTTTTAAGATATTGAAAGTTGATTCTTCCCTTGTATTGTGTTGAACCACAAACTTAAGATGGCTTGAATTAGACCCAAGTACTGGGTAAAAACCCAGGATGCCATCATTGAGAATGATTCATACTAGTTGTTAACTTGCTTCACAATTAATGTAAAATAAGCTTCAACTTACTGACCGTGTTTGTTTACTGTACATTCCTTGTTATAAATAATTAACTATTCTAACATGTATGATTTCTTCCAGGTGTCAAGAGAAAGATGGAGAGCGAGGATACAAATGACTCGCAGAAGAAACAAAGAACTGAATCACCTGTAATTAGTGCCAGCTCTTCCAGTTCCTCACTGCTAAGGTAATGTTCTTTGTCTTAATTCATCTTTTCATGAAGTTTTTTCATGTAATATCATGGTCTCAAGTCTGAGTGGAACTTTTATACATCTTTGTCGACAGTTTTCAGTAGTTACCCTGGTGAAATAAGGCTTTTCAGTTTTGCTTTTTAATATTAAAGTTTGGCAGTTATATTTCCAGGTGTTTTAATAGATATAAAAAGGGGACATGGAACAGTGTATCATTTTTGTGCATGGTTACTATTGGTTATGCATCTTAATTATAGAATACCAATCTTAGAAGTGATAATTTTGTTGTATCAGGAAAGGATGTTTTATTGATTTACTTTGGTTGAAGTAAAAATTAGTCACTATTATTACATGTACAAAACTTTCGCTTCAAATTTTCATTCAGTTAGCATAAAATACATGTACGTATACACCAAATAATTTCATTTCTTGGGTGTTTGAAATCTTTAATTTCAATGTGATTACTCTAGCCTGTTCTAACTGATGTAAATTATTCTCATACAGACGATTACCGGTAATATGAAATCTACAAGTTCCAAATGATAGATATGTTAGATCTAGGTATTGTTAAGTGTTGTTACATATGACTTGTAAATGAAATCTAAGATGTTATATAACACATGGTATTTTTATACTGCTTGATAGTTTCAGTTTTTTTAGCATAACTACAGATGTATTCATCAATCTGTGATTTTGTTTATTCTAGTGGCGAGATAACTGAGGAAGCCATTCGACGATATCTAACTAGAAAACCTATGACAGCAAAGGAATTGGTACAAAAATTCAAAACCAAGAAACTTCAGATGTCTAGGGAACAATTGACACAGAGAATTGGACAGTTATTAAAGAAGATAGGTCCTGAGAAAAAATATGTAAACAATATTTTATATCTGTCTTTAAAAAAGGCAGACTGATATTATATTGCTGAGTATAGGATGGAATGGTGCGAGGATACCGTATGGAGTGATGCTGATTACTCCCTAAAAATTAATGAAAATCTCAGATTAGGACAGTTAAGCACCTCAGGGATGCTCGTGTAGATTGCTTGGAAAAGAAATTGTTGTTTCAAAGATATGGAGAAGGAAAGACATGCAATGTAAATCTAGTACTTAATCACAGGTGATTTTTGTCTGGTGGGTGAAAAATAATTATGGTGGTCAAAATTTGGAACAATGCTGTAAGTTGACATTTTGACCATCTCAATTACTACGGGTTGCATTCCTTGTGACTGTTATTTACTCATTGAACATTCATGAAGATATAGTTTTGTAAAATAGTTTGTTAGTCATTCTGTGTTTTTATTTTATGCATATTCAAGCTAACATATCGTGTGCTCTTTGGAAAGTGATCGTTTATCTTGATGAAAGAACCAGCTTCTTTAAATCAATCTCCTACATGAACTAGCTGTTTTAGGGCCTCACAGGAGACTGGGCTTGCCCAACTGTGTTGTCCTTTCAATAAAGTTGTTATTATTATTAATAAATAGTGGTGGTTATGGATTTCACTGTAGTATGATGTGGTATGAAGACATGTAAGTAAAGGTTCATATTGATGGCACATTTTCGTCTATCAAGACTAATTTAGATTTGAGACTTTTGAAAATGTTATATTGTTCCATGATGTAAATTAATTAGGAAGTGTCATGTTACAGATAAAGCATGCAAGATTTGTTAACAGTACTGTATTATGTGTTCAAATGAATGTACCAGTGTCATAATTGATGTTTTAATGACGAGTGCTATTTTTAAAAAGTGCAATGATAATAAAGTTGTTACATTGATATGATGTTTCCTATTTTATGTGCAGACTAAGAGATTAACATCTGACAAGTTGAAAAGAACCTTGGGAGAATGGGTTTCTTTTCAACTCTATGCAAGTATTCAAACTCAAGTAATTGACAGTATATGTCACTTGTAGAATGATAAATATTTGACCTAACTGTAAAGATTACGCATGGTTACTCTGCTGTGATGAATGTTGATTAAATCTAGTGTCTATGCTTGGGTATTGTGTCAGTATCACTAGAATTCATTGATGAGAACTTGAAGTCTTGTTACATTACTGGAGAAACAGAACTTGTGAACATACAGAATCAACAGCCAGTATGAGATCAGTGTGAAAGTTTGAATAAACCTGAGATGCCTTTGCTATTTGTGTTACTACATACATACATGTATCAGTTGTTATTGAAACCAGTGGTGTACTACAGACACATATTCTCAATTACCTGTCAGGCAGTATCTATTCACATCCAGCAACAATTTGTTGGGAAAAAACAACTTATTTGTATTGAGTATCATTTTATTGAAAACATAAACAGATATCAACAATAATGGCAATATATCTGGAATGATATGAACTGAAAGACAAGGAATATATTTACATTGTTCATATCTTAGTAATTATCACAATCACTGTGTTATCAAATAATATGTAGATAAAGTATGAATCAGCAAATCATTCACGGAATTAAAAAAAATCTCTTATTTGAATATTTAGAAAATGAAGTGTATTGCTAGTATAACCAGATATCATATAATTAATCTTCCAGATTTCATTATTTGAATGTAGTAAAATGCTACCATCAACTAGGTTTAGAAAAATCATGAATAAGAAAATAATTATATGGATAATCCTCGGTATCAATCACAGAAACAAAAATGCACAGTTACATAATATGTGCATGTCCATGATGTAAGAGTACGCTTCACAATCATGACAGGAATGTACATCATACATTTGTGCTGGTTTCTGAAGCAAAATTATAGGTACTCCTACGAAACAGTGATGCAAAAGTTTTTTTTCTCTGTGTGCCTCTTCCATAATGGAGTTGTCAATTTAACTGCATCCCATTGTCAGTTTTAAATTGTATGCAACTTCTTTATCTCCTTTGTGACTGTTCACTGAGCCACTGAAATCCCGCTGATACTCCTTCCTTTGTATCGATTGTGCAATCTCGAACCTTCAGGAAACAATAAGACAAAATATTATTTTTAAAACTTGAACATTAAAACAAATACAATAGTTTGTAAATGTTTTTCACCGAACATTTAGACCATATCTAATAGCAATGAAATGTTTGAGTGCAGGAAACCTATATTACATTTTCAGTAGAAAAGTTTCATTTACAGAACTCTGTTTATGATAAATACACTGTATAGGAAAGAAAATTACAAACATAATAAAGCAAGATTTGAATCATTTTACCTGCCATGGTCTATTGAGCTGAGCCAAGTTGAGTCGACTAACAATATCACTACATGGTATCCTAGATGACGCACTATCAGGTACTGCAGACAGTACTAGAACTGGAACATGAGTAGCGGACCATCGCTCACTGACCATAGCCAGTAACTCACTGAGTCCAGATTCAACTGAAAGAGAAAAAAACTAAGTAAAGTTGAAGTGTTACACTGAGTTCAGTGCAAGAGGGCATGTCAAAGAATAGAACAAAAGCTATGTCAGACACCTGGCTCAAAGTAATCAAATAATTTATTATAGGTAAATAAACATGAAATAATATTTCAAAACTCTTTCTGTCTGCTTCTCACAGACAAATATTCACCTAAAATAAATTGATTACGATTGTTATAACCTTAACACCAAGCAAGGAGTGAGAGTTAATGTTTAATGACTTAATCACAAAAGGTTTCATAACTTAATTTTACAAGAAACATTTGTACTTCGAAAACTTCCTGAATGAAATGAAGAGTTTACATAGGCTCGTGTAAATAATTTCCTTGTGCAAATTCATAGCAATCATCTTGATAAACATGTCTACCGTTTGACCTCCTTTATGCCTTATGTTTTGTGGATTGTTGTTTTTCCGGAGGTCTGCGTGGGGAGGCACTGTCTTGTGTATGTGGCGTTCCCTGTAGTTACGTATTCTCTCTCTTTTTTATACTCTTATCTCAATTCATGTTTTAAAACATATTTATTTTACTGGACTTAAAAAGTTGTTTCAAAAGGTAAAATGCAGCTAGACTGAAGCATTTAGCCTTACCTGCTGGTTCATCTGACGAGGCATCCACAACATAAACAAATCCATCAACAGTTTTACAGAAATCTTGAACTGCAGGAACCAGTTCATATTTTTCATCATCTGATGCATTCTTGTTCTGTCTCATCAATTTATTCCTTTCTTCTCGGTTCCCATTTGACTGCTCGCGTTCTTTTCTTGAAGCCGAGTACATGACAGACAAATGAAACTGAGAACCAGTAGGATTCTTAAGAGTAAAACCTCCCCCAACTCCTGAAAATTGCCAAAAAAGATAAGATAAAAAGATAAGATAAAAAGATAAGATAAAAAGATAAGATAAAAAGATAAGATAAAAAGATAAGATAAAAAGATAAGATAAAAATACAAAAGAAATTCAGTGAGATTTTCGAGAATTTCACTTTGAAAAATATAACTTGTTAATAAGTGGACTTAAATACATTTAGTATCAAAGTAAAGAAAGTAATAGTCAGTTCATGCAATCAAGTATGCATGTTTACCTATACTATTCACACCAGGCTATTTCCTACTTCCAATGAAAGAAATATCATAACTCGTAGAGTAATACACTAAACTAATAATGATGGAAAGTAACTGATATTTACCATCAAATTTCCCTGGAAACATCCCAGCACACTGAAATTCAGATTCATGTATAATTCTGCGGACCAGTCCACTTGTTTTTGTCTCAAGTCCAGGTCCAAACATAGCAAACATTGGAGTCTTTTTAGGAAAGAAATATCTTATCATGCTGGTTAAATTACTGAACATGGCATTCTGTTGATGCATTAGCTGGTTGACTTCAGGAGAACATCTCAAATAACTGCAACAGATCAATACACTTCATTATAACTACAGGTAATACAAATACATACAAATGGTGAAATATTAAATGTGGATTACTTGCATTTTTATAACAGATGCATTAAAGTTGTATGTGTTTTGAAATCAGTTTTAAGACAAGCTCTAAATGCAGTACAGCTTCAAAAGAATGTATTAATTGCACGTAACGTTATTTTTATCTTTTCAAGAAATCAACATCTAGAAAAAAGGTCACTTTCTGGAAGGCACCTTTTTATCGATGCAGGATATTATGAAATGGCAAGCACTTCATCCATCACTGGCTTTCTTAACATAAAATACTTACATTTGTTTATTTGACCAATCCGATTCAACCTCTTTATAGATGGCAGGGTTTGTATTGTGACCTATTTGATTCCATGTTGGCAGGTCTCGCTCCAGTAACCCGGCCCAGAGAAGGTTATCTTCTGTGATATCATACCAGCTACGACAAGCTCTAGATGCTTTACACAAGTCTGTTGCGGTCAGGTAAGAAAAAATATGAAGTCTGACATCAACCTGAAAATATTCCAAGGTATTAACTGACTGTTAAATACAGCTAATATAAAATCAATCCCTTCTCTTGGTTAAAGCTCTATATAAATATGCATGATTATAGGTAAGATTGTTATTGTTACTGACACCTTCCTGTTTACTCTATGACTACTTAATCCATGATATTTTGTCAGCATAATTTGCTTTTTGAACATGAATATAACAAGAATAACACTTTACATAGCTTAAAGAGTTGTGCATGTAGCTGAAATTTGAAAATAACGTACGTTTCAGTAGATAATGATAGAAAATAACTTTATTTCCTTCCAAGTCTAATAATGCCCATTAATTGTTATGGTACTTGCATTTAATATATTATGTAACAAAAAAGGATGTTTTGGATGCAGTGGAACTGATAGGATCATTGGATCACTTGAACTGTTAGGACTCTATTAAAGCTATAAAAGCAGCTGATTATGCTGTAGTGAGAGAGAGTTATTAGGTTGATGTAGAATACATTATGTCACTCTGTCAGGGAATTGCCAACCCATTTGTCTTGCTCAGAGAATTACATTAAATATATACCACAGGTACTTGAAATAAACTATTTCAATGTTCTATATGCCTATGGCATATTTCTTATTATAGTAAATAGGCCATATAGAACATTAAAATAGTTTATTGTTTCAAGTACCTGTGAATATATACACATTATTATAACATTTCTGAAAACAAAAATGATCTTATTAAAACAATATACATACTGGTAATTGTTCGAACAATGATTGTTCCTGGCCACAGTTTTCCTTATCACTTTTCTCTCTTTGTTTTCTGTCACTCTGTTTGATCAAAAACTGCTGCAACCCTCCAGAAGACACCTCTTCATCTCCCATTTTTCTCCTATATTTCTTAATTAGATACTTAAAATAAATCACACTAGTTTGATCCAGTATCCCTGTATCACTGTCTGATACTGTTCTTTGCGCATTTACACTGACACTTTCGTTTAATGAACCCGGCTGAGTCGTCAGAACAGTTTCCATTTGCCTACACGGCAGATATTGTATTGCTAACATTTTGCTCCTTAAGTTGGTAGTTCGTCTTCAAGATCAAGTTTGTTGGGTGTTTATCCGAGTTATTAATGGTTGAAAATATTGAAAAGCCCATCATGATATTTATATATAGGTGTCGATGCTATTTTTAACGCGTCATATGAACTGCGTACTAACTTCCAACGTGTCCCGGAAAACTTGTCATTTGTTTACGTTCACGACCAGGTCATTTCCGGTTTAATTTCCTACTTTCGATTCAGAACGAGGCTACTTCCTTTTGCAAGTGACTGGATCCAAAATGGTAGTGTATTTTAATATATCCATCTACATCCCGAAGCATCGTGATAAAACGATGTTAGAATAACGTAAACAAATTGTCATCATGAAAATAAGGGTTTTAAGCAGATGATTCGCCTTCAATTAATTGTTGAAGTGAAGTCATTTGTTAAAGCGACATATTATTTTGCTCGAGTGCTGATTTGTTTATACCATTTAAGTTTTTTCGTTTACGTTGACTTTCTGTCACAGCTTCATTCCTGTCTACTAGATTTTAATTCCAACACATAATTATTTCGAATGTTGTAGGCACTGACTGGCAAATCTGCAAACGAAATTGCTTAAAAATGTAACTTAAATAGTCGCGAAATCATGTGACATTTCCAGAATTCCGTTATGTATATACGCTTAATTACTTGCTAAAGACACGTTTCTGTTATTTTTTCATAATCTAGCGTGTCAGAAATTAAAATTACTTGACAGTAGCACAAGATGTTGACAATGTCCAGTTGATAAACGTTACAATTCTTGTTCATCGACTTGCTATTTTGAATTTTCTCTAGGTTGGCATAACCCTACCTACCAATCCATGAGGGTCTAAGTGGGAAAAAATAGAAGCGTATTTACAGTTAACACTCGATTAACCATAAAAATAACCTGCCCACCTAAATTTGTGGGGTAGTGATCTACCAAACAAACACTTATGAAGAATGGTCATACTAAACTTCGGCATCAAATTCAGCCACAGTTGTGCTGTTAACACTGATATACCGTACACTGGCCCTGTCAAATCTCGCACTCGATAACATGGTGGTCGCCCTTTTGTCAAGTCGGAACATTAGCATTGTTTGATGCCTTCAATATTCTGGTCGCGGCAGGTCATACCCTTCCATGAAAATTTGACAAAAATGTGGAGAAGTTGCCGGCTCCTTGTGGAAGGGTAAGTTAGTACTGGTAAGAATTCAGTCCAGGAAAAACTGGTTAGGTGAACCGGCCGCCGTATATAACTGAAATATCGTTGAGAAACCGGCGTTAAACCCAATAAACAAACTTCAATATTCTGATTTCTTTTTTACAGACCAAAGGTACATCCAGTTTTGGTAAGCGACACAATAAGACACACACACAGTGTCGTCGCTGTGGAAGACGAGCATTCCACATCCAGAAGAAACGATGTGCATCATGCAGTTACCCTAGTTCATCATTGAGGTCATGTAAGTACATTTGTTTGTTTATTTATTGCGAAGATCAGTCTTAAAACAGTGTCATATATATCCTGTTAAAAATTCAACAGACCATCATTTGTCAGTTTAATCAGGTTATACAGCTGTACATGTAAATTCGTTGTTAGATAAGCAGGTAACCTTATGCTGCAACCAATCAACTTGCAGCTTCCATCCAAACTTTGCTTTCGGTCATTTTAGACTAAGGATATAATTTGAATGATTGTGTGAGAACATTTTGAAGTGTCATTAACTCGACATCTGTCAAACTTTTTTGTCAAAATTGTTTTTGTGAATGCAGTGATTTAGTCCATGAGTCTACCTTCATGACCCAGACTTCACTATTGTCCACTGGTATGGCTTTGTTTTGTGTTGACTGTGGTTACATATGGTTTAAATTGTTTATGGTGTTGACGAAAGGTAACTGTTAGGATACAGATTTGACAAATGGGGCTTTCATACTTAGAAACTTGCACTAACTCGCAAACGTGCAAACAGCATTTCTATGTTCAACCTCGTGTATTTTGTTAACTGTCTCATTGGACCCCATGCAACTATACTAAGTTCATAGATTGCATTACTAATCAGGCTGTCTAAAAAGAATTTAAACTCTTCATTTCAATTAGAGGTTTGACAATATACAGAATTTTTGGCACAAATTGGTTCTATTTATACTTGTTAGATCATCAACTGCTGAACTATATAAACATAAATATGTATATCGACTCCTTTGCAGCTGGATACACTATTTCCTTACAATATTTCACCGTTTGTAATTCAGTTTTATATGTGAATAAATCTAATCAATATACTTTATAATCTTGGAGAGATAATTAATATTAAAGATATTTTCTCTCATCTTCAGATAACTGGAGTGAGAAGGCTAAGCGCAGGAGGACAACTGGTACTGGACGTATGAGTTATTTGAAAAATGTTCACAGACGTTTCAAGTAAGTGTTCAATGACCAACTTCATTTCACATACATTCCTTGTCATAATAAGAAAAATAAGTGAAAAAAACAGAACTTTGTGTGTGTCAGAATTACCCTGTTATATCAAATAACATCCAGTTTTATGTATGAGTAGTATGTTGCTGTACCAATACAGATTGACTTTGTGAACATGGATCACAAATATCCCTGAAGTTTAATTACTTCACTGCTAGTTGTAAAAAAGCTAACAGGCATGGATTGTTAGTTTGATTTGAACGAACAAAAGCTTCTTAAATAGCTCTGCTTACTTTGGTTGCTAAGTAACACATGTTTTCTTCCTACTCTTGCCAATCTGGAGGTCAGAGATTGAAATCCAAACAGCTTTATTCTCATTGACAATTGTAATGAAGACAATACATCCTAAGTCATTTGCCTTTCACCTCTGATTCATGTGGGAAAATTGTTAGTTGCCTGCAGAGGATACATCACTGAAATACTGCTGAAAAACCATGTAACCATAACATGTTCTCTTCCTGAAATATGCTTGTTTGTAGCATTCATGGTTAAAATGACTTGTTAAGAAGGCATGCAAATAAGTTTTTTCTGATAATTCCCATTTCATTGAACACTTGGGCAGAGCATCACTAAATGCTTTTACACATACTGTATAAATGTAAATAGTTTCAGCTTATTACTTTAATATTTTTGAGTGAAACTTAGTGCTCTGTGTGACTGTCTATCATACATGTAATGCACACTCCAGTTCCCTGCTTGTTATACAATATTGGAATATAAATAGTTGAATATCAAAAGATTTGTCTAAATATTATTTATAGATATATAGTGGTAAAGCTCTAATCAAAGTTATTTTGTTACAGGAATGGATTCCGTGAAGGAACAGTTCCAAAGCCTCGTCGTGCTGGTGCAGCTGCCCCCTCATCGGCTGTTGCTACTAAATAAGTTATAACTTGTACAGCTAATAAAAAATAAAGGAAAAAAACTTCAAACTGTTCTAATTTTTACTCCCAAAATAGCTTTTTCTGGTTGTTTTTTTTTTTTAGGAAAGGCCATGGGTCAGATAGGGATTTTTATCAAAGAAAATTGTCAAACTGTGAACAACAAGTTGGTTATTTTTTTACATTTGATTATTTAATTGCTAGTTGAAATGGTGTTTTTCAGTTTATATTGTTTTGGCTCCAAGGGCGGAAAATGAACTTGAATGGGGCAGAAGATTCTATTATTGTGGGGTGAGGGGAAGTTACGTAGAATCAATGACCCTGCTGTCTCATTCATGAAATAGTAAATTGATAGTAATTTTTTTGTATTGTGCAGGTTAATTGTGAACAACAATCCTAACTTGTCAGATTATTGGATGTTTATTTTTCAATCACAAAAATTCTCCATATATGTAAAAATGGAACTTGCCTTGAATTTGAAATGGGGCAGGTAGACAAGTGGCTTCTTACAATTGGGATTTCACTGTGCCATTGCATTTTGCAGCAGAGATTCGAGGTATGAAACATGGTGAATCCAATACATATATTTACTGAAGTCATCAGCTTTGTATTGGTGAATAGAAATGTTACACACTGTTGCAGACGTATTCACCTATCGCAAACCAAGATTACAACAATATATAGGGTCAGAAATGCAAGAGTACATGTGTTTTTCAAGCGTTTTCCATAACTTGATCATGGATGGATTGATATTCAAATAAATAGGCGTAACTATTCAGAACAAAAATGATGCGAGAGAAGCAGGACTATGATCTACAGCTTGTAGAAGAGTGTCGAGGAATTTTTGTCATTTTTATTCCAGTCTAGCTGTCCATTATTTTCTCGCCCATGGATAGATATTCTACTATATTAAACTTCAAAACAAATCTTTGCTACAGACAGATGATGTACTACCACACGCATTTCTCAATATATGTACTACCACACGCATTTCTCAATATATGTACTACCACACGCATTTCTCAATATATGTACTACCACACGCATTTCTCAATATAAGTTCAAAGTAATATGTAGCTGTAGTAGGCATAGTGGCATACCTTCAAAACAAAAATCCTCATTGTTTTTAAAAATTATGCGCCGTTTTCTTCCGATTACCTCCCTTCACTTTAAAATAAGCTCAATTTGTAAAGTTGATTACCTATCATCTGGAAACACATCAAATAGAACACTCGCACAAATTACAACCTTGGTTTGATGGCTTATGAATATTATGCAAACAAAACACAGAAATAATTTAATGCTTTTTTAGATGAAAGACTCCCAATACCAACAATGGACAAGTGTGACTTGAAAGTGTTGTGAAACTTGGATGTTCAGTACATGACTAGGTATACTGTCCATGTTTGATCATGCACAAATGTCAAATCCATAAATAATTTATAAAGGACAAACAACAACGTTACCCAATTTTCTTTAATGATCCCAAGTTTGACATACATGATCAAATTAAACATGATTACGTTTCCCTAAAAACTGGATTTAACAGGAACGGATTTGAACTACATAGCTAAATCAAACGTGCTTTATGCTGAATCTTATGATATACAAGCAGATCTATTACTTTCTTATGCATAACAGAGTAATGTATTCAATAATGCTACATGGAGCATATCATTTACCAGTGAGTTCATCAGAACCATATTTATAAATTGATAGCAGAGCTTGAAAATTTAATAAATTCAATCGACAAAACTGTCCAACTGAAATAAGTCTCTAGTTCTCATTGCTGTGAATTGCTTTTTCTGCAAGACAAACCATTCCTTGTCCTTGTCAATAAAGTAGTTGCCCATCTAGGACACTATATAAAGGTTCCAACACAGAAAAAACAGTTAGCTATGTACATGTAGTTAGTACTAAACAGAAAATAACATTTATTTTTGAAATGAGATTCATAATATAATTATCCAGTGTATAACGTACTGTAAGAAAACTGGCTATAATTATCACCATATCATATCGAGATAAATGGTTGATTATCACAACATTGCATTTAATGTCGAATAAAAATTTAAGATAACCCCACAAGACATACTTAAGTCTTATATCAAAAAGACACTATTACAAAAATTCAGTCAGTTTACAAAATTAATACGAGGATCGTAAGTATGAAGTATAATCCATGAAATCCAAATTAATGTCGCTCGCAGTCGAGGCAGGCAACAAAAGATGTCAATATTTAAACCACCACGAGAACTTGAATATGTTTTCATTCAACCGACTTTCAACAGTTGATGTAAATAAAGAAGCTAATATTCATATTTGAAGCACGACATTATCATGAACGACTCACTTCTACAAAAACATACAAACAATATCACAAAATGCATAAATAGAATTGTCAAACTGAAACAAACCATCCCTATGTACATATCAACAATCACACTTAAAACATATACATGTATACTAAAAAAAATAGCAAACAAAGTTGTGTTAACAAATAGGAAATAGTTTTAGGACATAAATAACTGTACTGTTCAAACGAGACAATTGGTAAATTGACAATAAAAAATGTTTACTCAAAATTCTGACAAGCAAACCATCACAGAAAGTACAACAAAGTAGAGTCATGTTAGCAGGGAAAATACAGCAAAATCACATGATGCCACAATGTCACGATATTTCACAGAAAACTGAGGCTTTCACTCTGATAATAAAGAGCAACACTTGAGTTTTTATACCTTTTTTGGCAAACTGATCAATAACTAATGTTACAGTAATTATACTTTTGGTCAAAAAATCACGAAACTTTATCGTTAGTTTGTGTTTAACCAAGATATTTCTAATTGACTTGGCAAAGCTATAGATCACCATTCACACAAAATCACGCTCAATTATTCAAAAATATTATACTTAAAATTGTACAACACCTAATATTTATATATATATAGACAAGAAAAAATGAAAGAAATACCCCGTTATCCCACAATGGGCTGAACTTGTGAGTGTTGACGCCTGAAACACATGATGTTGCTTTGAATAAAATTAACAAACATTTACAAGTTATGATGCATGAGAGAAAAACTAATCCAATTTTACACACAACGAAAACAGAGGAAGAGTTTCTCATTTCATACAGCATTGTAATAGGTCCCGATATTCTTACATGACACTGACAACCAGTTGCTATGATACAACATCACCGTAGCAACCTGTAGAAACATAAATACCCTAGACTGTATCACGAAGACAGATACCAAGAATACAGCTTATTAACACGATTGTATAGTCCTATACATTAATGTCTTTCAATTCATTTGATGACTCATTAATACAATAGACAAATAAACAAGAATCTTCAATGATTTTTTTTGGATCGGAGTACCAGATGGATGTTAAACAATTTAATAATATAAATTGGCATTGGAAAAGTATGGTCAAACATTGAATTACAACGATTTTTTCAACTACTTACTGATACATCAGATAATTTTGTATTTTAGGTATGCAGTCCAGTTAAATTTCATGATAAAAGGAAAGGTATAAATGCATTACAAATGCTTAATTGTCATTAAGTTCATTTATATGTTTATGATACATGCTCGCTGGTATTTCAGTGCTATGAAAGAATATGGTAAGTATCTACAATTTCTACACAACTTTGCATTCAAATCTAATTGAGACAAGAATAAAAATCTGAAGATCTTCTTGAAGTGAAAAAAAAACAGTTTCGGTCTATATCTGCATACAACACAAGCATATGATTTGCTTTTCATTTGAAAAACTAAGCATTATTAATTAATTCCTAACAATATGATATAGCGTAGCTCTTGAAAGATAGAAACCGAACATTTCAAAGGTCAAGTTAATATTTAATCCTTTTTAAATCATTAATTCTGCATTCTTGTGTCAATCCGAGATGAAATCTTATTACCTATAAATGTAGTTCTTCTCCAAAAATGTCTAAATCACAAACATATAAAGCATTACAATGCATATACAGGCCACGAAATAGTGTACTCGCCAAAAAATAATTCCCCCATTCAAATGCATGTAGTCCATGTACAACTATTTAAGGCTTACAATCACAACAAATAATAATGTCAAAGTATCCCAGATACAATTTTGCATGATCAAAATTTTATGTAAACAGCATGATTGAATACTAATACAGTTAGAGCCGTTACACCAATCCCATGTCATCAAAAAATCCTCCTTAAAAGACAACAGTCTAACTTTCTCAGCCCATATTAGGTATTCACAAAAATGTTAATGTTAACAGTATCAGTAGACTATGTATGCAATACAGAAACAATTGATTACGAGCCGTAGTTATGTTCTTTACCCATGTCTTAAACATAGGAATATGGTCACATTCTACTGAGCTTCAAATATTCTCTCCACCCCCCACCCCCACCAAAAAAACAACTCAATACAGACTTGGATTTGTCAGATCAGCCAAATACTACTAACAATAGTAACCTATTGCTATATATTTTTCAGGAACTAATTATAATTTGCAAAAGAGTATCTCAAAAGCAGTTTACAAATGTGTAATGTATGTTCAAATCAGAAAAGGTATCATATCATTATACATCAAAATAATACATGTATAATTAATAAAGCGAATAATCAATGAAGTACAAAGGTCGAGTGCTGTTCATGTTATTGCACCACCTATTCAAATTAATTTCATACAATTCTATGAGTACCGATTTAAAACATGAATCAAGAACAATACATATACCTCAATGTGTGTTACCTTAATACAAGTATCTCACTCATGGTAGGCCAACTAACGCTTCATTCTATGCTTTATTGTCAAATAAGTGAAGGCAAGTTGAAAGTTATTGTATCTCTATTCAAACCAATGTAGTAATAAAAACATATGGAACTTTTAGTATGTATTCAGATGCAATAAATATACCATACTCAATCAGTAATACTTCTTGAAATATATATGGATTTCATACAAAAATCAGAGAAAAAATGCAAGCATTTACAGCGCTGATGATTTCATTTGAACAAAGGTTACCACACTTATGTCAAGCAATTACTTCCACAGCAAATATTTTATAGGATTTAAATTAAAATCAAGTATTGTAACATAGGAGCTAGCAAGAATAGTCCTAGGTAGGCCTATCACATGTCAACTGACTTCAAATAAACTTTAATAAACATCAACCTTCTTATGGTTACTTAAACTCAGACCACACTAATTAAGGTTTTAGCAGGAATAATCATTAATACATAATATCAAAAAGATACCCTAACTATGATGATCATCAATGTTGTTGAGTAGGGACATTAAAAAACTGTGTTTATAAATTTTAATAATTTACAATTTCATGGTTTGAAATACAAAGCAGGAAAGGATAATAAATATCCAACAACAATATTATGAACTAGCTTACTGTCAGATTTATATCTTGTGGAGACAGATACACAAGTCTGGTAATCTTTATTCGTGCAAAAATACATAAAACTGTTATTTACTCTAATATAAATGTTGATATTATTGTTTACTAACTAGAATAATATGTTTTTACCTAGATATCGTATACAACTTGATACCTCTAAATTGTGATACGGTGCAACTAACAAAAACAGATAATCACAATAACAAGTGTATGGAACAATGAGACGCATAGACCTGAAGCAGTATGATTCTATATTATGATAATTCTACTCTTACTAAGCATAAACATTAACATCAGAGATGAAAAAAAAAATCAGACATTTTGCTTATTTCTAAAACATTTTTATAAATAACAAATTCCCACACCTACATATAAATCATATGTTAATTTACCAATTATGTTCAGAATTATACCAATTTCGGATAAAATGGTAATTTCTTGAAAAATAGCAAACCACTTCTCAACTCTGTAGAGATTAATTAAAAAGTCATGCACAAGGATTTCACATACTATCAAAAGTTTGAAACACAATACTGTATCATGATAGAAATATCACATTTCAGTAATTATATTTTGTGTACACTGATCTTGATCGGAGAGCAGGCTAGTTCCGACTTTTCTTGTGGGTATGATGGTTTTATTCCCTGGGCAAGCAACTCTGCTATTATTTCTTGGTCCCCATTTATACTCAATTTCTGAAGAAGAAAAAACGCAATGATGATATATGTATGCTTTTGTTCACAGAATAATTTGGAAAAGTAAACATTTAACACAAGGTTTTTACTACGTAAATACATACCGGTATATTATTTGTAAGCACATCCGTGGTTTTTCAGAACTTTCCGAAAAATAATCAAGTACTTTTCAAGGACTTTTCAAGAACCTTATCCCCATTTTCAAGGACTAAAAATGTAGATATTTTCGGTATAGAGAAGAACGGATCCTGTGTATTTTTCAAGTTTATCCCCACGAGATGACCACTGCAGCATGTATAACATTACACGGCTTGAGAATTACTTTAAGGGGACATAAACGTGCCAATTACCATACCATACTGTATTAAATTACTATCGCCTACTTGGTCGATAGGCCCTATCGAAAACAGGTCTGTCATTTTTCAACATTTTTCATCATTGTTGGAATGTTTGTTACTTTTTGTCCTTTTTCTATCAGCAGCAGAAATATTCATGGGCAATTTCCCAAATTTATTCAACTTTTTTCAAAATTCAAGTAGTTTTCAAGGAAATTTTGGCTGTTACAAATTCAAGTAGTTTTCAAGGAGTAGGCATCAAATTCAAGGACTTTTCAAGACTGAGAAACTATGACTTAAAAAGTGGCATACGATATAGTTTGACTAATCTAAACTTAAACACATTTAACTTTTAAGACAGAGTCTGTTAAAATCAAATAATTTTATTGAACAACTAGATCAGTACAGATTTTTCACCTTTCAAAAAAAATAATGAATGTAAATTCCTTCAGAGATTGCCTGATATACAGTCACAGGAGCAATTATTTTCCGACCGATAAGAAATTTTGACAGGCATTTACTGGTTTTCAATGCATGATTCAGGGTCAGGTACCTTGCAAAAAGCTGCAGGACATGTTTGAAATATTTCTGATATGTCAGATGGTTCTGCAACTGTCACAAAGCAAATTATCAACAAGAGGGATATTTGCAATCACATCAATGATGTCGAAAGTGAGACATGTTACAAAACATGAGTAAGTATCACAATAGTGAACAAAGTCCACCACAACATAAGAAAAATGTATTAATAATAAATTCAATAAGAGCTTGTTTTTGGAAAAGAATGTATGTCCCCCCCCCCATGTCCCTAGCTAATGTAATATATACAGTTGTTTTTATTTTCTTCATCACACGGCCTGACATTATAGATGAAAAGCAAGGAAATCACCCAATTTTTCATCACTTAGGGGACATAACAAAATACAATCCACCATTGGTTTAGAAGAAACCCTGCTAACAAACTTTGTGTCATCCAGACAGGTAGACAGCACAACATCAATATGAGTCCCCACCCCACTATGTGGGGAGACAAACATTTTATCAATGAAATATATTGATGTTATTTGCATGATTAAGTCAAAAGTTTGCCCAGAACTTTTTGACTGCCCTTCATCAATTATTTCATTGGTTATAATATACCTGTGGTTCTGTGTAGATTCTGTGTTCAGGGGAGGTAACTGCAGCAGACAAACATAACCATATCATAACCACTGCACTCATTAGTAACAACCAGCTGAGAAGTAGCCTTGGTAATCCAGTTTTTCTAGCAACACATGACAACCAATCAGAGTGGTCCTCATAAGCACCATTTCTGTTACCATCCAAATCACGTGCGGAGAGATTAATCAGGTCGTCATCATTACGATGTACTTTGTATGGGGGATATTTCAAGAATGGAGTAGCAGAATTATCCATTGGTTCAATGTTGGTTTCCATGTAACTAGCAGTATTATACTCTGAAAAATATAGTAATATTACTGTATGCCAGAAATAGTCTGAATACATGCACTCATTAATTCTGTTTCATTTAAGTCTATACTTATTATGATCCACCATGAAACAGATGCAAGTTTATCTGCTCATTTATATTCATAAGCAGTTAGACAAGTTTCACATGAATTCACCCAACAATTTTTTACAGGAAAGTGGTAAATTTCAACACAAGTTAGAACTGTTTTGTCATTGTCATTTCGATCAATAACTACATTATTTGATAAAACATTGTATGGTAAATATGCGTTAATAATAGTAAAACCCCAATATCCATCCTAAAATGAAAGTGTATTCAAGACAAAGCATGCTTTTAAGATAATGGTACAGTTTCTCATCTTGAATCAAGGTCAGAACATAACTTCCCAAATAATAAACTGACTTTTTTAAAAGTTCAATTGCAAGTTCTCACAAATCTCCCAATGAAGTCCCCCCCCCCCCCCCCCCCGCTGAAGCTTAACCACTTTGTGCCCATGTGTTCTCTTGTTATTCATCTGAAACTGTTGTCTCAAGGTCACTGTTACCTTGATCTTTTACACACTTACTACAAAAGCAAAGGGGGAATGTGCCGACAACACGCAATCTAAGAAGTTACAACATTTTAGACCAAAGCATTCTCCAGTTATTGATCTACATGCAAGAACAAAACAATAAAACAAAGTACCCCTCTTCTTTTAAGGGGACAGGGACATTAAAATCTGGTAAATTCTGGCCTATACAATCAATGATCAACTGTACTGAACAATACTTACCATCATCTCCCATGTAGCCAGTATCTGTAAGGTCAAACACTTTGTACTGTGGTGGAGATTTTACAATAACTACACTACCATCACTATCTTGCATGTACATGGTCCAGCTTACTGAAGCCTGACTCATAATATTGTTGAATACACTGCTATACCAACTGTGCATGTAGGATACTGGATCTACCATGTGTATGTGTTGTTCCCAGGGGTCATCCTGAAATATAATTTCTGAGTATTAAGTTTTGGACATTAGAAATGACTTCCAACCATTACCTGATTAAGGTAGTAAATGGCTATTACAAGTATGTTTACTGTAAATTTTACCCAATTTTACCACAACAAAAGGAATTTTTCAAACAAACTCACTTCTAATAAATTCGTAAATTACTCTGTAATATAATTCAAGAACATTTTCATTCACAAAAAATTGCCGATTCAATAATGATTTCTAATAATATCTGCTATTCATGTGTATATTAACATTACACCTTCACAATACATGTATATTGTAAATAAGACATATCTTATTCTCAAAACCCGCAAGTATAAGTACCTTCAACAGGTGATCCAAAGCAAAGGGTTTCTGACTTTTACAGCCAAGCTTGCAGGCTTCACATTCATCAGGATCAGTATAAGCCTCCTTACAAGCTGTAATAAATGGAAATATATGAATTTTCAGTTTTTGGGGAAGTATGGTGTGACCTTTTGATAGGGGGAATTTGTGTCGTAAATCACCAAACAAGTTATAAGATTATCTTCATCATATTTTCTAAGACACAAATGGAACTAAATCTCCACATCAATGACTTAAAATCTGAAAGTTCATAAGACTTCAAGTAAAATATGTTCCCATATAGAGAGTCAAAACCTCATATCGAGGGTTCAGTGCAAGACTATCCTAACTCCTATATAAATACATAGGAGTAAGTATTGTCTTGCGCCGAAACCTCAAATTATGTAAGAAGAAATGGAAGAAATACAAAATCACAAATGATGAAACTGACATTAGGTTACATACATGCTCATCAATCTGTAACAATTTCAGCCTGGGCAAACATTTCACAAAACTTAAATCAGTGAAAGTTATCATTTTTTATTGTGTGTAATCATTTGCAGATCAACAGTTCAAAACAACAACAGATCTAATATTAACTAAAATGTGTAGAGCAAAAAAAACCAGTAGACCATGTCTTGCTACTTCCAAACAAAGAACGTGCGCATGATCATGTACTCACATGACATACAGACTTCGGTAGTTTTATTTGCATCATCATAAATGAATTCTACCATTGAGAAAAGACGACAGCCTCGGTCACAACATTCCTCACTGTTGCCCTGAAAGATACAAACATTAGAAATAATAAATTGGGAAGTAAATTTAACTCGAGTATTGGTAAATTGCTAACAATGTTTAACTGGCCAAAATACAAGGGGTGAACAAACAGACATCAATGTTAACTTTTAAGATGAGGGTGGCCTATGAGATTGAGTTTTAAAAGTCAAAATGGTCTTGAACAACAGCGAAACCAATATCGATAATTTGGTTTCCAAATAATCTACATTTAGATGTTTTATCCTCGTCATTTGACATTTTACCGTCATCACTAGTGATTTTATAACTTTATCTATTGTAAAACAGCATGTATACACCTTCTTGTTGACATGCTTTTATCCTGTCAATCAAGTGCAGGTGAAGAAGCCATAAATTATGTTGATACAATGTTTTTCTAAGTATGTCATAGTGCTTAAGACCTGACATCAAGCAGCCTCTCAGTTTTGTCACTTGCTGTTTTCATTGGTGATAGGAATATTCGATCATTCTGCTTACCAGTTACCCAAATATTCTATCGAACAGTTGACCGGTTGACCGAAAGAGAACACAAACATTTACTTTTCAATGAAATCAAAGAGAGATTAAGGGAACGCCACATAAAAACCACACAAAGCTGCTACTCACACATATTAAATCGAATGTTCATTTGAGTTTGTTTTTAATGAGTCGTTTTTGTAAATACGGTTTGAAATCAGTCGATGCAAATTACTGACACCTGCTGTTAATATAAATGTGTCAGCTGTTAGGAACTTACAAACATAATCACATCTTTTATTCATTCTTTAAATATGTAAATTAGTATGATTTTAGTCAATTTATTATACACTTTTAAGATAACGTACACTCCATATGCTAAAATATTTTGTAAATGTATGGGGAAAGTCAATATACGACAACCATTTAATAACAGAAATATATTTTGAAAGAAATTAAGAGTGCAATGCTGACTACTAGTAAGGATGCAAAAGCTTAGTTGAAACATATCCAATGTATAGTTAATCAGCTATGACAGTGTCAAAAATGTGTCAGAAATTGTTTTTTTCGCCCCATCAGAATTGTTCGTTCACAGGTTATCGGTGTTGACCTTTCACAACCTCAGATTGCAAGTACATGTATAATCATATATTTTATCTAAAATGTGATACATAATATATCAACGCCTGCAATATTTTAATCAATTAAATACTTTTTATTCTAGTTTATCCGATTAACTGATAAGTGATTTTACACAGATAATTGGACATTGGAATGGTTAACAGGTTAATAGGTTAACTACCGACATCCCTAGTTTTTCATACATCAGAGATACGGACGGAAAGATATCTGATGCACCAAAAAATTATTTTTACTTACTGGAAAACATTATGCTGCATTTAAAGATTTGACCTTGAACTTCATGAATGCATACGATTTAGATCAGCACTTGCCACTCAGTCACAGGATTGCTTCTCAGATAAGACTAAGAGTTCAAACTTAGAATTGAAATAAAAGTGACTAAAACAGAAAAGCCCAACTATCTTCTCCTAATAGTCCTATTACCTTTCATGGTATAGAAATTTAGAAGTAGACTCTGCAATATATCTTGGGATTACCACCCTTAACCCATTATAAAAATTATGAATTAATGTAATGGCAAGGACAAATAATAAGACTACTAAAATGTAATGTTATAACCAATAACTCAAGAGCTGTCCATGAGACAATGCGCTCTACTATTCAATAGAGCCTGTCAGAATGATGTTGTCATTGATAGTTATTAGTTTCACAACAAGTTAACTTGGATCTTAAAACGTAAATAAAGAAACTATTATAGAACAAGGGTCATAACTTTCAAAATATTCAAGCAAAAGTAATCTCACTTAAAGTTAAATATTTAAGTATGCTTGATGTCAGATGACTGGGAAGAATTGAATTGAATACATGCAGAGATTACTGAGATATAGCCTTGACAGAAATTTGCACACAAAACTTTGACCAAGGTATGATGCTGACGCCAGGGTAAATAGAATAGCTCTATTTCTTTAATAGTCGAGCTAAAAATCGTCAAGAATAAGCAAAAACATGTAAATCATGGAATGAATCATGTTATTTCATGCTTCATATTGGTTTATCGGAATATATCCTTATATTATATACTGATAAACTCACTGTTTTAAGCAGTGAGGAGAACAGGTGTTTTCAATGGTTTACATATTGATTTGTTTTATTAAAAGCATACATGGATTCAGGTGATGCAAGAATCTTCAGCTTCACCAAGTGTATACCAATATAAAGTTTCATACTGATGTGTTTAATATCATTCAAAATTATGACAAAGCATCAACACAACTTCTACAAAAGCCTTACCAGGTAACATTAATAATTTGGAAGAACTAAAGGACTAGGTGCACTTAGGCCCAAAATCGGCCCTGTGTCAAATTCTTTCAAAAACGTCAATGTGATAACACCAGATGTTGAATTTTACAAAAATGCAGTTTTTAAATCTTTGTTATTGAAACTGTTACCATGGCAACGAAAATAATTTTTTACAAAAAAATGAAAAAATCACATTTCTGAAAAAATTATTACACAAAACTATGGGTTTTTTTCTGATGTATATAAGAAATATAAAAAGAGTTATTTTTTAATAATTTTTTTGTTACCGTGGTAACATTTTTGAAAATTAATAAAAAAAAGATTTTTTTTCAAAACGTTGTAGCTAATGTATTTGGTGTTCTTGCACATGGATGTATACAAATTTTATAATAATATTCGTTGAATTTTACAAAACTGCATTTTTTAAATCATTATTATTCAAACGGTTACCTTGGCAACGAAAATATTTTTTTACAAAAAAATGAAAAATCCTGTTTCTGAAAATAATATTACAAAAAACTATGTGTTTTTTATGATGTATATACGAAATATAGCAATAGTTACTTTTTAATGTTATTTTTTTTGGTTACCATGGAAACAGTTTTGAAAATTGAATAAAAAAATGTTTTTTTTTCAAAACGTTCAAAAAGTGTATTTGGTGTTCTTGAACATGTATGTATACAAAATGTATAACAATATTTGTTGAATTTTACAAAACTGCATTTTTTAAATCCTTATTATTGATATTGTTATCATGGCAATGAAAATAATTTTTTACAAAAAAGTGAAAAATCATTTTTCTGAAAAAAATATTACAGAAAACTGTGGTTTGTTTCTGATGTATATAAGAAATATAAAGATATTTTTTTTTAATAGTTTTATTGTGGTGAGTGTCACCACAATAAAAACTATTAAAAAAAACTATTTTTAACAGTAACAGTTTTGCACTAAAACAAAAATAAATGACTAAGTCTTCAATCAATTACTACATTTATTATGTTTTTCATATTGACATATACTTTAATTCTGTTCAGTTTATACACAAGTTAATTAAAACTATAAATGTGTGCAAAAGGTAGCACGCCAATTGTATTGAAATACAGTGAAACATCAAAATTGGAATACACTTGTGACTATTGAAAATAGGTATTCTTATTGAGTAATACATGTAAATAAAATAACCATAGCAATAACATAAATGCATATCAACAGAATAAATCTTAGAAGCTTTATACAGGAATCCATATAAACACTGACAATTAATTTTGATACTTCAATATGGATATCAATATTGTAATAATCAAAATATGATTCAATATAACAATGTGTTCAACACTTATTACTGCCATTGTTCATGAGAATGTACAACATTGCAGAGGACAACAATATCTTTTTCATAAGTCATTACATGTATGAATAACCTCTATATGGCTGGCAACTAATAATATTCAGATGCACAAAGTCATGACACATCTAGTATATAATGTGAAACATAGATACTATTGAATACATACATACAATATTTGAAACAAAATACATTACATTTACTCTTCTACAACACTTTCATCTGAAGAGTCTACAGAGACAGGAATCATGGATGCATCATGCAAGTACTGGCCCCAATCTTGTACACCAATTGTGTTGGTAATTGAATTAAGTGACATTCCAAAATACCAAAGAATGGCAGCAACATGAGAGCAAGTACCCACTGTCCTAGCCCCAGATTTACACCTACAATACCATGCAGTGACATTCTCATTATCATATTTAATCCAGACCAAATAAGACTTAGATGACACATGCCTACTCTGAAGTCTTACTCTAATTAGACCATTACCCTCCCTGTACATTTGTATGTCACAATCCCCATCCATATATTCTTGTATGTAACTAGAACTTAATTTCAGTTGGTATGTGCCTAAAGTTAAAAGCCTTAAACTTGTTTCATCTAATGTTGGGAAATCATTAATAGATTCAGCATTAACATTTGACCATTTAACATTACTTCTCCTTTCCAATGAATGTTCCTGTATATATATTTGAAGTTCATTGGTTTTGGTTAACCTGTCCAACATTAAATTAGCAATAACAGTGTCATCTGCATCATCAATAGTAGCATTGAGGTCAGAGAAATACTTATTTGAGATAGCACATACAATTCTAACATAATCCCCAATAAATGGTACTTGGTTGGTTGGTAATACATGATCTAAGTATTTCCACCTTTTTATGCGGGAATTTGCAGCTTCCACAACCCACCTAACCTTAGTAACCAGCCTACTTGTGTTAGCATCCTCATATGAAAATTGTTTGTCTCCTTTTGACAAGAAGGCAGGAATTTCTGCCCTTATTCCAAGTTCTTCTAAAAGATCAATGGAATCTCTGAAACCTCTGTCGACGACAAAAATATCATTTTCACTAACCCATGACTTAATTTCTTCGATATTGTTACGGAGAATGTGGTTCAAGATTGATGAATCATTATTTTTGCTATCTGCAAAGTAGGGTCCTAACACACTTATGAAATAACCTGATGTGCTTACAATAACCATTGGTTTCACAAGCGGTCGCCCCTTATGCATGCTGTATGACCTTCTTTGAAAATGGAAATTGTTGCTTTTATGTATGTATATGTATGTGCCATCAAGAACCAAAATGACCTGTTCATTATTTTCTGCAAATAATGATTGTGCTAACTTTCTTGAGTGATTACTGATAACCTCTTGTCGTGAAATGTGTTGGAAACCTAAGTTGAATGGCACAAAATGACACATAAGGACACTACGAACACTGTGTACTGCTCTCCTGACAGTGTATTTTGTTAAATTGAACAATGTTGACATAACTTTATTTGAAATGCCAGATTTCATTTTAAATAAAAATAAACCAAGTGATGTCAGAGAAGTCCTAGTTGATGTATTCTTTAAGTGACATTCAATATAAGAATACAAGTTCAAAAATTGTTCCTTTGTCAAACAAGTCAGATTCATGAAATCATTTTCAGAGAAGTTATCAATATTGTCAAAGGATATACATGATTGCATAGATTTTAAGGCAATTTGTCTGACAATCGTTAATAAATCTGAAATGGATGTCCTGTTTAAAAAAGCATGATCTACAGTTTTAAGACAAGAAATGACTTCAGGGATAAAAGCATCAAAAGATGCATTTAAATGAACAGGACAACATCTACTATCAGAAGTTATAATGATATTGTGCTTTAAAAATATATCCGTCCTAAGCTGAGAGGTACAAACAACTAACTTAGGACCTGGCCTTTTACAAATAAAACAGTATGCATGGCTTTTAGATACACTTTTTACATTAAGTTTCACTGATGGTGGACTATTACATAGAGGACCAGGAACATTTTCTATATTATCAGAAGTATGTGGTTCACACTTAGATGAATTATCTATATATGCCGGTCGGAAGCATTTGACACAGATATAATCATGTACGGTACACTCAAGTAAAAAGCATTTCTTCAGATATTTCAAAATAGTTTTATTGACAAGTCGACGTTGATGAACTTTCAATTTTTTCCCGCAGAGGACACATTTTGTAGGATGCATTTTTGTAAAAAATTACATTTGAACATATAAATATATATACTATTTTTAGATTCAATGATTTAAAAATTACTAGAAAATGAACCAAGGACTCTATGTAATACACAAGTCAGAACATACTATGAGAAAAATGAATTTGTTACATGGAATACCACATATACAATACTATGCCTCTCTACACATAACAAATGGAAAGCAACATGCTACACAATCAGGCATTGAAGAGGTGCACACATAAAAATGTATGGTTACATACAAACATACATTGCAACTATACACTATAAAATAGGAGTACTCAATGTACTTTCGGAAGGTGATTTAAAAATCAATTAATAACAGTCATTCGCAATAAAAATTGATGCAATCAAGAGATAAAACTCAGTAATAACCACATGTAAAACATGCTATGTAACATATCATCTGTCTAATTTTTTTGCTAGATACAATTTATTTAATGATTCATCACGATTGCGTTATCCGCATAAAAATGTACATGTAGACAGTCATGTTATTAAAAAGATTATCTACCCAAACTTAATGTTATACTATGCTCAATTTTTGTTCAATTGTTTAATTAACCAATTATGACAAATATATTTCCTATGGTTAAAACATCACTAAACATGCATGTATATAGAATGGACTGATAATGTATTTATCCACATCTGTTGAAGAAAGATATTTGAACATCATAAAAATAAAAACATTTTAAAAATCATGCTATTTTACAGGTTTTAACTGTAAGTAATGTGATAAAAAAATTTCAATCAGTTTTACTTTGCAATGGTTCTTATTAATGAGGTTTCAGCAAATGTAACAACGATACTGGATAAAGCCAATTCAAACACTTGTTGTTCAGATGAGCAAGATACATCTTTAATCTTACTTTGTTTGTTTTTTAACACAAATAAAATATAACTGCTTTAAATATACTTAATCAGATGTACACATGTGCCTACTAGATCATGTAAAAATCAAACAATAATACATGGAACAGCAGAAAAAAAAAAAAACATATATTGTATACAATTAATCAACATTCAATTCTATATAGAGCCGCCACACATGACAGCTCAACCAATCCATGTCAATGTTTCAAATGTTGTTCTGGATAAAATCTGAAAATAAATTAAATGGGTGTTTAATTGCTAAGCTATCACTATGCATGGCACATTTGATATACTAAGTGAACTATGTTTCAATATATTCTTTCAGTGTTTTTTGTTTTTGAAACAATGAATATATTTGAATAAAATATGTTTCCAGATAAGTTTTTATTACAACAATCATGAACTTGCATTATTGGAAAACAGACACACATTCATTGTTTCTATATATATCATTAATATGATCCCACATAAAAGACAGGCCAATATGCGGGACATGTACAGGGTGAATCAATTGACCGGAGTGATTGATTACTTAGAAAACCCGTCCCCAATCATGTAAGCCAATGTTAGCAAAACACATTAGACTAATTTAGGCAACTTGTAACTAACATGAGTGTTATTTGCAGTAATACACATGCTTTGTTCATTGTCCATTCAACGTTTCAACCAATCAATTGCGCATGTTTTACATTATACACGTTATCAATGTTTATCAACAAACACTTGTAAAGACTTGACGATTCTCTTTCAACATTTGAATCACAACATCAATGCCCCCACCAATTAGCAAGGCATTTTCAGTTAACACTGATCGGAATTGAGGTTCTACGGTCATGTATTTTATGCGCATGACATGTTAGCAAATTAAATAGGTGTTTAACTGCAACAGTTCAAAGGTAACAGTTGCTTGTCAGTCGTACATGATGGACAGACCAGATACATGCTTAATTGAAATAGCAATAACAAATACTTGTACCCTGTTTGCTTTGATTTTCTCGGTACATAGTGACGAAATAAATCAATAACGTAACGGAATATGAACTATCCTCGATGTTCTTTTGTGTTCAATCTCTTCTGTCATATCCTATACAGTTGATTAATGTACACATTGTCATTTATTTCCCATATTTTGCTTAGTAATTGTCACATTTTTTTCACAACACGTTACGATCACTGTCGTGAAGGGAGATAACTCTAATTTCGCGTTATAAAAACCTATACCACACTGTACATAAAGTTAAAGAGTAACGAATGCACAAACACGAAAAATTGTAAACATGTTCCATCTCGCCACCTTCATAATATTTAAACAGGAAGTATTAAACAGTTACATGTTCATTAACACATACAGTCATACTGCAGTTTTTAATTGTTTGTTTGTTTCTCTTCGAGTGAACAATGTGGACATCTAAAAATAGACACCCTCCTAATTAAGTACCTTTCGAAAATGTCAATCTGTCTAAATATAATGATACCCATTTAAAGACATTTATTCCGATTTAAATACAACTTACCAAGATGTTTATTTCCAATATTGCAGCAAACTGCAACTCCAAACTACACTCTGTTCTTGAAGTTGAATTTCAAGTTGAAAGGATTAGCAATATGTGCTATACGTATAAAAATTGCATGGTTGATAGACGGAATCTGTAAAAAAAAGAAAATATAAGTATTAAATAAATATCGGAAAATATCGGTGCAGTGTGAAATCGAACCTTGATCTACGTTCTTCTACGTTTCCTATCGTGCTATACTCCTATAGATGAATGCTGCAATGTGACTGTCAGTATGTTCTTTTTTTTTCGCTTGAAAGTATTTAATCATTTATGTTTACCATTTAACAACCGAGTTATTAAAGATACATCAACATTCATACAATATATTCATTTCGAATAACAACTGCTACCCCATCTTTTGAACAAAATTTCAATAATTTTGGTTCAAAAGTTAAACGACATCAACATCCGACATCGTATTGACGAGTAGCCAGAACACACACGGCTGAATGATGATAGTGTAATGAACGTAAACAATTCTATCATGTTGACAAATAAAAATACAAAGCACGTACCTTATGATGACATAACAAACATTCTCAAACGTCAAAGATAAAACTTTGTGCCGGTATGTACCAGACGACACTGATCAGTATCGAAAGACGCTGCGTAGCAAACAACAACATTTGCCTCCCTTTACATGCACTGTTTCGGATACTATGCAACAACCGGACATCGCATGTTTTCACGTTCTATTACGATTTATTTGAATTTTTGTTAATCGATAAGTTATCGATAATTTATCAACTTCTTTCACTTTAATATATTACCATTGCGGCGAATGATTATGTGCGTGGTAGACGAGGATCGGTTAATAACATTATACATTTAGATCTATACAACGTAAACGTACGCCGATTATTTGCACACAATATTTTTAACTAATGCACTATGATCTCCCAATAACAACGCGATGAAATTGTTAACATGTACGAGTTACTATATTTACAAAATTCTTATAAAATATCTTCGCGTTGTAATTGGGAGATCATATTTAAAAATCTATATTTTCACACATATAATGAGAGCAGTTACGAGAATTTAATGTGGTGGGGTTATTTAAGGGGCGTGTATTTTGTGTATATGTGATGTTCTCTTAAATTTTTTGGCACATTTCGAGAGGCAGATTGTATATGTTTACGCATTACATAAAAAAACGTGACAGGTTGTATATTTATTGCTTAATTATTTGGTATTTTCGGAGAAAAAATGTAACTTTCTAATTAGTCAGGGTGTATGTTAATTCATTAATATTTGGGTTTTGTGCAAAGATATGACGATTATGTTTTCAACATTGATTATAATGTTGTGTGACCATATTTTTGCCCAATGTAATAAAAAAATATTGTTCTCGAGCCTTAAAAAAAAAAGTTTATGAGGTGTAACCATGCATATTCATCTCGCACACGTTTCCATAGCAACATACGAATGGCTATCATATAAATGATCTTGTCACTTATTAGTTTAATATTGGAGGTATAAAACATAAACATATGCTGTCATATGCAGAAGATATACAATTTGTTTTTTTTCTATTGTTTGCTGTTTTGGTTGCCATGGTAACTACGTTGGTGATATTACAAAATCAACCACTAAGTTGAATGCTATATAGACACTTATTCATCATATCAAAATTTCATCGTATTCTGACACAGGGCCGATTTTAGGCCTAAGTGCACCTACATGTAATTTTTGTTGCTTTAAGTTTAAATTCTTGTACTAAAATTAAACATATTTTCAGAGCCAATGCTAGTCAGATTAAGCATTCTTACACAGAATTTAATTCAAGTTAACTGTAGGAGACACTTTAGAGCATTGCTATATATATACAATGTATATACAATGTATATTGGTGACAGACAGTATACATTCAATGTAAACATTGATTGGATATAGACATTCATCAGAAACCTGCAAATTACTGGTCTACTCAATTAAGCCTTTGCTTCTGCACCTAATTCTGATTGTTATCACCTATGTTCGAAGCATAAAATTTGTTAAAATAGAATCTTTTTAAAGAGTTGAGATACAAATCAAATATCAGTATTATTCATTTGATGCAGATTTTTATTACAGTAGAAATAAACTATGTACATCTACTAAGGAATAATTTACTCAATTATCAAGCTGATGTTTTCCTTTAACAAAGTTCATTGCCATGATTATGTAAATGAAAATATTTTTCATAAAACTGGATATGTCTGAGATGACTTTCAGTCATACAAAATGGAATTTAAATATGAGGGATCAGTATTTACAGAAAATATTCCATGTTTGCACACAATTCAATTTTAACCTAAAAAGTAATATACAATGCAAACAGGAGCTTACATGGTAACACAATTCTCAAATAAATACAGGGGTTCCATTTGACCCTGGAGTTGACACATTGACCCCTGGAATTTCCGAAATTTATTTTTAATTCATCCTGTTGTCTGATTATGTTTCTAACAAATGGTACAAAAACTGCTGGTATAAAGTTAAAAACATTCAAAGAAATCTTGAAAACACTACATTTTCATCTTCCTTAGAATGAACTACATGTTAGATTTCTACAAAAAGAAAGTTCATGGAAGCATTAAAAGCACCTGTTCCAAACATTTATAGACAGTATGCAGTAAATGTAATATTTATAGACCCTTTATTATTTTAGTCACATCTGGCTTTACTGGTTGAATATTATGATATACACATAGAGAAGTATAGCTTGAGGTCATTTGTAATGCAAACTATAATAGCTAATTGTTATTTGAGGCGAATTTATAAAAACGTTGCAAAATGGTATGTAGTATTCATAATTAATTATTTCTACAGTCAGACAAAAGCTAATTAACATAATTTTTACAATTTCTGGGCAACTGATAAAATCAAAATCTAAGTTGTTTCCAACCCTAATATTGCTGTTACTTTGTAACTAATTGATTTATTATTGGTCAATATACCCATGGATCAAGATGCAATACAGATACAGACAACAAAAAATATACCATATAATAATATATTTCAGTTGGTACCAAATATGTCCATCTTTAGCCCACATGGTATTGAAAAATGTCCATATTATCCCATATCATTTTTGACTCAGTATATATATGCCAGGTCAACATTTAGTGATAAACTCGGCCCATTAATAAGGACAAGTAAGTTATCTATTTGGATCATTAAGACCTAGCAAATCTAGTCTTTTATAACCATAAGATCGCCCAAGTTAATGCTAACTGGTTGACAGCAGCTCTGGACTGCTCATGTTTGCTGAATGGTAAACCTTTGGCTGTTTTGCCTCGCTTTACAGAAATATAAAACAAACTCATCTGTGAAATACATGTTTGTTTGATTATCATTTTTGTCGCATTTTATGCTGCTTTTGATGAACTGATTCACAATTGCGATGTTTTTAGTTGCTGAAGATGTTGTTCCCCAATTGCACCCTTGCGACAAATATTTATATATATATATCACTGTCATGGCGAATCACTTCCAAGACTTGCCAGACATTTGGTCTGACAACCTTGGAAAATTTGTCAGACTGAAAACATATTGTTAAGTATAGCATAAATGCATTCATACATAAAATGTGACTTGCAAAGCAAAGGGGTCTGTAACAATATCAAATTAAACATCTATTTTCATTTCAGTCTTAATCATATGCTACATATATAATAAATTCATGTGGAGTAACACTCAATATTGCAGAAATGGGGTTGTCAAATAATTCCATCGCCAACATTCAAAATATTAAGATGTTGATTGAGTTGTACCCCAGTGAATGCCATAAAGAAAAATCTTCTAAAAAAATACCATTTCTACAACTCTAACAATCGTCTACAATGCAAAATTTTGCTCGTTTTCCAAGAAATGAGACTTTTATGGGGAATCATTTGGCATGTTTCGATAAATAACATTTAAAAGTTATGATCAACTTTAACTTCAACATTCACTCACGAAAGCCCTTTTTGACGGTTTATAATTTAAATATTATAGTTTATTTACATTTAACAATTTAATTTATTCAATTAAAGTTTGATGTCTCAATACATGGTGTGAAATATGATGCATTTATACATACTGTGAGTCATTCAAGTGTGTTTTCACACATTTGTTTTGAGTAATTGACTTACATTTATCAAAGATGTAAAGATAATAAGTCAATTACTTCCAATTCATGAGCATACCTGTTTAAATAATGAAATCAAATTATACATTCATTCTTTTATTGGCTATTTTGGCTTATTTAAGCCTTTGGCCATTTACAAATAACAATTATGGCAAAGACTTGCAATAGAGAACACAAGAAAAACATACAGTTACATGTATATATTTATTCTAACTAAACATCTATGAAATTGTCAATTTCCAAAAGTTTAGGGGCTATTCATCTTATACCACATATAATTTCTTTTTACTTGCCAATGTTTTTTTATATAATTGCATGTAAAATGAAGATACAATTTATTAATCCAGAATTAGTTGAAGTTGTAGACAGTTTCTGTTATCTTTAAATTCTACTATACTGGTAACTTATTAAGTCTGTCTCTAACAGATGAAGAAACACAAAGTAACAACTTAAAATGTATTTGCTTAACATAATTATCCAAGAAATAGCATACAATTTGGATATTGAGGGAACATTATATTAGTTTTCTAATTTTGCAAGTATTTGTACAAACTAAAACATATATATTAAGCTATAAACAAGTATCACTGTATGTAGAAAAAAAAGTAAATTTTGGTAATATAAACTATACTATACTATACTATTATATACGTTTATTGGTACAATCTGCACATACAGTGCCTTTGACCATTAACAAAATAAAAATAATATGAGATGTTCAAGACAGTAAATATACATGTTACAAATACAATATCAAACATGTAATATAAGCAAACACAGAACAGAACAAAGATATTTGTGTATAAGAATGAATATTAAAAGTAAGCTCAGCAATGGAATATTAACATTTTAGTGTCTTAATGTTACCAATAATACATATATATATATATTAAAACTATAAGTGATTTCTTTTCTTTCAAAAGTGATTTAATAGTTTCAATTTATGTAAGTATAGAATTGTGAAATACATGTTTAAAATCCTAAATATCACACATTTTTTTTTAACGTTCAAGGCAAGTCTGGTCAGCTATTTTTCATAAATTGCAAATAATTTCACTGTATTAAACCTAGAATAAACTGCAAATATGGACTTACATGGTATTATAATTATTTGAATAGTATGTTTTATTAAACAATTTTTGTCCTAATTTGACACAACTTGCTAAGTCGATGAAGTTCAAACTAGTTTGAAATGTTAGCCTTTCAAAAGAAATCATGAGATGTTAATCCAATCAGTTCAATAATGACACCTTTTTCTATAACACCCATTAGCATCTTTTTCTTACATATATTGGGGGAGAAATGACTAGGGGAGAATGACCTGGGTGAGAAACATCTAGGGTGAGAAAAAGCTGGATACCCTTTTTGACGGTACAAACAAAGTTTAGAAGTCTGAAACGCCTCTACAGACGAAAAATAAATGGTGCGCATAATAAAAGCTCATTATATGAACAGCAATGGATGTGGTAATGTAAAACCAATCCGATCTGCAGCAAATCGGACATACGGACTGGCCTTCTAGATTGGAGCTGGCCATTTACTATCAGTCAGGTCCGACTGACCAATAGGTATTCACCATGACGGATATATGCAGTTTCATTTCTTGCTACATAATAACTTTAAACATTGGTTATTGTCATTTGGAAATACCTACAGAAAACAAAAAATTTATGTTAAGCAGTCAGTTATATTTACTTACCAAAAATCGATGAAATTATAAAAAGGGAATGTACAGTGTTATGAAACTGTAAATCGATGTATTAGTATTACCAGACTCTCGTAATCCTAAAATGTGGTGCCACAATCGCAGCCACTTCGTAGCAAAATCCCATGCAAGCTAAATGTATTCTAAAATGATTTAATGCTGGTAAATTGCGAAGTCTGTATCAGACTCAGTTCGGTCCCACTAAAAAGTGCGACGAGGTGAGACGAACCGCCACGAAGTGCGACGAAGCGAAAAAATACCTTTTATGCATGATTTATGATTATAAATGAATGAAAACATACTTATATGGTTGCCTTTCCTAATCTCATGGGTTTTTCTTAAGTCGTGGGCAAGTAAACACGTACATTTCTCAGGTTAGAAGGATTGGATCATCAAACGTTCTATCCGGTCATTTGTATAGAAATGTCGCGTTAATGATTTAGCAATATTAGCAACAAAATGCGTTTGAAACTTTATTTATCAGCCAATAATTGAAATAATCAATGTTTTTGCTTGTTTTTTTCCTAAACAGTCGTAATTGCCATATTAACCTTCTTATTTAAGCTGCTATTTCTTGTTTGTTTACATTTTTCGTACCGGCGATGACAAGTTCTTGTTTTCGTAGCTGTGCGCGACTTTGGTTTAATTATGTCTCACCAAACTATCGTTTATTAGAATAGAGAATAAAATATTTCATTTCGCCAAACGTCCTGGCATGTGAATATATTAAAATGGAAAATGTTTTATTACCATTTCCTGTAATTTCATACATCAATAAACGTTATTCCTTTTACCTACAGGCAAGTTTTACTCCTTAATGTAATGAAATTGTTATAGTTAAGTAGACAGAGTGTACGGAGTGTTGACACTGGTACATCACTTTAAATAGATTCTGTTCTACATTGAGGGTTCACATGTAAGAAGACACGGGGAGTTCCTTTGTCCATATTGCTATTAATTATACCGTTAAATACATAGACAATAAACTTGTGAGTGTTTTATACGTTCAATAGTTGCATTTCTTTGAATGTGTGATCAATATAATAGTTTGGTGAGACTTGTATTCATGTTTTCAATATGACTGCCTCCAGCCCACGGAATAAGGAAAAACACCATTCACGTTTATTTGTTACAACGGATGTTACAAATGACTTTGATTTTTTATAAAAACCACAAGAGATGATATGCAAATCATATAAGATGTAGATAATGGGTATTTTGTCTTTTTTATAAAATCACATGTGCGTTTCTGTGACTTCATCACGCATTCAAAGGCTATTTTTAGAATTTGCCCACGAGTTTAGGCAAATAAAGCATATATGTTGATATATACTATTTCTACCGATATATTACTTTTTTTTTTAGTTTTGAATACAGTGAGGTCGCCAATAACGGAATTTCCCCAATAGCGGAACAAATATTTAATTACTACCTCGTATTTTTTTAACCAGCCAGTAAATTTTTTATCTGAATGTGCCACCATACAAAATGTTTATCCGACTTGTAGTACCGAAGTTCTCCGTTAAAATCGAAAGTAAACAATCATCAAAATCACAAGACGCTTGGGAGATGCTACATGACGTCTACCTGATAGCCTCGTTTTCAAAACTCGTATTTCAGCGTTGCAGACATTTTCCTAAACTTTCAGAAGTAAATACTCATCGAATGCGCACGTAGATTGTAAGTACTATCTATCTAGATTATAGAACAATCATATTTTTACATCTAAACTTATATTTCATAAATGCGGACATGGAAACTAATGTATAGTCGAGTCGCCAATAGCGGTTTACTCGTGCATGCAGCAAGCACTTGGGGGGATCATCTAAAACTTTATTTAAACTGTCAATATTTACATTTTTCAAAAAAAGTTTCTTGTTGAAAACCTGCAGTAGCAAATATTTTTGTGTTCTAAAAGGGAAAGTCGATCTACATATTTAATTAAATCTCAATTTTGAAAAAGATACACTAATTTGTGTTGAAAATAATAAATCTTATAAAGTAAGCTGTCTGTACTCTATATAGTTAGTATACATGTACTGTACATGCATTGCATAAAAAGCAGACATTTTTGTTGACTTTTCCAAACTTATTTATCATAAATTTTCCTAATATGTTCTAGCTGCATTAATTTTTTTTGAGACAAATGTTAATTAAATCTAGACCCAATTAAAACCTAATTAATGATAATAGATATACAAAGAGACAGGTTGGCGGTATCTGACTAATTTTTCCTCAATTGACTTATAATTTGCAGCCAGGTGATGGGTCCCAAGAAGAAACATCGACCCGAAGACAGTCCTGCCCAAAAGTGTTTTCTTGGGTTCAGATTGAACTTCTGTAACTATCCATGGACATCTGTAAACACGAAAAAATGTTCCACATTTATTTTGTTTATACTGTATTTAAATGTAAAACATAAAAAATAAAGTTTTATTGGGTTACAATTGTAACATAAGTGTGTTTTGATATGGTCCCTATTTATAAATCACCACAGGTCACGTGTTCCTTTAATGAAGAAAGTGTACCTCTATTGGGGAAGGTAGCTATCACAATAGAAGCAACTTCTCAATTATATTACACAGGATTTGAAACAAAACAAATACTGCACTGGAAAGAGCAAGAAATAAGCTGTCTGCAATGTTATTCGTAGAAACATTAGAACGTCTTTCTGATATGGTTTGCACACAAACAGTTGTTAGTGTTCCTTTATTGGCGACCTCACTGTAGTTTAAAAAAATCGTCGTAAAAATCCAACTTTCGCAAAAACATGGCGGCGCTGTGCAAATTGTGATTATCACAACGATGTTATCTGTACAGAGCCCTGCCATGTTTTTGCGAAAGTTGGATTTTTACGACGATTTTTTTAAACTATTCAAAACTAAAAAAAAATGTAATATATCAGTAGAAATAGTATATATCAACATATATAAGTATGTTTTCATTCATTTATAATCATAAATCATGCATAAAAGGTATTTTTTCGCTTCGTCGCACTTCGTGACTTCGTGGCGGTTCGTCTCACCTCGTCACACTTTTTAGTGGGACCCGACTCAGTTCTAATTTTGGGACATTCCTTCAACAAATTTCATTTTAGGAGTACACTCCAGCTCCCTTCCAATGTTTTTTGCAAGCTGATCTATTTGATTCCTGGATTCTATAGAAGTCTGACTCTTACGTTCATGCGTATGCCCAGCAACGATCTTGCCAATAATTTCCATTCTAGCAGATTGTCATTGATCATTGTTCGGGAGTAATGTTGAAACGCAAAATTTCTTACCTGGCTAAGAGTGAAAAACTTACCTTTTCGAAGGTGTGTGGAGAATACGTATTTTTGCAAACTTCTTTGCACGATGAAACATCGTCAAAAATACTATCAAATACACTCGTGTAAGCAACGTTAGCAAAAAAGAAAAGAAAATAGCCAACAAACAATATTTTCGTCGCCATTTTGATGTGTTGTTGGTCACATGACCTACAAGTACAGACTAAGTAATTTACGATTAAGAAAATAAAACGGAAGGTCGCATTAAGGGCGCATGCTATTTTGTTTTAACATTTACAATACGTTGGTAAAATTACCGCACAGTACGAATGTTATTCATTTCTTGAAGTGTGAAGTACTTTAAAAGGAAGAAAAATATCACCTGTATTTCCTTTTATTCCAGTAGGACCTAAACAAAAGTTAGTAGTCCTTAGTCCTAACACTATAATGTTGATTCGAATGTTATACATTTATTATTATATTTTGCTTGCACTTTATTAGAAAGGGTTATACTCCTGATAGAATGAAAACAATCGTGGGCAAGACATAACATATTTTCCGCACCATATTTATTCGCACACCGGGTAGCGACTGTCACCACGGACATATTTAGGGTCGTTCCATTTTTTATTGAAAACGCATGTCCCGTGATATTTGTTTAAGATTTAAACAATATAAATGATATCAAGCTAAATAAAACATAAAATCAATCTGAAAACATATGTAATAAGTATTCTCAAACAACTTGCAAATAACCGTGATAAGATATTTTATAAACCACATGTCCGTGCTGTCACTAAAGTTTTGAAACTAAATGACATATATGCAAACCGTCTAGACGGGCGCACTGTGACGAGATTGTGGGAGAATGAGAGTCAATTTTACGGGTGTATACATGTACATGTACACATACGCCGCTCACAGCGCAAATGTCGTTAGCCAGATGCGCCGTTTTAATTTCACTGCTAAAATGATCATAAAAGACAATATCCGTGCATGAAATAAATTCGCAGACGGCTAGTTTGACCTGAGAAGTGGTGAAAAATAGTTGGCAAGTAAGTAAAAATAGAAAAAAAAATGCGAAAAAAATAAGTCTACAGCACCCGGTATTCCCAGGCGGTCACCCATCCAAGTACTAACCGGGCTCGACGTTGCTTAACTTCGGTGATCGGACGAGAACCGGTGTTTTCAACGTGATATGGCCGTAGACACTATTAGCGAAAAAAATAGGCCTTATATACCTACGATGTCCTGTCAACAGGAAGTAGGCGTTTTTGACCTTGTACTAAGTTGTAGACGTGCAAGGACGGCTCCACGGGGCGGTCCGAAGCGAAAATAACGCGCACACAGCAAGTTACGCTATGCATATAGCGTGTGTAACGCTTACTGTCGCGATTATCACTGTCTCACTGTGCAGATTGGTCCGTTCACGTGGACTACTCACCCTGAAGGGTGAAGTCGCGGTCACTGAGTCGGGCTCGGATTCGCGTGCAATGCACCAGTCCGTCGAGACGGCCGCTCTGTGACGAGTTTGTGGGAGAATGAGAGTCAATTTTACGGGTGTATACATGTACATGTACACATACGCCGCTCACAGCGCAAATGTCGTTAGTCAGATGCGCCGTTTTAATTTCACTGCTAAAATGATCATAAAAGACAATATCCGTGCATGAAATAAATTCGCAGACGGCTAGTTTGACCTAAGAAGTGGTGAAAAATAGTTGGCAAGTAAGTAAAAATAGAAAAAAAAATGCGAAAAAAATAAGTCTACAGCACCCGGTATTCCCAGGCGGTCACCCATCCAAGTACTAACCGGGCTCGACGTTGCTTAACTTCGGTGATCGGACGAGAACCGGTGTTTTCAACGTGATATGGCCGTAGACACTATTAGCGAAAAAAATAGGCCTTATATACCTACGATGTCCTGTCAACAGGAAGTAGGCGTTTTTGACCTTGTACTAAGTTGTAGACGTGCAAGGACGGCTCCACGGGGCGGTCCGAAGCGAAAATAACGCGCACACAGCAAGTTACGCTATGCATATAGCGTGTGTAACGCTTACTGTCGCGATTATCACTGTCTCACTGTGCAGATTGGTCCGTTCACGTGGACTACTCACCCTGAAGGGTGAAGTCGCGGTCACTGAGTCGGGCTCGGATTCGCGTGCAATGCACCAGTCCGTCGAGACGGCCGCTCTGTGACGAGTTTGTGGGAGAATGAGAGTCAATTTTACGGGTGTATACATGTACATGTACACATACGCCGCTCACAGCGCAAATGTCGTTAGTCAGATGCGCCGTTTTAATTTCACTGCTAAAATGATCATAAAAGACAATATCCGTGCATGAAATAAATTCGCAGACGGCTAGTTTGACCTGAGAAGTGGTGAAAAATAGTTGGCAAGTAAGTAAAAATAGAAAAAAAAATGCGAAAAAAATAAGTCTACAGCACCCGGTATTCCCAGGCGGTCACCCATCCAAGTACTAACCGGGCTCGACGTTGCTTAACTTCGGTGATCGGACGAGAACCGGTGTTTTCAACGTGATATGGCCGTAGACACTATTAGCGAAAAAAATAGGCCTTATATACCTACGATGTCCTGTCAACAGGAAGTAGGCGTTTTTGACCTTGTACTAAGTTGTAGACGTGCAAGGACGGCTCCACGGGGCGGTCCGAAGCGAAAATAACGCGCACACAGCAAGTTACGCTATGCATATAGCGTGTGTAACGCTTACTGTCGCGATTATCACTGTCTCACTGTGCAGATTGGTCCGTTCACGTGGACTACTCACCCTGAAGGGTGAAGTCGCGGTCACTGAGTCGGGCTCGGATTCGCGTGCAATGCACCAGTCCGTCGAGACGGCCGCTCTGTGACGAGTTTGTGGGAGAATGAGAGTCAATTTTACGGGTGTATACATGTACATGTACACATACGCCGCTCACAGCGCAAATGTCGTTAGTCAGATGCGCCGTTTTAATTTCACTGCTAAAATGATCATAAAAGACAATATCCGTGCATGAAATAAATTCGCAGACGGCTAGTTTGACCTGAGAAGTGGTGAAAAATAGTTGGCAAGTAAGTAAAAATAGAAAAAAAAATGCGAAAAAAACAAGTCTACAGCACCCGGTATTCCCAGGCGGTCACCCATCCAAGTACTAACCGGGCTCGACGTTGCTTAACTTCGGTGATCGGACGAGAACCGGTGTTTTCAACGTGATATGGCCGTAGACACTATTAGCGAAAAAAATAGGCCTTATATACCTACGATGTCCTGTCAACAGGAAGTAGGCGTTTTTGACCTTGTACTAAGTTGTAGACGTGCAAGGACGGCTCCACGGGGCGGTCCGAAGCGAAAATAACGCGCACACAGCAAGTTACGCTATGCATATAGCGTGTGTAACGCTTACTGTCGCGATTATCACTGTCTCACTGTGCAGATTGGTCCGTTCACGTGGACTACTCACCCTGAAGGGTGAAGTCGCGGTCACTGAGTCGGGCTCGGATTCGCGTGCAATGCACCAGTCCGTCGAGACGGCCGCTCTGTGACGAGTTTGTGGGAGAATGAGAGTCAATTTTACGGGTGTATACAAGTACATGTACACATACGCCGCTCACAGCGCAAATGTCGTTAGTCAGATGCGCCGTTTTAATTTCACTGCTAAAATGATCATAAAAGACAATATCCGTGCATGAAATAAATTCGCAGACGGCTAGTTTGACCTGAGAAGTGGTGAAAAATAGTTGGCAAGTAAGTAAAAATAGAAAAAAAAATGCGAAAAAAATAAAAGTCTACAGCACCCGGTATTCCCAGGCGGTCACCCATCCAAGTACTAACCGGGCTCGACGTTGCTTAACTTCGGTGATCGGACGAGAACCGGTGTTTTCAACGTGATATGGCCGTAGACACTATTAGCGAAAAAAATAGGCCTTATATACCTACGATGTCCTGCCAACAGGAAGTAGGCGTTTTTGACCTTGTACTAAGTTGTAGACGTGCAAGGACGGCTTCACGGGGCGGTCCGAAGCGAAAATAACGCGCACACAGCAAGTTACGCTATGCATATAGCGTGTGTAACGCTTACTGTCGCGATTATCACTGTCTCACTGTGCAGATTGGTCCGTTCACGTGGACTACTCACCCTGAAGGGTGAAGTCGCGGTCACTGAGTCGGGCTCGGATTCGCGTGCAATGCACCAGTCCGTCGAGACGGCCGCTCTGTGACGAGTTTGTGGGAGAATGAGAGTCAAATTTACGGGTGTATACATGTACATGTACACATACGCCGCTCACAGCGCAAATGTCGTTAGTCAGATGCGCCGTTTTAATTTCACTGCTAAAATGATCATAAAAGACAATATCCGTGCATGAAATAAATTCGCAGACGGCTAGTTTGACCTGAGAAGTGGTGAAAAATAGTTGGCAAGTAAGTAAAAATAGAAAAAAAAATGCGAAAAAAATAAGTCTACAGCACCCGGTATTCCCAGGCGGTCACCCATCCAAGTACTAACCGGGCTCGACGTTGCTTAACTTCGGTGATCGGACGAGAACCGGTGTTTTCAACGTGATATGGCCGTAGACACTATTAGCGAAAAAAATAGGCCTTATATACCTACGATGTCCTGTCAACAGGAAGTAGGCGTTTTTGACCTTGTACTAAGTTGTAGACGTGCAAGGACGGCTCCACGGGGCGGTCCGAAGCGAAAATAACGCGCACACAGCAAGTTACGCTATGCATATAGCGTGTGTAACGCTTACTGTCGCGATTATCACTGTCTCACTGTGCAGATTGGTCCGTTCACGTGGACTACTCACCCTGAAGGGTGAAGTCGCGGTCACTGAGTCGGGCTCGGATTCGCGTGCAATGCACCAGTCCGTCGAGACGGCCGCTCTGTGACGAGTTTGTGGGAGAATGAGAGTCAATTTTACGGGTGTATACAAGTACATGTACACATACGCCGCTCACAGCGCAAATGTCGTTAGTCAGATGCGCCGTTTTAATTTCACTGCTAAAATGATCATAAAAGACAATATCCGTGCATGAAATAAATTCGCAGACGGCTAGTTTGACCTGAGAAGTGGTGAAAAATAGTTGGCAAGTAAGTAAAAATAGAAAAAAAAATGCGAAAAAAATAAAAGTCTACAGCACCCGGTATTCCCAGGCGGTCACCCATCCAAGTACTAACCGGGCTCGACGTTGCTTAACTTCGGTGATCGGACGAGAACCGGTGTTTTCAACGTGATATGGCCGTAGACACTATTAGCGAAAAAAATAGGCCTTATATACCTACGATGTCCTGCCAACAGGAAGTAGGCGTTTTTGACCTTGTACTAAGTTGTAGACGTGCAAGGACGGCTTCACGGGGCGGTCTGAAGCGAAAATAACGCGCACACAGCAAGTTACGCTATGCATATAGCGTGTGTAACGCTTACTGTCGCGATTATCACTGTCTCACTGTGCAGATTGGTCCGTTCACGTGGACTACTCACCCTGAAGGGTGAAGTCGCGGTCACTGAGTCGGGCTCGGATTCGCGTGCAATGCACCAGTCCGTCGAGACGGCCGCTCTGTGACGAGTTTGTGGGAGAATGAGAGTCAATTTTATGGGTGTATACATGTACATGTACACATACGCCGCTCACAGCGCAAATGTCGTTTGTCAGATGCGCCGTTTTAATTTCACTGCTAAAATGATCATAAAAGACAATATCCGTGCATGAAATAAATTCGCAGACGGCTAGTTTGACCTGAGAAGTGGTGAAAAATAGTTGGCAAGTAAGTAAAAATAGAAAAAAAATGCGAAAAAAATAAGTCTACAGCACCCGGTATTCCCAGGCGGTCACCCATCCAAGTACTAACCGGGCTCGACGTTGCTTAACTTCGGTGATCGGACGAGAACCGGTGTTTTCAACGTGATATGGCCGTAGACACTATTAGCGAAAAAAATAGGCCTTATATACCTACGATGTCCTGTCAACAGGAAGTAGGCGTTTTTGACCTTGTACTAAGTTGTAGACGTGCAAGGACGGCTCCACGGGGCGGTCCGAAGTGAAAATAACGCGCACACAGCAAGTTACGCTATGCATATAGCGTGTGTAACGCTTACTGTCGCGATTATCACTGTCTCACTGTGCAGATTGGTCCGTTCACGTGGACTACTCACCCTGAAGGGTGAAGTCGCGGTCACTGAGTCGGGCTCGGATTCGCGTGCAATGCACCAGTCCGTCGAGACGGCCGCTCTGTGACGAGTTTGTGGGAGAATGAGAGTAAATTTTACGGGTGTATACATGTACATGTACACATACGCCGCTCACAGCGCAAATGTCGTTAGTCAGATGCGCCGTTTTAATTTCACTGCTAAAATGATCATAAAAGACAATATCCGTGCATGAAATAAATTCGCAGACGGCTAGTTTGACCTGAGAAGTGGTGAAAAATAGTTGGCAAGTAAGTAAAAATAGAAAAAAAATGCGAAAAAAATAAGTCTACAGCACCCGGTATTCCCAGGCGGTCACCCATCCAAGTACTAACCGGGCTCGACGTTGCTTAACTTCGGTGATCGGACGAGAACCGGTGTTTTCAACGTGATATGGCCGTAGACACTATTAGCGAAAAAAATAGGCCTTATATACCTACGATGTCCTGTCAACAGGAAGTAGGCGTTTTTGACCTTGTACTAAGTTGTAGACGTGCAAGGACGGCTCCACGGGGCGGTCCGAAGCGAAAATAACGCGCACACAGCAAGTTACGCTATGCATATAGCGTGTGTAACGCTTACTGTCGCGATTATCACTGTCTCACTGTGCAGATTGGTCCGTTCACGTGGACTACTCACCCTGAAGGGTGAAGTCGCGGTCACTGAGTCGGGCTCGGATTCGCGTGCAATGCACCAGTCCGTCGAGACGGCCGCTCTGTGACGAGTTTGTGGGAGAATGAGAGTCAATTTTACGGGTGTATACAAGTACATGTACACATACGCCGCTCACAGCGCAAATGTCGTTAGTCAGATGCGCCGTTTTAATTTCACTGCTAAAATGATCATAAAAGACAATATCCGTGCATGAAATAAATTCGCAGACGGCTAGTTTGACCTGAGAAGTGGTGAAAAATAGTTGGCAAGTAAGTAAAAATAGAAAAAAAATGCGAAAAAAATAAAAGTCTACAGCACCCGGTATTCCCAGGCGGTCACCCATCCAAGTACTAACCGGGCTCGACGTTGCTTAACTTCGGTGATCGGACGAGAACCGGTGTTTTCAACGTGATATGGCCGTAGACACTATTAGCGAAAAAAATAGGCCTTATATACCTACGATGTCCTGCCAACAGGAAGTAGGCGTTTTTGACCTTGTACTAAGTTGTAGACGTGCAAGGACGGCTTCACGGGGCGGTCCGAAGCGAAAATAACGCGCACACAGCAAGTTACGCTATGCATATAGCGTGTGTAACGCTTACTGTCGCGATTATCACTGTCTCACTGTGCAGATTGGTCCGTTCACGTGGACTACTCACCCTGAAGGGTGAAGTCGCGGTCACTGAGTCGGGCTCGGATTCGCGTGCAATGCACCAGTCCGTCGAGACGGCCGCTCTGTGACGAGTTTGTGGGAGAATGAGAGTCAATTTTACGGGTGTATACATGTACATGTACACATACGCCGCTCACAGCGCAAATGTCGTTAGTCAGATGCGCCGTTTTAATTTCACTGCTAAAATGATCATAAAAGACAATATCCGTGCATGAAATAAATTCGCAGACGGCTAGTTTGACCTGAGAAGTGGTGAAAAATAGTTGGCAAGTAAGTAAAAATAGAAAAAAAAATGCGAAAAAAATAAGTCTACAGCACCCGGTATTCCCAGGCGGTCACCCATCCAAGTACTAACCGGGCTCGACGTTGCTTAACTTCGGTGATCGGACGAGAACCGGTGTTTTCAACGTGATATGGCCGTAGACACTATTAGCGAAAAAAATAGGCCTTATATACCTACGATGTCCTGCCAACAGGAAGTAGGCGTTTTTGACCTTGTACTAAGTTGTAGACGTGCAAGGACGGCTCCACGGGGCGGTCCGAAGCGAAAATAACGCGCACACAGCAAGTTACGCTATGCATATAGCGTGTGTAACGCTTACTGTCGCGATTATCACTATCTCACTGTGCAGATTGGTCCGTTCACGTGGACTAATCACCCTGAAGGGTGAAGTCGCGGTCACTGAGTCGGGCTCGGATTCGCGTGCAATGCACCAGTCCGTCGAGACGGCCGCTCTGTGACGAGTTTGTGGGAGAATGAGAGTCAATTTTACGGGTGTATACATGTACATGTACACATACGCCGCTCACAGCGCAAATGTCGTTAGTCAGATGCGCCGTTTTAATTTCACTGCTAAAATGATCATAAAAGACAATATCCGTGCATGAAATAAATTCGCAGACGGCTAGTTTGACCTGAGAAGTGGTGAAAAATAGTTGGCAAGTAAGTAAAAATAGAAAAAAAAATGCGAAAAAAATAAAAGTCTACAGCACCCGGTATTCCCAGGCGGTCACCCATCCAAGTACTAACCGGGCTCGACGTTGCTTAACTTCGGTGATCGGACGAGAACCGGTGTTTTCAACGTGATATGGCCGTAGACACTATTAGCGAAAAAAATAGGCCTTATATACCTACGATGTCCTGCCAACAGGAAGTAGGCGTTTTTGACCTTGTACTAAGTTGTAGACGTGCAAGGACGGCTCCACGGGGCGGTCCGAAGCGAAAATAACGCGCACACAGCAAGTTACGCTATGCATATAGCGTGTGTAACGCTTACTGTCGCGATTATCACTGTCTCACTGTGCAGATTGGTCCGTTCACGTGGACTACTCACCCTGAAGGGTGAAGTCGCGGTCACTGAGTCGGGCTCGGATTCGCGTGCAATGCACCAGTCCGTCGAGACGGCCGCTCTTTGACGAGTTTGTGGGAGAATGAGAGTCAATTTTACGGGTGTATACATGTACATGTACACATACGCCGCTCACAGCGCAAATGTCGTTAGTCAGATGCGCCGTTTTAATTTCACTGCTAAAATGATCATAAAAGACAATATCCGTGCATGAAATAAATTCGCAGACGGCTAGTTTGACCTGAGAAGTGGTGAAAAATAGTTGGCAAGTAAGTAAAAATAGAAAAAAAAATGCGAAAAAAATAAGTCTACAGCACCCGGTATTCCCAGGCGGTCACCCATCCAAGTACTAACCGGGCTCGACGTTGCTTAACTTCGGTGATCGGACGAGAACCGGTGTTTTCAACGTGATATGGCCGTAGACACTATTAGCGAAAAAAATAGGCCTTATATACCTACGATGTCCTGCCAACAGGAAGTAGGCGTTTTTGACCTTGTACTAAGTTGTAGACGTGCAAGGACGGCTCCACGGGGCGGTCCGAAGCGAAAATAACGCGCACACAGCAAGTTACGCTATGCATATAGCGTGTGTAACGCTTACTGTCGCGATTATCACCGTCTCACTGTGCAGATTGGTCCGTTCACGTGGACTACTCACCCTGAAGGGTGAAGTCGCGGTCACTGAGTCGGGCTCGGATTCGCGTGCAATGCACCAGTCCGTCGAGACGGCCGCTCTGTGACGAGTTTGTGGGAGAATGAGAGTCAATTTTACGGGTGTATACATGTACATGTACACATACGCCGCTCACAGCGCAAATGTCGTTAGTCAGATGCGCCGTTTTAATTTCACTGCTAAAATGATCATAAAAGACAATATCCGTGCATGAAATAAATTCGCAGACGGCTAGTTTGACCTGAGAAGTGGTGAAAAATAGTTGGCAAGTAAGTAAAAATAGAAAAAAAAATGCGAAAAAAATAAGTCTACAGCACCCGGTATTCCCAGGCGGTCACCCATCCAAGTACTAACCGGGCTCGACGTTGCTTAACTTCGGTGATCGGACGAGAACCGGTGTTTTCAACGTGATATGGCCGTAGACACTATTAGCGAAAAAAATAGGCCTTATATACCTACGATGTCCTGCCAACAGGAAGTAGGCGTTTTTGACCTTGTACTAAGTTGTAGACGTGCAAGGACGGCTCCACGGGGCGGTCCGAAGCGAAAATAACGCGCACACAGCAAGTTACGCTATGCATATAGCGTGTGTAACGCTTACTGTCGCGATTATCACTGTCTCACTGTGCAGATTGGTCCGTTCACGTGGACTACTCACCCTGAAGGGTGAAGTCGCGGTCACTGAGTCGGGCTCGGATTCGCGTGCAATGCACCAGTCCGTCGAGACGGCCGCTCTGTGACGAGTTTGTGGGAGAATGAGAGTCAATTTTACGGGTGTATACATGTACATGTACACATACGCCGCTCACAGCGCAAATGTCGTTAGTCAGATGCGCCGTTTTAATTTCACTGCTAAAATGATCATAAAAGACAATATCCGTGCATGAAATAAATTCGCAGACGGCTAGTTTGACCTGAGAAGTGGTGAAAAATAGTTGGCAAGTAAGTAAAAATAGAAAAAAAAATGCGAAAAAAATAAAAGTCTACAGCACCCGGTATTCCCAGGCGGTCACCCATCCAAGTACTAACCGGGCTCGACGTTGCTTAACTTCGGTGATCGGACGAGAACCGGTGTTTTCAACGTGATATGGCCGTAGACACTATTAGCGAAAAAAATAGGCCTTATATACCTACGATGTCCTGCCAACAGGAAGTAGGCGTTTTTGACCTTGTACTAAGTTGTAGACGTGCAAGGACGGCTCCACGGGGCGGTCCGAAGCGAAAATAACGCGCACACTGCAAGTTACGCTATGCATATAGCGTGTGTAACGCTTACTGTCGCGATTATCACCGTCTCACTGTGCAGATTGGTCCGTTCACGTGGACTACTCACCCTGAAGGGTGAAGTCGCGGTCACTGAGTCGGGCTCGGATTCGCGTGCAATGCACCAGTCCGTCGAGACGGCCGCTCTGTGACGAGTTTGTGGGAGAATGAGAGTCAATTTTACGGGTGTATACATGTACATGTACACATACGCCGCTCACAGCGCAAATGTCGTTAGTCAGATGCGCCGTTTTAATTTCACTGCTAAAATGATCATAAAAGACAATATCCGTGCATGAAATAAATTCGCAGACGGCTAGTTTGACCTGAGAAGTGGTGAAAAATAGTTGGCAAGTAAGTAAAAATAGAAAAAAAATGCGAAAAAAATAAGTCTACAGCACCCGGTATTCCCAGGCGGTCACCCATCCAAGTACTAACCGGGCTCGACGTTGCTTAACTTCGGTGATCGGACGAGAACCGGTGTTTTCAACGTGATATGGCCGTAGACACTATTAGCGAAAAAAATAGGCCTTATATACCTACGATGTCCTGCCAACAGGAAGTAGGCGTTTTTGACCTTGTACTAAGTTGTAGACGTGCAAGGACGGCTCCACGGGGCGGTCCGAAGCGAAAATAACGCGCACACAGCAAGTTACGCTATGCATATAGCGTGTGTAACGCTTACTGTCGCGATTATCACCGTCTCACTGTGCAGATTGGTCCGTTCACGTGGACTACTCACCCTGAAGGGTGAAGTCGCGGTCACTGAGTCGGGCTCGGATTCGCGTGCAATGCACCAGTCCGTCGAGACGGCCGCTCTTTGACGAGTTTGTGGGAGAATGAGAGTCAATTTTACGGGTGTATACATGTACATGTACACATACGCCGCTCACAGCGCAAATGTCGTTAGTCAGATGCGCCGTTTTAATTTCACTGCTAAAATGATCATAAAAGACAATATCCGTGCATGAAATAAATTCGCAGACGGCTAGTTTGACCTGAGAAGTGGTGAAAAATAGTTGGCAAGTAAGTAAAAATAGAAAAAAAATGCCAAAAAAATAAGTCTACAGCACCCGGTATTCCCAGGCGGTCACCCATCCAAGTACTAACCGGGCTCGACGTTGCTTAACTTCGGTGATCGGACGAGAACCGGTGTTTTCAACGTGATATGGCCGTAGACACTATTAGCGAAAAAAATAGGCCTTATATACCTACGATGTCCTGCCAACAGGAAGTAGGCGTTTTTTGACCTTGTACTAAGTTGTAGACGTGCAAGGACGGCTCCACGGGGCGGTCCGAAGCGAAAATAACGCGCACACAGCAAGTTACGCTATGCATATAGCGTGTGTAACGCTTAATGTCGCGATTATCACCGTCTCACTCTGCAGATTGGTCCGTTCACGTGGACTACTCACCCTGAAGGGTGAAGTCGCGGTCACTGAGTCGGGCTCGGATTCGCGTGCAATGCACCAGTCCGTCGAGACGGCCGCTCTGTGACGAGTTTGTGGGAGAATGAGAGTCAATTTTACGGGTGTATACATGTACATGTACACATACGCCGCTCACAGCGCAAATGTCGTTAGTCAGATGCGCCGTTTTAATTTCACTGCTAAAATGATCATAAAAGACAATATCCGTGCATGAAATAAATTCGCAGACGGCTAGTTTGACCTGAGAAGTGGTGAAAAATAGTTGGCAAGTAAGTAAAAATAGAAAAAAAAATGCGAAAAAAATAAGTCTACAGCACCCGGTATTCCCAGGCGGTCACCCATCCAAGTACTAACCGGGCTCGACGTTGCTTAACTTCGGTGATCGGACGAGAACCGGTGTTTTCAACGTGATATGGCCGTAGACACTATTAGCGAAAAAAATAGGCCTTATATACCTACGATGTCCTGCCAACAGGAAGTAGGCGTTTTTGACCTTGTACTAAGTTGTAGACGTGCAAGGACGGCTTCACGGGGCGGTCCGAAGCGAAAATAACGCGCACACAGCAAGTTACGCTATGCATATAGCGTGTGTAACGCTTACTGTCGCGATTATCACTGTCTCACTGTGCAGATTGGTCCGTTCACGTGGACTACTCACCCTGAAGGGTGAAGTCGCGGTCACTGAGTCGGGCTCGGATTCGCGTGCAATGCACCAGTCCGTCGAGACGGCCGCTCTTTGACGAGTTTGTGGGAGAATGAGAGTCAATTTTACGGGTGTATACATGTACATGTACACATACGCCGCTCACAGCGCAAATGTCGTTAGTCAGATGCGCCGTTTTAATTTCACTGCTAAAATGATCATAAAAGACAATATCCGTGCATGAAATAAATTCGCAGACGGCTAGTTTGACCTGAGAAGTGGTGAAAAATAGTTGGCAAGTAAGTAAAAATAGAAAAAAAATGCGAAAAAAATAAAAGTCTACAGCACCCAGTATTCCCAGGCGGTCACCCATCCAAGTACTAACCGGGCTCGACGTTGCTTAACTTCGGTGATCGGACGAGAACCGGTGTTTTCAACGTGATATGGCCGTAGACACTATTAGCGAAAAAAATAGGCCTTATATACCTACGATGTCCTGTCAACAGGAAGTAGGCGTTTTTGACCTTGTACTAAGTTGTAGACGTGCAAGGACGGCTCCACGGGGCGGTCCGAAGCGAAAATAACGCGCACACAGCAAGTTACGCTATGCATATAGCGTGTGTAACGCTTAATGTCGCGATTATCACCGTCTCACTGTGCAGATTGGTCCGTTCACGTGGACTACTCACCCTGAAGGGTGAAGTCGCGGTCACTGAGTCGGGCTCGGATTCGCGTGCAATGCACCAGTCCGTCGAGACGGCCGCTCTGTGACGAGTTTGTGGGAGAATGAGAGTCAATTTTACGGGTGTATACATGTACATGTACACATACGCCGCTCACAGCGCAAATGTCGTTAGTCAGATGCGCCGTTTTAATTTCACTGCTAAAATGATCATAAAAGACAATATCCGTGCATGAAATAAATTCGCAGACGGCTAGTTTGACCTGAGAAGTGGTGAAAAATAGTTGGCAAGTAAGTAAAAATAGAAAAAAAATGCGAAAAAAAATAAGTCTACAGCACCCGGTATTCCCAGGCGGTCACCCATCCAAGTACTAACCGGGCTCGACGTTGCTTAACTTCGGTGATCGGACGAGAACCGGTGTTTTCAACGTGATATGGCCGTAGACACTATTAGCGAAAAAAATAGGCCTTATATACCTACGATGTCCTGCCAACAGGAAGTAGGCGTTTTTGACCTTGTACAAAGTTGTAGACGTGCAAGGACGGCTCCACGGGGCGGTCCAAAGCGAAAATAACGCGCACACAGCAAGTTACGCTCTGCATATAGCGTGTGTAACGCTTAATGTCGCGATTATCACTGTCTCACTGTGCAGATTGGTCCGTTCACGTGGACTACTCACCCTGAAGGGTGAAGTCGCGGTCACTGAGTCGGGCTCGGATTCGCGTGCAATGCACCAGTCCGTCGAGACGGCCGCTCTGTGACGAGTTTGTGGGAGAATGAGAGTCAATTTTACGGGTGTATACATGTACATGTACACATACGCCGCTCACAGCGCAAATGTCGTTAGTCAGATGCGCCGTTTTAATTTCACTGCTAAAATGATCATAAAAGACAATATCCGTGCATGAAATAAATTCGCAGACGGCTAGTTTGACCTGAGAAGTGGTGAAAAATAGTTGGCAAGTAAGTAAAAATAGAAAAAAAATGCGAAAAAAATAAGTCTACAGCACCCGGTATTCCCAGGCGGTCACCCATCCAAGTACTAACCGGGCTCGACGTTGCTTAACTTCGGTGATCGGACGAGAACCGGTGTTTTCAACGTGATATGGCCGTAGACACTATTAGCGAAAAAAATAGGCCTTATATACCTACGATGTCCTGCCAACAGGAAGTAGGCGTTTTTGACCTTGTACTAAGTTGTAGACGTGCAAGGACGGCTCCACGGGGCGGTCCGAAGCGAAAATAACGCGCACACAGCAAGTTACGCTATGCATATAGCGTGTGTAACGCTTAATGTCGCGATTATCACTGTCTCACTGTGCAGATTGGTCCGTTCACGTGGACTACTCACCCTGAAGGGTGAAGTCGCGGTCACTGAGTCGGGCTCGGATTCGCGTGCAATGCACCAGTCCGTCGAGACGGCCGCTCTGTGACGAGTTTGTGGGAGAATGAGAGTCAATTTTACGGGTGTATACATGTACATGTACACATACGCCGCTCACAGCGCAAATGTCGTTAGTCAGATGCGCCGTTTTAATTTCACTGCTAAAATGATCATAAAAGACAATATCCGTGCATGAAATAAATTCGCAGACGGCTAGTTTGACCTGAGAAGTGGTGAAAAATAGTTGGCAAGTAAGTAAAAATAGAAAAAAAAATGCGAAAAAAATAAGTCTACAGCACCCGGTATTCCCAGGCGGTCACCCATCCAAGTACTAACCGGGCTCGACGTTGCTTAACTTCGGTGATCGGACGAGAACCGGTGTTTTCAACGTGATATGGCCGTAGACACTATTAGCGTAAAAAATAGGCCTTATATACCTACGATGTCCTGCCAACAGGAAGTAGGCGTTTTTGACCTTGTACTAAGTTGTAGACGTGCAAGGACGGCTCCACGGGGCGGTCCGAAGCGAAAATAACGCGCACACTGCAAGTTACGCTATGCATATAGCGTGTGTAACGCTTACTGTCGCGATTATCACCGTCTCACTGTGCAGATTGGTCCGTTCACGTGGACTACTCACCCTGAAGGGTGAAGTCGCGGTCACTGAGTCGGGCTCGGATTCGCGTGCAATGCACCAGTCCGTCGAGACGGCCGCTCTGTGACGAGTTTGTGGGAGAATGAGAGTCAATTTTACGGGTGTATACATGTACATGTACACATACGCCGCTCACAGCGCAAATGTCGTTAGTCAGATGCGCCGTTTTAATTTCACTGCTAAAATGATCATAAAAGACAATATCCGTGCATGAAATAAATTCGCAGACGGCTAGTTTGACCTGAGAAGTGGTGAAAAATAGTTGGCAAGTAAGTAAAAATAGAAAAAAAATGCGAAAAAAATAAGTCTACAGCACCCGGTATTCCCAGGCGGTCACCCATCCAAGTACTAACCGGGCTCGACGTTGCTTAACTTCGGTGATCGGACGAGAACCGGTGTTTTCAACGTGATATGGCCGTAGACACTATTAGCGAAAAAAATAGGCCTTATATACCTACGATGTCCTGCCAACAGGAAGTAGGCGTTTTTGACCTTGTACTAAGTTGTAGACGTGCAAGGACGGCTCCACGGGGCGGTCCGAAGCGAAAATAACGCGCACACAGCAAGTTACGCTATGCATATAGCGTGTGTAACGCTTAATGTCGCGATTATCACTGTCTCACTGTGCAGATTGGTCCGTTCACGTGGACTACTCACCCTGAAGGGTGAAGTCGCGGTCACTGAGTCGGGCTCGGATTCGCGTGCAATGCACCAGTCCGTCGAGACGGCCGCTCTGTGACGAGTTTGTGGGAGAATGAGAGTCAATTTTACGGGTGTATACATGTACATGTACACATACGCCGCTCACAGCGCAAATGTCGTTAGTCAGATGCGCCGTTTTAATTTCACTGCTAAAATGATCATAAAAGACAATATCCGTGCATGAAATAAATTCGCAGACGGCTAGTTTGACCTGAGAAGTGGTGAAAAATAGTTGGCAAGTAAGTAAAAATAGAAAAAAAAATGCGAAAAAAATAAGTCTACAGCACCCGGTATTCCCAGGCGGTCACCCATCCAAGTACTAACCGGGCTCGACGTTGCTTAACTTCGGTGATCGGACGAGAACCGGTGTTTTCAACGTGATATGGCCGTAGACACTATTAGCGTAAAAAATAGGCCTTATATACCTACGATGTCCTGCCAACAGGAAGTAGGCGTTTTTGACCTTGTACTAAGTTGTAGACGTGCAAGGACGGCTCCACGGGGCGGTCCGAAGCGAAAATAACGCGCACACTGCAAGTTACGCTATGCATATAGCGTGTGTAACGCTTACTGTCGCGATTATCACCGTCTCACTGTGCAGATTGGTCCGTTCACGTGGACTACTCACCCTGAAGGGTGAAGTCGCGGTCACTGAGTCGGGCTCGGATTCGCGTGCAATGCACCAGTCCGTCGAGACGGCCGCTCTGTGACGAGTTTGTGGGAGAATGAGAGTCAATTTTACGGGTGTATACATGTACATGTACACATACGCCGCTCACAGCGCAAATGTCGTTAGTCAGATGCGCCGTTTTAATTTCACTGCTAAAATGATCATAAAAGACAATATCCGTGCATGAAATAAATTCGCAGACGGCTAGTTTGACCTGAGAAGTGGTGAAAAATAGTTGGCAAGTAAGTAAAAATAGAAAAAAAATGCGAAAAAAATAAGTCTACAGCACCCGGTATTCCCAGGCGGTCACCCATCCAAGTACTAACCGGGCTCGACGTTGCTTAACTTCGGTGATCGGACGAGAACCGGTGTTTTCAACGTGATATGGCCGTAGACACTATTAGCGAAAAAAATAGGCCTTATATACCTACGATGTCCTGCCAACAGGAAGTAGGCGTTTTTGACCTTGTACTAAGTTGTAGACGTGCAAGGACGGCTCCACGGGGCGGTCCGAAGCGAAAATAACGCGCACACAGCAAGTTACGCTATGCATATAGCGTGTGTAACGCTTACTGTCGCGATTATCACCGTCTCACTGTGCAGATTGGTCCGTTCACGTGGACTACTCACCCTGAAGGGTGAAGTCGCGGTCACTGAGTCGGGCTCGGATTCGCGTGCAATGCACCAGTCCGTCGAGACGGCCGCTCTTTGACGAGTTTGTGGGAGAATGAGAGTCAATTTTACGGGTGTATACATGTACATGTACACATACGCCGCTCACAGCGCAAATGTCGTTAGTCAGATGCGCCGTTTTAATTTCACTGCTAAAATGATCATAAAAGACAATATCCGTGCATGAAATAAATTCGCAGACGGCTAGTTTGACCTGAGAAGTGGTGAAAAATAGTTGGCAAGTAAGTAAAAATGGAAAAAAAATGCCAAAAAAATAAGTCTACAGCACCCGGTATTCCCAGGCGGTCACCCATCCAAGTACTAACCGGGCTCGACGTTGCTTAACTTCGGTGATCGGACGAGAACCGGTGTTTTCAACGTGATATGGCCGTAGACACTATTAGCGAAAAAAATAGGCCTTATATACCTACGATGTCCTGCCAACAGGAAGTAGGCGTTTTTGACCTTGTACTAAGTTGTAGACGTGCAAGGACGGCTCCACGGGGCGGTCCGAAGCGAAAATAACGCGCACACAGCAAGTTACGCTATGCATATAGCGTGTGTAACGCTTACTGTCGCGATTATCACCGTCTCACTGTGCAGATTGGTCCGTTCACGTGGACTACTCACCCTGAAGGGTGAAGTCGCGGTCACTGAGTCGGGCTCGGATTCGCGTGCAATGCACCAGTCCGTCGAGACGGCCGCTCTTTGACGAGTTTGTGGGAGAATGAGAGTCAATTTTACGGGTGTATACATGTACATGTACACATACGCCGCTCACAGCGCAAATGTCGTTAGTCAGATGCGCCGTTTTAATTTCACTGCTAAAATGATCATAAAAGACAATATCCGTGCATGAAATAAATTCGCAGACGGCTAGTTTGACCTGAGAAGTGGTGAAAAATAGTTGGCAAGTAAGTAAAAATAGAAAAAAAATGCGAAAAAAATAAGTCTACAGCACCCGGTATTCCCAGGCGGTCACCCATCCAAGTACTAACCGGGCTCGACGTTGCTTAACTTCGGTGATCGGACGAGAACCGGTGTTTTCAACGTGATATGGCCGTAGACACTATTAGCGAAAAAAATAGGCCTTATATACCTAGGATGTCCTGCCAACAGGAAGTAGGCGTTTTTGACCTTGTACTAAGTTGTAGACGTGCAAGGACGGCTCCACGGGGCGGTCCGAAGCGAAAATAACGCGCACACAGCAAGTTACGCTATGCATATAGCGTGTGTAACGCTTACTGTCGCGATTATCACTGTCTCACTGTGCAGATTGGTCCGTTCACGTGGACTACTCACCCTGAAGGGTGAAGTCGCGGTCACTGAGTCGGGCTCGGATTCGCGTGCAATGCACCAGTCCGTCGAGACGGCCGCTCTTTGACGAGTTTGTGGGAGAATGAGAGTCAATTTTACGGGTGTATACATGTACATGTACACATACGCCGCTCACAGCGCAAATGTCGTTAGTCAGATGCGCCGTTTTAATTTCACTGCTAAAATGATCATAAAAGACAATATCCGTGCATGAAATAAATTCGCAGACGGCTAGTTTGACCTGAGAAGTGGTGAAAAATAGTTGGCAAGTAAGTAAAAATAGAAAAAAAATGCCAAAAAAATAAGTCTACAGCACCCGGTATTCCCAGGCGGTCACCCATCCAAGTACTAACCGGGCTCGACGTTGCTTAACTTCGGTGATCGGACGAGAACCGGTGTTTTCAACGTGATATGGCCGTAGACACTACTAGTATTAGCGAAAAAAATAGGCCTTATATACCTACGATGTCCTGCCAACAGGAAGTAGGCGTTTTTGACCTTGTACTAAGTTGTAGACGTGCAAGGACGGCTCCACGGGGCGGTCCGAAGCGAAAATAACGCGCACACAGCAAGTTACGCTATGCATATAGCGTGTGTAACGCTTACTGTCGCGATTATCACCGTCTCACTGTGCAGATTGGTCCGTTCACGTGGACTACTCACCCTGAAGGGTGAAGTCGCGGTCACTGAGTCGGGCTCGGATTCGCGTGCAATGCACCAGTCCGTCGAGACGGCCGCTCTTTGACGAGTTTGTGGGAGAATGAGAGTCAATTTTACGGGTGTATACATGTACATGTACACATACGCCGCTCACAGCGCAAATGTCGTTAGTCAGATGCGCCGTTTTAATTTCACTGCTAAAATGATCATAAAAGACAATATCCGTGCATGAAATAAATTCGCAGACGGCTAGTTTGACCTGAGAAGTGGTGAAAAATAGTTGGCAAGTAAGTAAAAATAGAAAAAAAATGCCAAAAAAATAAGTCTACAGCACCCGGTATTCCCAGGCGGTCACCCATCCAAGTACTAACCGGGCTCGACGTTGCTTAACTTCGGTGATCGGACGAGAACCGGTGTTTTCAACGTGATATGGCCGTAGACACTATTAGCGAAAAAAATAGGCCTTATATACCTACGATGTCCTGCCAACAGGAAGTAGGCGTTTTTGACCTTGTACTAAGTTGTAGACGTGCAAGGACGGCTCCACGGGGCGGTCCGAAGCGAAAATAACGCGCACACAGCAAGTTACGCTATGCATATAGCGTGTGTAACGCTTACTGTCGCGATTATCACCGTCTCACTGTGCAGATTGGTCCGTTCACGTGGACTACTCACCCTGAAGGGTGAAGTCGCGGTCACTGAGTCGGGCTCGGATTCGCGTGCAATGCACCAGTCCGTCGAGACGGCCGCTCTGTGACGAGTTTGTGGGAGAATGAGAGTCAATTTTACGGGTGTATACATGTACATGTACACATACGCCGCTCACAGCGCAAATGTCGTTAGTCAGATGCGCCGTTTTAATTTCACTGCTAAAATGATCATAAAAGACAATATCCGTGCATGAAATAAATTCGCAGACGGCTAGTTTGACCTGAGAAGTGGTGAAAAATAGTTGGCAAGTAAGTAAAAATAGAAAAAAAATGCGAAAAAAATAAGTCTACAGCACCCGGTATTCCCAGGCGGTCACCCATCCAAGTACTAACCGGGCTCGACGTTGCTTAACTTCGGTGATCGGACGAGAACCGGTGTTTTCAACGTGATATGGCCGTAGACACTATTAGCGAAAAAAATAGGCCTTATATACCTACGATGTCCTGCCAACAGGAAGTAGGCGTTTTTGACCTTGTACTAAGTTGTAGACGTGCAAGGACGGCTCCACGGGGCGGTCCGAAGCGAAAATAACGCGCACACTGCAAGTTACGCTATGCATATAGCGTGTGTAACGCTTACTGTCGCGATTATCACCGTCTCACTGTGCAGATTGGTCCGTTCACGTGGACTACTCACCCTGAAGGGTGAAGTCGCGGTCACTGAGTCGGGCTCGGATTCGCGTGCAATGCACCAGTCCGTCGAGACGGCCGCTCTGTGACGAGTTTGTGGGAGAATGAGAGTCAATTTTACGGGTGTATACATGTACATGTACACATACGCCGCTCACAGCGCAAATGTCGTTAGTCAGATGCGCCGTTTTAATTTCACTGCTAAAATGATCATAAAAGACAATATCCGTGCATGAAATAAATTCGCAGACGGCTAGTTTGACCTGAGAAGTGGTGAAAAATAGTTGGCAAGTAAGTAAAAATAGAAAAAAAATGCGAAAAAAATAAGTCTACAGCACCCGGTATTCCCAGGCGGTCACCCATCCAAGTACTAACCGGGCTCGACGTTGCTTAACTTCGGTGATCGGACGAGAACCGGTGTTTTCAACGTGATATGGCCGTAGACACTATTAGCGAAAAAAATAGGCCTTATATACCTACGATGTCCTGCCAACAGGAAGTAGGCGTTTTTGACCTTGTACTAAGTTGTAGACGTGCAAGGACGGCTCCACGGGGCGGTCCGAAGCGAAAATAACGCGCACACAGCAAGTTACGCTATGCATATAGCGTGTGTAACGCTTACTGTCGCGATTATCACCGTCTCACTGTGCAGATTGGTCCGTTCACGTGGACTACTCACCCTGAAGGGTGAAGTCGCGGTCACTGAGTCGGGCTCGGATTCGCGTGCAATGCACCAGTCCGTCGAGACGGCCGCTCTTTGACGAGTTTGTGGGAGAATGAGAGTCAATTTTACGGGTGTATACATGTACATGTACACATACGCCGCTCACAGCGCAAATGTCGTTAGTCAGATGCGCCGTTTTAATTTCACTGCTAAAATGATCATAAAAGACAATATCCGTGCATGAAATAAATTCGCAGACGGCTAGTTTGACCTGAGAAGTGGTGAAAAATAGTTGGCAAGTAAGTAAAAATAGAAAAAAAATGCCAAAAAAATAAGTCTACAGCACCCGGTATTCCCAGGCGGTCACCCATCCAAGTACTAACCGGGCTCGACGTTGCTTAACTTCGGTGATCGGACGAGAACCGGTGTTTTCAACGTGATATGGCCGTAGACACTATTAGCGAAAAAAATAGGCCTTATATACCTACGATGTCCTGCCAACAGGAAGTAGGCGTTTTTGACCTTGTACTAAGTTGTAGACGTGCAAGGACGGCTCCACGGGGCGGTCCGAAGCGAAAATAACGCGCACACAGCAAGTTACGCTATGCATATAGCGTGTGTAACGCTTACTGTCGCGATTATCACCGTCTCACTGTGCAGATTGGTCCGTTCACGTGGACTACTCACCCTGAAGGGTGAAGTCGCGGTCACTGAGTCGGGCTCGGATTCGCGTGCAATGCACCAGTCCGTCGAGACGGCCGCTCTTTGACGAGTTTGTGGGAGAATGAGAGTCAATTTTACGGGTGTATACATGTACATGTACACATACGCCGCTCACAGCGCAAATGTCGTTAGTCAGATGCGCCGTTTTAATTTCACTGCTAAAATGATCATAAAAGACAATATCCGTGCATGAAATAAATTCGCAGACGGCTAGTTTGACCTGAGAAGTGGTGAAAAATAGTTGGCAAGTAAGTAAAAATAGAAAAAAAATGCCAAAAAAATAAGTCTACAGCACCCGGTATTCCCAGGCGGTCACCCATCCAAGTACTAACCGGGCTCGACGTTGCTTAACTTCGGTGATCGGACGAGAACCGGTGTTTTCAACGTGATATGGCCGTAGACACTATTAGCGAAAAAAATAGGCCTTATATACCTAGGATGTCCTGCCAACAGGAAGTAGGCGTTTTTGACCTTGTACTAAGTTGTAGACGTGCAAGGACGGCTCCACGGGGCGGTCCGAAGCGAAAATAACGCGCACACAGCAAGTTACGCTATGCATATAGCGTGTGTAACGCTTAATGTCGCGATTATCACTGTCTCACTGTGCAGATTGGTCCGTTCACGTGGACTACTCACCCTGAAGGGTGAAGTCGCGGTCACTGAGTCGGGCTCGGATTCGCGTGCAATGCACCAGTCCGTCGAGACGGCCGCTCTGTGACGAGTTTGTGGGAGAATGAGAGTCAATTTTACGGGTGTATACATGTACATGTACACATACGCCGCTCACAGCGCAAATGTCGTTAGTCAGATGCGCCGTTTTAATTTCACTGCTAAAATGATCATAAAAGACAATATCCGTGCATGAAATAAATTCGCAGACGGCTAGTTTGACCTGAGAAGTGGTGAAAAATAGTTGGCAAGTAAGTAAAAATAGAAAAAAAAATGCGAAAAAAATAAGTCTACAGCACCCGGTATTCCCAGGCGGTCACCCATCCAAGTACTAACCGGGCTCGACGTTGCTTAACTTCGGTGATCGGACGAGAACCGGTGTTTTCAACGTGATATGGCCGTAGACACTATTAGCGAAAAAAATAGGCCTTATATACCTACGATGTCCTGCCAACAGGAAGTAGGCGTTTTTGACCTTGTACTAAGTTGTAGACGTGCAAGGACGGCTCCACGGGGCGGTCCGAAGCGAAAATAACGCGCACACAGCAAGTTACGCTATGCATATAGCGTGTGTAACGCTTACTGTCGCGATTATCACCGTCTCACTGTGCAGATTGGTCCGTTCACGTGGACTACTCACCCTGAAGGGTGAAGTCGCGGTCACTGAGTCGGGCTCGGATTCGCGTGCAATGCACCAGTCCGTCGAGACGGCCGCTCTTTGACGAGTTTGTGGGAGAATGAGAGTCAATTTTACGGGTGTATACATGTACATGTACACATACGCCGCTCACAGCGCAAATGTCGTTAGTCAGATGCGCCGTTTTAATTTCACTGCTAAAATGATCATAAAAGACAATATCCGTGCATGAAATAAATTCGCAGACGGCTAGTTTGACCTGAGAAGTGGTGAAAAATAGTTGGCAAGTAAGTAAAAATAGAAAAAAAATGCCAAAAAAATAAGTCTACAGCACCCGGTATTCCCAGGCGGTCACCCATCCAAGTACTAACCGGGCTCGACGTTGCTTAACTTCGGTGATCGGACGAGAACCGGTGTTTTCAACGTGATATGGCCGTAGACACTATTAGCGAAAAAAATAGGCCTTATATACCTACGATGTCCTGCCAACAGGAAGTAGGCGTTTTTGACCTTGTACTAAGTTGTAGACGTGCAAGGACGGCTCCACGGGGCGGTCCGAAGCGAAAATAACGCGCACACAGCAAGTTACGCTATGCATATAGCGTGTGTAACGCTTAATGTCGCGATTATCACCGTCTCACTCTGCAGATTGGTCCGTTCACGTGGACTACTCACCCTGAAGGGTGAAGTCGCGGTCACTGAGTCGGGCTCGGATTCGCGTGCAATGCACCAGTCCGTCGAGACGGCCGCTCTGTGACGAGTTTGTGGGAGAATGAGAGTCAATTTTACGGGTGTATACATGTACATGTACACATACGCCGCTCACAGCGCAAATGTCGTTAGTCAGATGCGCCGTTTTAATTTCACTGCTAAAATGATCATAAAAGACAATATCCGTGCATGAAATAAATTCGCAGACGGCTAGTTTGACCTGAGAAGTGGTGAAAAATAGTTGGCAAGTAAGTAAAAATAGAAAAAAAAATGCGAAAAAAATAAGTCTACAGCACCCGGTATTCCCAGGCGGTCACCCATCCAAGTACTAACCGGGCTCGACCTTGCTTAACTTCGGTGATCGGACGAGAACCGGTGTTTTCAACGTGATATGGCCGTAGACACTATTAGCGTAAAAAATAGGCCTTATATACCTACGATGTCCTGCCAACAGGAAGTAGGCGTTTTTGACCTTGTACTAAGTTGTAGACGTGCAAGGACGGCTCCACGGGGCGGTCCGAAGCGAAAATAACGCGCACACTGCAAGTTACGCTATGCATATAGCGTGTGTAACGCTTACTGTCGCGATTATCACCGTCTCACTGTGCAGATTGGTCCGTTCACGTGGACTACTCACCCTGAAGGGTGAAGTCGCGGTCACTGAGTCGGGCTCGGATTCGCGTGCAATGCACCAGTCCGTCGAGACGGCCGCTCTGTGACGAGTTTGTGGGAGAATGAGAGTCAATTTTACGGGTGTATACATGTACATGTACACATACGCCGCTCACAGCGCAAATGTCGTTAGTCAGATGCGCCGTTTTAATTTCACTGCTAAAATGATCATAAAAGACAATATCCGTGCATGAAATAAATTCGCAGACGGCTAGTTTGACCTGAGAAGTGGTGAAAAATAGTTGGCAAGTAAGTAAAAATAGAAAAAAAATGCGAAAAAAATAAGTCTACAGCACCCGGTATTCCCAGGCGGTCACCCATCCAAGTACTAACCGGGCTCGACGTTGCTTAACTTCGGTGATCGGACGAGAACCGGTGTTTTCAACGTGATATGGCCGTAGACACTATTAGCGAAAAAAATAGGCCTTATATACCTACGATGTCCTGCCAACAGGAAGTAGGCGTTTTTGACCTTGTACTAAGTTGTAGACGTGCAAGGACGGCTCCACGGGGCGGTCCGAAGCGAAAATAACGCGCACACAGCAAGTTACGCTATGCATATAGCGTGTGTAACGCTTAATGTCGCGATTATCACTGTCTCACTGTGCAGATTGGTCCGTTCACGTGGACTACTCACCCTGAAGGGTGAAGTCGCGGTCACTGAGTCGGGCTCGGATTCGCGTGCAATGCACCAGTCCGTCGAGACGGCCGCTCTGTGACGAGTTTGTGGGAGAATGAGAGTCAATTTTACGGGTGTATACATGTACATGTACACATACGCCGCTCACAGCGCAAATGTCGTTAGTCAGATGCGCCGTTTTAATTTCACTGCTAAAATGATCATAAAAGACAATATCCGTGCATGAAATAAATTCGCAGACGGCTAGTTTGACCTGAGAAGTGGTGAAAAATAGTTGGCAAGTAAGTAAAAATAGAAAAAAAAATGCGAAAAAAATAAGTCTACAGCACCCGGTATTCCCAGGCGGTCACCCATCCAAGTACTAACCGGGCTCGACGTTGCTTAACTTCGGTGATCGGACGAGAACCGGTGTTTTCAACGTGATATGGCCGTAGACACTATTAGCGTAAAAAATAGGCCTTATATACCTACGATGTCCTGCCAACAGGAAGTAGGCGTTTTTGACCTTGTACTAAGTTGTAGACGTGCAAGGACGGCTCCACGGGGCGGTCCGAAGCGAAAATAACGCGCACACTGCAAGTTACGCTATGCATATAGCGTGTGTAACGCTTACTGTCGCGATTATCACCGTCTCACTGTGCAGATTGGTCCGTTCACGTGGACTACTCACCCTGAAGGGTGAAGTCGCGGTCACTGAGTCGGGCTCGGATTCGCGTGCAATGCACCAGTCCGTCGAGACGGCCGCTCTGTGACGAGTTTGTGGGAGAATGAGAGTCAATTTTACGGGTGTATACATGTACATGTACACATACGCCGCTCACAGCGCAAATGTCGTTAGTCAGATGCGCCGTTTTAATTTCACTGCTAAAATGATCATAAAAGACAATATCCGTGCATGAAATAAATTCGCAGACGGCTAGTTTGACCTGAGAAGTGGTGAAAAATAGTTGGCAAGTAAGTAAAAATAGAAAAAAAATGCGAAAAAAATAAGTCTACAGCACCCGGTATTCCCAGGCGGTCACCCATCCAAGTACTAACCGGGCTCGACGTTGCTTAACTTCGGTGATCGGACGAGAACCGGTGTTTTCAACGTGATATGGCCGTAGACACTATTAGCGAAAAAAATAGGCCTTATATACCTACGATGTCCTGCCAACAGGAAGTAGGCGTTTTTGACCTTGTACTAAGTTGTAGACGTGCAAGGACGGCTCCACGGGGCGGTCCGAAGCGAAAATAACGCGCACACAGCAAGTTACGCTATGCATATAGCGTGTGTAACGCTTACTGTCGCGATTATCACCGTCTCACTGTGCAGATTGGTCCGTTCACGTGGACTACTCACCCTGAAGGGTGAAGTCGCGGTCACTGAGTCGGGCTCGGATTCGCGTGCAATGCACCAGTCCGTCGAGACGGCCGCTCTTTGACGAGTTTGTGGGAGAATGAGAGTCAATTTTACGGGTGTATACATGTACATGTACACATACGCCGCTCACAGCGCAAATGTCGTTAGTCAGATGCGCCGTTTTAATTTCACTGCTAAAATGATCATAAAAGACAATATCCGTGCATGAAATAAATTCGCAGACGGCTAGTTTGACCTGAGAAGTGGTGAAAAATAGTTGGCAAGTAAGTAAAAATGGAAAAAAAATGCCAAAAAAATAAGTCTACAGCACCCGGTATTCCCAGGCGGTCACCCATCCAAGTACTAACCGGGCTCGACGTTGCTTAACTTCGGTGATCGGACGAGAACCGGTGTTTTCAACGTGATATGGCCGTAGACACTATTAGCGAAAAAAATAGGCCTTATATACCTACGATGTCCTGCCAACAGGAAGTAGGCGTTTTTGACCTTGTACTAAGTTGTAGACGTGCAAGGACGGCTCCACGGGGCGGTCCGAAGCGAAAATAACGCGCACACAGCAAGTTACGCTATGCATATAGCGTGTGTAACGCTTACTGTCGCGATTATCACCGTCTCACTGTGCAGATTGGTCCGTTCACGTGGACTACTCACCCTGAAGGGTGAAGTCGCGGTCACTGAGTCGGGCTCGGATTCGCGTGCAATGCACCAGTCCGTCGAGACGGCCGCTCTTTGACGAGTTTGTGGGAGAATGAGAGTCAATTTTACGGGTGTATACATGTACATGTACACATACGCCGCTCACAGCGCAAATGTCGTTAGTCAGATGCGCCGTTTTAATTTCACTGCTAAAATGATCATAAAAGACAATATCCGTGCATGAAATAAATTCGCAGACGGCTAGTTTGACCTGAGAAGTGGTGAAAAATAGTTGGCAAGTAAGTAAAAATAGAAAAAAAATGCGAAAAAAATAAGTCTACAGCACCCGGTATTCCCAGGCGGTCACCCATCCAAGTACTAACCGGGCTCGACGTTGCTTAACTTCGGTGATCGGACGAGAACCGGTGTTTTCAACGTGATATGGCCGTAGACACTATTAGCGAAAAAAAAAATAGGCCTTATATACCTAGGATGTCCTGCCAACAGGAAGTAGGCGTTTTTGACCTTGTACTAAGTTGTAGACGTGCAAGGACGGCTCCACGGGGCGGTCCGAAGCGAAAATAACGCGCACACAGCAAGTTACGCTATGCATATAGCGTGTGTAACGCTTACTGTCGCGATTATCACTGTCTCACTGTGCAGATTGGTCCGTTCACGTGGACTACTCACCCTGAAGGGTGAAGTCGCGGTCACTGAGTCGGGCTCGGATTCGCGTGCAATGCACCAGTCCGTCGAGACGGCCGCTCTTTGACGAGTTTGTGGGAGAATGAGAGTCAATTTTACGGGTGTATACATGTACATGTACACATACGCCGCTCACAGCGCAAATGTCGTTAGTCAGATGCGCCGTTTTAATTTCACTGCTAAAATGATCATAAAAGACAATATCCGTGCATGAAATAAATTCGCAGACGGCTAGTTTGACCTGAGAAGTGGTGAAAAATAGTTGGCAAGTAAGTAAAAATAGAAAAAAAATGCCAAAAAAATAAGTCTACAGCACCCGGTATTCCCAGGCGGTCACCCATCCAAGTACTAACCGGGCTCGACGTTGCTTAACTTCGGTGATCGGACGAGAACCGGTGTTTTCAACGTGATATGGCCGTAGACACTATTAGCGAAAAAAATAGGCCTTATATACCTACGATGTCCTGCCAACAGGAAGTAGGCGTTTTTGACCTTGTACTAAGTTGTAGACGTGCAAGGACGGCTCCACGGGGCGGTCCGAAGCGAAAATAACGCGCACACTGCAAGTTACGCTATGCATATAGCGTGTGTAACGCTTACTGTCGCGATTATCACCGTCTCACTGTGCAGATTGGTCCGTTCACGTGGACTACTCACCCTGAAGGGTGAAGTCGCGGTCACTGAGTCGGGCTCGGATTCGCGTGCAATGCACCAGTCCGTCGAGACGGCCGCTCTGTGACGAGTTTGTGGGAGAATGAGAGTCAATTTTACGGGTGTATACATGTACATGTACACATACGCCGCTCACAGCGCAAATGTCGTTAGTCAGATGCGCCGTTTTAATTTCACTGCTAAAATGATCATAAAAGACAATATCCGTGCATGAAATAAATTCGCAGACGGCTAGTTTGACCTGAGAAGTGGTGAAAAATAGTTGGCAAGTAAGTAAAAATAGAAAAAAAATGCGAAAAAAATAAGTCTACAGCACCCGGTATTCCCAGGCGGTCACCCATCCAAGTACTAACCGGGCTCGACGTTGCTTAACTTCGGTGATCGGACGAGAACCGGTGTTTTCAACGTGATATGGCCGTAGACACTATTAGCGAAAAAAATAGGCCTTATATACCTACGATGTCCTGCCAACAGGAAGTAGGCGTTTTTGACCTTGTACTAAGTTGTAGACGTGCAAGGACGGCTCCACGGGGCGGTCCGAAGCGAAAATAACGCGCACACAGCAAGTTACGCTATGCATATAGCGTGTGTAACGCTTACTGTCGCGATTATCACCGTCTCACTGTGCAGATTGGTCCGTTCACGTGGACTACTCACCCTGAAGGGTGAAGTCGCGGTCACTGAGTCGGGCTCGGATTCGCGTGCAATGCACCAGTCCGTCGAGACGGCCGCTCTTTGACGAGTTTGTGGGAGAATGAGAGTCAATTTTACGGGTGTATACATGTACATGTACACATACGCCGCTCACAGCGCAAATGTCGTTAGTCAGATGCGCCGTTTTAATTTCACTGCTAAAATGATCATAAAAGACAATATCCGTGCATGAAATAAATTCGCAGACGGCTAGTTTGACCTGAGAAGTGGTGAAAAATAGTTGGCAAGTAAGTAAAAATAGAAAAAAAATGCCAAAAAAATAAGTCTACAGCACCCGGTATTCCCAGGCGGTCACCCATCCAAGTACTAACCGGGCTCGACGTTGCTTAACTTCGGTGATCGGACGAGAACCGGTGTTTTCAACGTGATATGGCCGTAGACACTATTAGCGAAAAAAATAGGCCTTATATACCTACGATGTCCTGCCAACAGGAAGTAGGCGTTTTTGACCTTGTACTAAGTTGTAGACGTGCAAGGACGGCTCCACGGGGCGGTCCGAAGCGAAAATAACGCGCACACAGCAAGTTACGCTATGCATATAGCGTGTGTAACGCTTACTGTCGCGATTATCACCGTCTCACTGTGCAGATTGGTCCGTTCACGTGGACTACTCATCCTGAAGGGTGAAGTCGCGGTCACTGAGTCGGGCTCGGATTCGCGTGCAATGCACCAGTCCGTCGAGACGGCCGCTCTTTGACGAGTTTGTGGGAGAATGAGAGTCAATTTTACGGGTGTATACATGTACATGTACACATACGCCGCTCACAGCGCAAATGTCGTTAGTCAGATGCGCCGTTTTAATTTCACTGCTAAAATGATCATAAAAGACAATATCCGTGCATGAAATAAATTCGCAGACGGCTAGTTTGACCTGAGAAGTGGTGAAAAATAGTTGGCAAGTAAGTAAAAATAGAAAAAAAATGCCAAAAAAATAAGTCTACAGCACCCGGTATTCCCAGGCGGTCACCCATCCAAGTACTAACCGGGCTCGACGTTGCTTAACTTCGGTGATCGGACGAGAACCGGTGTTTTCAACGTGATATGGCCGTAGACACTATTAGCGAAAAAAATAGGCCTTATATACCTAGGATGTCCTGCCAACAGGAAGTAGGCGTTTTTGACCTTGTACTAAGTTGTAGACGTGCAAGGACGGCTCCACGGGGCGGTCCGAAGCGAAAATAACGCGCACACAGCAAGTTACGCTATGCATATAGCGTGTGTAACGCTTAATGTCGCGATTATCACTGTCTCACTGTGCAGATTGGTCCGTTCACGTGGACTACTCACCCTGAAGGGTGAAGTCGCGGTCACTGAGTCGGGCTCGGATTCGCGTGCAATGCACCAGTCCGTCGAGACGGCCGCTCTGTGACGAGTTTGTGGGAGAATGAGAGTCAATTTTACGGGTGTATACATGTACATGTACACATACGCCGCTCACAGCGCAAATGTCGTTAGTCAGATGCGCCGTTTTAATTTCACTGCTAAAATGATCATAAAAGACAATATCCGTGCATGAAATAAATTCGCAGACGGCTAGTTTGACCTGAGAAGTGGTGAAAAATAGTTGGCAAGTAAGTAAAAATAGAAAAAAAAATGCGAAAAAAATAAGTCTACAGCACCCGGTATTCCCAGGCGGTCACCCATCCAAGTACTAACCGGGCTCGACGTTGCTTAACTTCGGTGATCGGACGAGAACCGGTGTTTTCAACGTGATATGGCCGTAGACACTATTAGCGAAAAAAATAGGCCTTATATACCTACGATGTCCTGTCAACAGGAAGTAGGCGTTTTTGACCTTGTACTAAGTTGTAGACGTGCAAGGACGGCTCCACGGGGCGGTCCGAAGCGAAAATAACGCGCACACAGCAAGTTACGCTATGCATATAGCGTGTGTAACGCTTACTGTCGCGATTATCACTGTCTCACTGTGCAGATTGGTCCGTTCACGTGGACTACTCACCCTGAAGGGTGAAGTCGCGGTCACTGAGTCGGGCTCGGATTCGCGTGCAATGCACCAGTCCGTCGAGACGGCCGCTCTTTGACGAGTTTGTGGGAGAATGAGAGTCAATTTTACGGGTGTATACATGTACATGTACACATACGCCGCTCACAGCGCAAATGTCGTTAGTCAGATGCGCCGTTTTAATTTCACTGCTAAAATGATCATAAAAGACAATATCCGTGCATGAAATAAATTCGCAGACGGCTAGTTTGACCTGAGAAGTGGTGAAAAATAGTTGGCAAGTAAGTAAAAATAGAAAAAAAATGCGAAAAAAATAAAAGTCTACAGCACCCAGTATTCCCAGGCGGTCACCCATCCAAGTACTAACCGGGCTCGACGTTGCTTAACTTCGGTGATCGGACGAGAACCGGTGTTTTCAACGTGATATGGCCGTAGACACTATTAGCGAAAAAAATAGGCCTTATATACCTACGATGTCCTGTCAACAGGAAGTAGGCGTTTTTGACCTTGTACTAAGTTGTAGACGTGCAAGGACGGCTCCACGGGGCGGTCCGAAGCGAAAATAACGCGCACACAGCAAGTTACGCTATGCATATAGCGTGTGTAACGCTTAATGTCGCGATTATCACCGTCTCACTGTGCAGATTGGTCCGTTCACGTGGACTACTCACCCTGAAGGGTGAAGTCGCGGTCACTGAGTCGGGCTCGGATTCGCGTGCAATGCACCAGTCCGTCGAGACGGCCGCTCTGTGACGAGTTTGTGGGAGAATGAGAGTCAATTTTACGGGTGTATACATGTACATGTACACATACGCCGCTCACAGCGCAAATGTCGTTAGTCAGATGCGCCGTTTTAATTTCACTGCTAAAATGATCATAAAAGACAATATCCGTGCATGAAATAAATTCGCAGACGGCTAGTTTGACCTGAGAAGTGGTGAAAAATAGTTGGCAAGTAAGTAAAAATAGAAAAAAAATGCCAAAAAAATAAGTCTACAGCACCCGGTATTCCCAGGCGGTCACCCATCCAAGTACTAACCGGGCTCGACGTTGCTTAACTTCGGTGATCGGACGAGAACCGGTGTTTTCAACGTGATATGGCCGTAGACACTATTAGCGAAAAAAATAGGCCTTATATACCTACGATGTCCTGCCAACAGGAAGTAGGCGTTTTTGACCTTGTACTAAGTTGTAGACGTGCAAGGACGGCTCCACGGGGCGGTCCGAAGCGAAAATAACGCGCACACAGCAAGTTACGCTATGCATATAGCGTGTGTAACGCTTACTGTCGCGATTATCACCGTCTCACTGTGCAGATTGGTCCGTTCACGTGGACTACTCACCCTGAAGGGTGAAGTCGCGGTCACTGAGTCGGGCTCGGATTCGCGTGCAATGCACCAGTCCGTCGAGACGGCCGCTCTGTGACGAGTTTGTGGGAGAATGAGAGTCAATTTTACGGGTGTATACATGTACATGTACACATACGCCGCTCACAGCGCAAATGTCGTTAGTCAGATGCGCCGTTTTAATTTCACTGCTAAAATGATCATAAAAGACAATATCCGTGCATGAAATAAATTCGCAGACGGCTAGTTTGACCTGAGAAGTGGTGAAAAATAGTTGGCAAGTAAGTAAAAATAGAAAAAAAATGCGAAAAAAATAAGTCTACAGCACCCGGTATTCCCAGGCGGTCACCCATCCAAGTACTAACCGGGCTCGACGTTGCTTAACTTCGGTGATCGGACGAGAACCGGTGTTTTCAACGTGATATGGCCGTAGACACTATTAGCGAAAAAAATAGGCCTTATATACCTACGATGTCCTGCCAACAGGAAGTAGGCGTTTTTGACCTTGTACAAAGTTGTAGACGTGCAAGGACGGCTCCACGGGGCGGTCCAAAGCGAAAATAACGCGCACACAGCAAGTTACGCTCTGCATATAGCGTGTGTAACGCTTAATGTCGCGATTATCACTGTCTCACTGTGCAGATTGGTCCGTTCACGTGGACTACTCACCCTGAAGGGTGAAGTCGCGGTCACTGAGTCGGGCTCGGATTCGCGTGCAATGCACCAGTCCGTCGAGACGGCCGCTCTGTGACGAGTTTGTGGGAGAATGAGAGTCAATTTTACGGGTGTATACATGTACATGTACACATACGCCGCTCACAGCGCAAATGTCGTTAGTCAGATGCGCCGTTTTAATTTCACTGCTAAAATGATCATAAAAGACAATATCCGTGCATGAAATAAATTCGCAGACGGCTAGTTTGACCTGAGAAGTGGTGAAAAATAGTTGGCAAGTAAGTAAAAATAGAAAAAAAATGCGAAAAAAATAAGTCTACAGCACCCGGTATTCCCAGGCGGTCACCCATCCAAGTACTAACCGGGCTCGACGTTGCTTAACTTCGGTGATCGGACGAGAACCGGTGTTTTCAACGTGATATGGCCGTAGACACTATTAGCGAAAAAAATAGGCCTTATATACCTACGATGTCCTGCCAACAGGAAGTAGGCGTTTTTGACCTTGTACTAAGTTGTAGACGTGCAAGGACGGCTCCACGGGGCGGTCCGAAGCGAAAATAACGCGCACACAGCAAGTTACGCTATGCATATAGCGTGTGTAACGCTTAATGTCGCGATTATCACTGTCTCACTGTGCAGATTGGTCCGTTCACGTGGACTACTCACCCTGAAGGGTGAAGTCGCGGTCACTGAGTCGGGCTCGGATTCGCGTGCAATGCACCAGTCCGTCGAGACGGCCGCTCTGTGACGAGTTTGTGGGAGAATGAGAGTCAATTTTACGGGTGTATACATGTACATGTACACATACGCCGCTCACAGCGCAAATGTCGTTAGTCAGATGCGCCGTTTTAATTTCACTGCTAAAATGATCATAAAAGACAATATCCGTGCATGAAATAAATTCGCAGACGGCTAGTTTGACCTGAGAAGTGGTGAAAAATAGTTGGCAAGTAAGTAAAAATAGAAAAAAAATGCGAAAAAAATAAGTCTACAGCACCCGGTATTCCCAGGCGGTCACCCATCCAAGTACTAACCGGGCTCGACGTTGCTTAACTTCGGTGATCGGACGAGAACCGGTGTTTTCAACGTGATATGGCCGTAGACACTATTAGCGAAAAAAATAGGCCTTATATACCTACGATGTCCTGCCAACAGGAAGTAGGCGTTTTTGACCTTGTACTAAGTTGTAGACGTGCAAGGACGGCTCCACGGGGCGGTCCGAAGCGAAAATAACGCGCACACAGCAAGTTACGCTATGCATATAGCGTGTGTAACGCTTAATGTCGCGATTATCACTGTCTCACTGTGCAGATTGGTCCGTTCACGTGGACTACTCACCCTGAAGGGTGAAGTCGCGGTCACTGAGTCGGGCTCGGATTCGCGTGCAATGCACCAGTCCGTCGAGACGGCCGCTCTGTGACGAGTTTGCGGGAGAATGAGAGTCAATTTTACGGGTGTATACATGTACATGTACACATACGCCGCTCACAGCGCAAATGTCGTTAGTCAGATGCGCCGTTTTAATTTCACTGCTAAAATGATCATAAAAGACAATATCCGTGCATGAAATAAATTCGCAGACGGCTAGTTTGACCTGAGAAGTGGTGAAAAATAGTTGGCAAGTAGGGGAGACCGGGGCAAGTCGGAACACGGGGTAAGTCGGAACAAGGGCGATAACTTCCACTCGTTAACTGTTTTCATAAAATCTAATGACGTGTACGAATGACATCACAAGTGTCGACTTCCTACAAAAGTTACAATGGCGGCCATAATATAAATAAATATTTTATTGAAGAAAGTCCATTTTCCCGATACGTAAGTAAAATGTCTTATTGTGTACCTATTTTTTTCTGTGCATAGAGATGACGTTGATCGTTATATATTGTTTGGAAGAGCTATGTCTATTCTGTTATTTGAAACGCTGGAAAGTGGTTTATTGACATCAGAATGTTTTCAGTAGACGAAGGGCATATATATCACGTGGTTGGGGCAAGTTGGAACAGCGTGCACGGGGCATGTAGGAACACTGTTCCAACTTACCCCGTCCAGGTTAATTAAACGGATGTGGTTTATCTTTTTCATATGTTTTTTATATTTTTGTCATTAACTATTATAAATTGTAACGTCTGAAACTGCACACTAATCCATAAGATAGATCTAATCAGATTTTTAACTGTTGATCACTCGATTTTTGATCACTCGATTTGCTGTTATATAATTTACAAAGTTATTCTCAGTACCAAGTATTGCTTCGACAGATTGACAAATACCGATAAGCTCTACATTATCTTATTTTATTTTTCAGCAAGATGAGGCATTATGTAAGGAGGTCACGAACAATTCGTCAGCATCACTTACACACGACTCTAGGAATCAAACAGAGAATGATAGTCCAGAAGTGCATGACACTAATCAAGGTGCCCATCAAACAAACACAGTTGATTACAGGCCAAATGAATGGAATATTATAAAAGAACATATCATTAAGCAAAACCTTGAACTGAAGTACGTACCTGGAGATGGACACTATATGTTGTATGCAGTACATGCATGTATGAATCAAGAACATGGTGAAAACATTTCCACTGAGGAAATCATTGCCAAACTTTCAGATGAAGTTAAGACGTATTCGCAGTTTTACAACAAGTTTGCCGTTGATGGACAGGATATTGAATCTGAGTTGAATAGGTACATAACACTCAAGGATTATAGCAGTAACACCGGAGACTTAGTCCTTGTAGCGTTAAATAGTGCACTTGAACTAGAAACCACTGTTGTGCAGGTAGATGGAAACAGAGTTATAGACATTAAAGTGGGACCAGGTAGATCTAGTGTGCTTCCTGTCAAACACATACAATTAGCATACCACGGGGAACATTATAAGGCTGTATTTAGTAAGAGGAGCACTCGGGGGCAACTGAAAATAGCGCACATGCAGAAAATGATTCGCCGAAAGAGCACAATACACCCAGTGATCAAGATGCACAGAGAAATAAAGAAATTATAGATCTCGTACATGATGCCAAAAATGATAAATCACCGGTCGAAGGTCAAAATAACGTTGACGGTACCGAAAAGGACATCGCATAAACGAAAAAGCTGTTTTCGCCAGAATTAGTTAGACCATTCCCGAAAGCCGGCGAAAGAAAGCAGACGAACAGTAAACGTAAACGTAAATCAGCCATACTCACAGACACACCGGAAATAGCGCGATTTAAACTAGAACAGTTGAAAAGTCAAACAAAAAAGTCACGAAAAGTCACAAATGGCGGAAAAAAGAAAAGCGATGGACTAGTAACTTCCAAAGACAAACCAAGGAAGAAAGCATCGCGTAGAAAGGTACTTGAGAGTGACTCAGAAACGGATGAATGTTATTGGTTAGTGTGCCTTGAACCGTATTCTAACAGTCGATCCAGGGAACGGTGGATTCAGTGTATTGTGTGTAAACAGTGGGCACATGTTGATTGCGTTAACTCAGATCCGATGTTTGTTTGTATCAATTGTGACTCGGACGATTCCGATTATGTTCATTGAAGTCTTCCAATACGGAACCACTCTGTCGTCTATAATGATTTCATTCAAACGCTCGTTTACATAGTAAAGCTACGTTGTAGGTTGATTAGAAAGAAACATTTTCATGTATAATGTTTGAAAAGCTTTTCGTTTTATTTAAAAGTATTTTATAGTTCATATGTTAAGTATTTGTCGCAGTCCTGCCGGTGACTATCAAATGATTTCACATGTAGATTCTGTTTTGTTTCATAAACATTATAGCTTGAAGTTTGATTTGCGTACGATGAATTACACTGGTACATGGCATGTACATCCGTTGCTATGCCCATAAGCTTTTCAATAATCTTTGTGGCCACAGAAACCAGAATTCAGCAAAAGGAAATTTCAGTTTATTAGATTTGGTAGTCAATCGCCCGATGTTTATTTCTAAGATATCTTTTTCAATTCTGAAAGTTGCCTTATTATGTAATTTCTTCTATTGCCATGGGGATAAGAGTTCAGGAATTTAGGTAATTTGTCTGGGATTACCCGAGCGTTAGAGAAGGGAGTTCTGCACAAATTGGCTTTGCAATTTTACAGTAAACATTACTCAAACATCGAATTGTTTTGAACAAACACAAAATATAACATATTGCTCACTTCACTGTACAACCGTAACAGTAGTACAACCGTAAAAATAGTACAACCGTAAAAATAGTACAACCGTAAAAATAGTACAACCGTAAAAATAGTACAACCGTAAAAATAGTACAACCGTAAAATAGCACAACCGTAAAAATAGTGCAACCGTAAAAATAGTGCAACCATAAAAATAGTACAATCGTAAAAATAGTAAATTGTTGAGAGATTTTTTAAAGCGTGATGCAATTTATCAAGTTTTACATTTTCCCTGTTGTTTCTGCAACCCAATACATTTCTGCATGTACGTTTGACATTCTTTAATCTTGCTCTCGAAACTATTCTTTAAATTGTCCACTACTTCATTTCCTTTATAGAATCCTTGTCTGAATTGACAGACGAAACCAATTTGAGTACGACTGTACGTAGAGCACTCGGACGTTGCTCTAATGCTCCAAGCAAACAAAAGCCATTTACTTAAAGCATTTTGACACTTTACACATTTAACTTCAGCAATACACAGCCACAAATAAACATTCATATTAACTAAATTTTGCTGATCCAAACAAACATTTTAATAACATCATTTAAATGTTTTTATAATAGTTTGTCCGAACAATCCAACGTCCAAAGCTGAATAACTTATTTACCGCCTAAAATTACCCGTGCAGACCTAAAACCAACCGTGCAGAGCTAATTAACACGCCACCTACTGGGCATTTCATCCATTGAAATCAAGGAAATGAATTTTCTTCTTATTCATAAATTCAACGTAGAAAATTACATTTTCCAACACGCTGCGACAAAGCTCATCATATTAGAGTCGCTGGTGTGTACACATCTTCTTATGACATATATTTGCTTCGATATTTCATGCCACCGGATTTTGTGTGTAATTATACAAGCCAGTGCACTAAGTGAGCGAGAAAGTCGATTTATTTCCCGCCCCTATAATACCTACCGTACACCTTGCAATTTCCGTAACAAAATGATTTCTGTAAATCTAATTACAATGTCTGAAAATACTAATAATATACATGAATTTATCTATTTTAGATTTTTTTACCTAAAGTCAATTAAATTTTGTTTTCATTTTATGGCGTAACTCGCATTATTCCGTGTGAATGCTACGCACATTAGTTGAAAAAATGATAAATTCAAATCTTTAATA